>JARHVA010000651.1:2700000-3300000 GCA_037957365.1 Torreya grandis | reverse complement strand
ACCAATTACTCCATGAATAGGGATTGCAAGTTCATGTAATGTTGTTGTCCCTAACCAGAGATTTAGGACTGATTGTACCTTTGCTTTCATTAGCTTGGAAATCTTCAATGCAAGAGCACACTTGCATACACCTGGCAGCCCAAACTTGTAACATATTGAGTCTTGAAACTATGACGTCCTTATTCTCGATCAAAGTATCAACATCATAAAGGTGTGGCATCAACATACAATTTGTTTCATGTTCTTTTCCAAATGTTGTTATAAAATCAGATGGTTGGCGAATAGAAGTTCCCACCATTACCTCATGCTTGGCTATCCTTTCATGAATGTCTACCATGCTACACTTCTTGTCACCACCATCTAGCTTGGATTCATGCTCATGTGATGTCAAAAGATTGCTGTCCCATCTTCTAATCCATACCATCACCTCCATAACTGATATGTTTTCCATTACTAGCAAACTCCAAGGTGTAGTATGCAAAACAAAACAAACATTATCAAAATGCAAGATCTTCTTAGTGAGCAATCTCTTAGTCTCCATAATCAGTTCTCTAAGACAAAATGCTTCATATGCTCTTAACAATTGTCCTTCCACAAAATTGGATACAACACTTGTGGCTGATCCATCAAGTGTGTATCTAATATCATTATTGTTTTGAGCCTTCAAGGGGCTCTCTAAAAGAGGAAAGTCATAAACTTCATGAGGCAAACTAGATACCCAAAAGGAATTTTCTGAATCATAACTTTTCTCCTGTTCACATACATCAACATATTCTTCTTGTGTGCTTACCTCTAGAAACTCTTCCTTTGCATGCTCAACTTGTATACATTCTTACCTTGGAAGAAATAATGATCTAATGTATCATTTTCTTTGTTGCCTTGCATTATCTAGCTGATTGCATCGTTCTTTGACTTGTTGAAGGTGTTGTTTTACATGTGCAACCACTAACTTAGCCTTCTTGGCTCTTTGTAGCCAACTGTCATACAAGACTTGAGTCTTGTTCACATCTTCCAAAGTCTGATATACAAAATCAGAATGTTTGTGGCATAAATCCACAACACATAATTCATCTTTAACACCCAAACCTTGAATACCAATATTAGAAGACTCTACAATACCATCATCCACATGTGAAATGGATGTTACCTCATGATTAGGACTGCTATTGCAAAAATCAGAATAGGTGTCATACCTTGGTGTCATATTTTCAACATCTCTAATGGGTTGATCAATGATTGTAATCTTTTCCACTTCGTGATCAACATGATGACTCAATGGTGTGCCATGTGTCTCCTCTTGATCCAACGTTATTTCTTCTTTAGGACTCCCACATGATGACTGATTTCTCCATTGATTGTCATCACTTGTAGGCTGTAAATTGCAAACAAGTGATTCCTCATCCTTTCCTTCACTTTTCCCAACGCTTTCTTTCTTTCCTTGCTGCTGATATGGACTTGAAAACATCAAGTCATCTTCATCCTCATCTGGTATACCCAAAAATTGTGTGTATGAAAGTATGTCTTGTATCTCTTGAAGAAGAGAGCGATACTTATCATAGTTGGCCATGACATTATCCTGAAATGTAACATCGGGATCAACAGCCGCCTCAGGCTCCCCTCGAGGCACAAATGTAGGCATCATCAGCCTATCCGTGGTGCGGGTATGAGTATGAGTTTGAGTACAATGCCTCTCACTCCGAACCGACCCCAACTCCATTGCTGCAGCTGAATGTGATCTCACACTCCTGCTATGGCTTTTTGCAACTGAAGGTGACATGTCTTTCCTATGTCAGCCATGTCTATCCACTGTTACCTGTCAAGAGATCCATTCACTCGATCCAAACTCTGGACAATATACTGTTGAGTATTGGCAAGAGTTCTCATAATCTCTCACCCATCATCATCCTGACGTGGACTACGGCTACCATCACGCCTATCACCCATGGTGTTATCAATGTCTATACCTGTAATGGAATCTGCTTCAGCCTCTTGCTCATGCTGCCCTGGTCTTCTTCTGAAATAATATCTGTGTGGACCAACTTCCCGTGGATGCATAGACACAATCAAAACCCCTCAAGCTGGCAAGAACAAGGCTCTAATACCACTGTAAGCACCTTGTCTAGATCTGAACTGAAAATAACCCTGCTGTCTTGAAATTTTTGATTTGTTTTTATGAGGTTTCACTTAGGGTTTTAATATTTTGTTTTCACCGTGTTTGGTATGTTATGTAGATAGAAAGGTTGCAATATGGCATTCAAATAACATGCAATGATGACTGAAATTAATTAAACTAGCTCACATACATATACAACAACACAATAAAACATACCTGGATGAAAGTTTGGCCTCTTTATTTGAAATGATGTTCGCTGATTACAAATGATGAAGGTCTGATTTTTATATCAGACTTACATATGCTTGCATGAATGATCAATTCATGAACCAAACCAACCATCACAAACAGATGTTGGAAGTTTCACCAAACCCTAGCCCAATGATGTCAAATTGAAGCGTTGCACTCCTATGATGAAAATATGACAAACCCACATCAATACATGGCTGAATATGCACCGATCTGAGGTCTAATATGAAATTACAACGATCTGATATGAATTTCTGATTGCAAAATATGTGATTCCACCTCCAATGAAGCCTCTAAAACATGTAAAATCATCCTCAAATTGCCTTCAAATCTGAATATAAAACCTCCAATATGTTTGATGTCTTCAAACCCTAGCTAAACCAATAAATTCCATTGAAACCCTAGCTCCAAATGGTATAAATCAGATCTGCAATTTTTCTGTCATACCCACATCAACGAATCTGCATTATCATCGAATGAAGCCATAACCACATAGAAAATCTGTCCATACATTCACCAAACTGATTTCAAACCCTAGCTGCTAAGAAAAATGATGAAATCTGCAAACCCTTGGCTACTATCAACACAAATCTGCAATGTAGCTCAATAAGAAATCCAAGATGGATTCCTCTCTCAATGGTGGAATTGGGGTTTCGTCCAATCCACTGAATTCTAAGGGTTTTCATCCTCAGAATTAGCTAGGCATGAAAATCCCAGCTCAAGTATGAAGAAGTTCAAGTTTTCCAAAATCACATAATGAGAAAATGAAAGAACTAGGGTTCTTTTATAAGTCTCCATTCACTTTTGGAACCCAACACCTCATTAGGAAATAATATAAAGTTATTTCACATCCATAAGTGGGTGCCCCCTATCATGGGAAACAATAAAATATTCGTTTTTTAATATTTTCTAAGTTAACTTTATAATTCCACTTTATAAACCCACTTTATGATTTTCTTTTATTTATTTTTATAGTTTCACTTTATAAAGTCACTTTTATGATTTTTGACAAAAAGTAACTTTATAATGAAATATTATAAAAACCCATTATGGATAAACTCACTACAAAGCTCCTCCAAGTGAAGAACACCATCATACCTCGCAATTCATCCCCTCAACACCTCCATTGGCCTACGGGAATGATGGAATGGGCTAATCCAATGAACTGAATGATCACTCTGAAAAAGGGGACATTACAATAACTGTAGGTGTCTCCTACTGACAGTGTCCAAAGACCCTCAACGGTTATTTTCAAATTGAAAAGTTTCCATTAAGTTGGCCTAGACATGTTTCATGGGTCAATCATAACGGTATATTAATGATGAGCAGCCCTAACGGTTATTATTCAATTGGTAAGTCCTAGCAAGATTAAGGAAACACCTATCGCTATCATGAAACATTATTTAAAAGGTATCAAAACATCTCAAATCTTCAATAAGCAGCCCTAAATCAGTCCATAATTCCAGATTTGAATACAAAAAATCAAAGTTGCATGGTGCCAAATATCAAAGATCAAAATATGAAACTACATTCTAGATTGTTCATGATTTTGCGTGCACACATATAAATGGGGAAGCTACATGTTTGAGCCCTCTTTGGACTTATTGAAACATAGGCAACACTCAACCATTCAAAAAGGATTGGTTGGGGTTAGTCCAACCAACCCAGAGTATTAACCCTTTTTAAGGGCATCTTGTAGTCAATCAAGCACAATTAGGGTTTGTACAAAAGAGACAGAAATCGAGTATTATCGCACAGGTTCGAAAAAGTGTGCACACTGAGAAACAGATTCTAAGCATAGGTCCAACGCTCCCAAAAGTTGCAAACCCCCACTATGCACAAAGACACTGCCAATAAACCCTAACAGTGTCGGCTACAACAGGAGTCTGACTTTACCGACAGCATTCAGGCACATTTTCAACCCTTGTTTCAAATCTAAGCAATGGATGAAGCACATCTAGAGCATTTTTAGATCCCGTGACATCTTCTATGAGCTACAGACAATACATCATCCCTCTCTTGTCTTATCATTTCTAAATCAAGAAGCTGCAATATTTATTAGCCCCCTTCGATTCAAAGTATTGTGTTTATTTCCATATTTTCTATAGTCTAAATAAGCTATGTTGTTTTGATACAAGTACGCAAAAACGCCATTTTTCAGAACTTTGACTTGGAAACACCATGGGTGCATCCATACATTTTATTATTAATATATATATATATATATATATATATATAAACAATGCATATTACTCATTTTTTTAGTAAAACACTTGAAAATAGATAGCATGAAAATATTTGTTTATATAAGATAAAACACTTAAAAATATATAGTATTCATTCATTCATTACTTCAAAGACAAAATGTACATTCAAATCTAGAATAAATCAACTAGATTGCCCTCAAAATCCTGAATGCCACTCCCACTATTTTTCAACTTTATCATTTATTGACGCTTTCTCTCATAGCTTTGAGGGGTGCATGGGGAATGGGGTGGGATCGGCTTGTGGCACTTCGCAAGAGATGTTCTCATAATATTCTATCATACCTACATCCCTTCATGCAGTCTTCATACCTACTATGATGTCTCCTTGAAATCTCGAAACCCTGGAATCTAACTAAGTCTGAAATATGATAGGATCCTCCAAAACCTAGAATTTGCAGCATAGCTCCTAGAGGTCCAAAACCACTCTCAAACATCCTGAAAGTATATAAATAAAATATAACTTATAAATTTAAATAGGGACATCTAGTTTCTTATACTTAAATGTTTATTTTATTCATACACTGTTTGGTTTGAGTTTGTTTTACATTTTTTTTAATTTTTTGTCGACTTCAACTGTTTTTTCCTACCGGAATCCCTTGGAAACACCTTGGAAATGTCTCATATGTTTTCAAGCATTTCTGGTACGTTGTTGGGACGTACCCAAAGAGTTTCCATACCATAAATGTTTACATGGAGGAAACTTGGGGGGGAGGATGATGTTTCCTGCAACATAGTAAGTGCATAGTTTCCATTATTTTATCTCTTAGGTATTAAATAATCAAAACATTTTGATGAACCCAATCATTGATGACAAGCAAAATCAACTCCCCGATTAAACTGACGTGGTTCAATCGTTCACATTCACCCTGATAGAGATATTCCACAGGGCAGTCATTTAGTTTATCGATTATGCTACTTTCACTAATTTTCAACTCGGGGTCCGTATACTTGACAAGGTATTGGCAATGTATATGCAACACTAGTTATTTCCAAAGATTAAAGGACTATAGGTTGTGTATAGGAAACACTCTTAAGTAAAGTAAATTGCATGAAAGTAAAGTGCTGGAAAGGAAATCACACTTTGTTGGAAATGAAATGAACACTTGCTAGAAATGAAATGAGTTTGTTGATTTATGGGTTGGAAGCTTCCTAAGGAAAACTAAGAACACACACAAATACCAATTGCCTTTACTGAATCAACTTAGAAACTGAACACATAAACTTAACAAGAAATTGTACTATTCACACAACATAAATAACAACTAATACTAATAATACTACCTATCAGGATCTTTACCACAAGCCTTTGTGAAGGGGCCCTCCTCGGTCAAAGTTGAGTTCCAATCCTTCCCTTAAAAATAACTGCTTTAAGTCAAACCAATTCTTCTTGCATTAAAGGATCTTGTAGCAATGTGAGTATTGCTACAATAAAATATTATAAAGAATTCAGACTGTACTGTCTATCTTTTATGTGCTTCAATATCAAAAATTTCATTATTCCTAAGTTTTGCCATTATCTCTTAAATAGAGGAGGCAAGTTCATGGTTACACATCTAGTTACAAAAGAATCTATGCAGGCAGCTTATTCATGATACATGACAAACTAATCGGTTTCAACAGAGAACATAGCAGTCCATTACATGGTTACAACAACAAAGAAACACGATCCATAGAGAAGTGACAGTGACATATTTGCTCATTGATTTGTTCCTTCCAGATCATGGGATCCATCTCCATGCTCAACTAACTGCCACAGCTTAGCAAACGTAACAACATGACACTGTAGTTTAACCGTTATGGTTATGCTACAGGTTGGAACAACTGTCATACAGTTGCTACGAGCTCATCCAGTCGTGCCTTTAGTTGCTACAAGTTCCATTAGTAATGCTACCGACGGTTATGTGTTTGCCAATTGTGTCTTCAATTGCAAATGGGATCCATCTGTGGTTGCTATGAGTTGCAATAATCAACCCAGTGGTTGCTACAAGTTACAATAGTAAACCGCAACAGTTGCTACAGGTTGGCCTACCCGACTGCTACAGTTTGGTTGTGTCCCTTGCAACTCATGATTTGTCCCATCTATTTAAACATATCGAATTAGTAGTAAAGCCAAAACAATAATAAAAGTACATGATGTAAGATTATTTATAAAATAATTGTTTGTCATAAAACATAAAAAGATGCACATCATATTCATTTGCTACTATTTGACAAGGAAGAGTACAAAAGACAACTTTATATGCTTAGGAATGGTAGCGGGAAGTCAACAAAAGAGGTTATAATAGGTTTATAAATGGCTAATTTTCTTGACTGATAAATTGATTTGAACACGAAAGCCCTAGGTTTCCTTCTAGCTTAGGATTTCAATTGTGCTTAAGATCTCATGTAATTTCATTATCCTAAGGATACAAATACCTTAGATCTAGTATTTAGCTCATATCATGCATTCATATCTAAGGCAACGAAACCTAATGAATTAGAATAGAATGAAACTAGGGATGTTATTATACATGACGAAAACTTAACCTTCTTTAGTAACAAATATTGCATGAATGTTGAATATGAAATGTTTCTAGTTAATACTCGAAGGGAACGAGCATGCACGGCTCCGTTCACCCCCAGCTCCCCGTCCCTCCCTCCCTCAAAACCTTTATGGTGGAAGCACCTAGCATCCCTCACGTAATATTCAACCTAGGTTTATATTAAACATGAAAGTCGTTGCAACAAGGCACAGAGGTAGGATACACAATCTTGTAGTGCAAAGTAGGGTCAATTAAAATATCCCTATTAATCTTCCTCCACCACCTAAAGTACTACCAACAACTATAACCAAATATTATAACATAATAGATCAGCTTAAGAATACTCATGCAAAAATCTCTATAGTAGAATTGCTAAAAAATCAACTATTTATAAGGGCATACTTTATGCAGCACTACACAATACAACTTTATCAAAAGATACAGAACCCACTTATTTTCCATCCATTGTCAATACATTAAAGTGAAGATTTAATTTCTTTTGCTAAAGAAAATTTACCCGCCCGACAAACTATAGATCAAAACCTCCCACTATATATTCAAGTACAGATTCTAAACTAGGGGGTTAAGCAAGTAATGGAAGATAATGGGTCAAAGCTGAAAATTTGCAACATCACATTTCTCCAAACACTTGGTAAAAATATTGATTCTATCAATAAATCAGATATGAGCATCAGGGGTTTTGACAACAATTCTCGCAAAGCCCTGGGAACAATTACATTTGATGTAACAATTGGGCCTAAAACATTACCCACTACATTTTAGGTGATGCCAAACCATTTGAATTATAACCTCTTACTCGGTAGACCTTAGATTCATGTTATGGACATTGTCCCATCCACCCTACATCAATGCTTAAAATTCATACACAAATGTCTCCAAACATGTATTGTGGATAACAAAGCTTTCAAATATTGCCAAGTAGTGGAACCAACTGAAGGATTTATAGCACAATTGGACACTACTCAAGCATCCATAAAACCTCCACTAAAGGTCATACCATAGAATGAATACATACATAAGAGATAGGACAAAACAACAAGACTAATGAAAATAAGTTTTCGTCGTCATCAATTCTATCAGCTAAGAAGGATAGGGTAGAAGGGTCAGCATGAAAGTATGAAACAGAAAGAAAAGAAATACCACACATTCTGCTAGTGATTAATTTTGAAAACCAAATTTAGAGAATATTGATGACAATAGATATGATGATGACAATGGCATTCACGAAAAACATAGATGAATACTTGTCTCATCTAAACTTTACACCTGTAGCATCAGCGGAATATCAAGATAATTCGAAAATGGTGATCATTGATAAATTACAAGGTCTTCTTCACACTCAACCTCCACTAGATAATAGCAAAAGGAAGGCACCCCTTCAAGACAAACTAAAAGAGTACAAATTGTGTAAAGGCATCTCCCAAGAAAGATCTACAAGACAAAACAATTGAAAATCCGATACTCTATGGTATATCATCAAACAAATCACAATCCACATTATAAGAAAATCATGAATATAACTTCAAATGCATGTTGCAATATTAATTCTAGACGGGAATATCTCACAATACGCTCCATAAAAACAATACTTTGTCAAATCTAGCATGACTCGATTACGTGAAGCACTGCACATATCACAATGCGTCGCTCGTGAGTATCTTGTATCTGTATGATTTTAGTCAATAGTATAGAGCCCATAGAGGCACAACTTCAGTGACCAATTCAAAATACGCATCAACGACAAACAATTGATTTTCAACCACATGCACAAACGGTACAATTACTTCAATGACTATTTTACTAGTTAGTGATTGATTTTCGAGCTCCACATGCATCGGTTAATGCATCGCATCCTACAATAGTCTTACAGTAATCTTGTGAGCATTTTCCACAAAGAACACTGATGCATTCTCCTTACATACAACTGATTCCACAAGTTACTCTGACTACTAGAGTTATGCAGTACATACACAATTATATCAACCATACTACCAGCGATGGATATTCAACATCTTGTGACCATTTTTCAAATTCCAATAGTGATATACGTGCTACTCCTCACCCATGGCATGTGACATTTGCACCGATTGATACAAGACCTACACTCGAGCATATCCCATTGATGGAATCATAGGCTAACTTGGACAATATTTATTTTACATAGCTTCTTATTGTTTGCTTGTTTGTTAATCTTGGCAGCCAGATTGATGCAGGCGTGATAACAACTCTTCAGGGACATGATCATGCAGCCATCAAGGAAGGTGAAGAGTCAAAGACTCCTAGAATTGCATTGCTCGAGGACAAACAATTTCGGGAATGGCAGTGTCATGTCCCTTTTTTTTTTAAATAATTAAACGGGAGTGGACCCGAAGTCTATTTTCATTTCCCGTAGGCTAAAGGGGTAAAAGTAAGGAAAATAATATAATAATATGTTAAGTCCTCACTTTAATTAAAGTTAACTTTATTAAGGATGACTTAAATATTATTATTATTAAAATAGTTAAAAGTTTAGGTCCAATAAAGTGTTTTTAAAAGAGGGCCTAAAATAATGTTATAAAGTGACACTAAGCATGGGGTATAAGGTGATAATATTTTAAAAGATTCTTAAGTCACTTTAATTATATTTTGAAGGGAAAAGGAGTAAATAGAATTTATTTTCCCAAAAATATCTATAAAAGAAGGGTTTGGGCAAGACGACAAAGGATTTAGTGATTATCAAATTCTCTCTATTGATTGAGCTCTCCAGTTCACCAACTTTTCAACTCAAGGATGAAAACCCTTTTGTTGGAAGCAGATTGTGAGGACGAAAACCTTCACCTTTCGAATTAGGTTTGAGGATGAAAACCCTATAAACCTTCAAGGTGTTAGGAAATGATTAGTCCTCACATTAATTGTGAATATTGTAATGTGAATAATTACGAAAGTAATAATTCACTATTAAATATATTTGGTTAGAATATATTAGTAAGTTGTGATATTGTTATGAGTTACAACAATATTACGATTATAGATTTATGAGTATTCATGGGGATATGAGGAGAGATTTGTGGTGATATAGTTCACCCTGTTTATAGGGAAAGCATTCCTATATATTTGTAATGCCCGAATGAATATGTAATAGAAAATATTCATGGAGTGAGAATATAATAATATATTGTGTTTTTAAATTAGTCTTTGTGTTCGGTTTTATGATTATTTCTCTGGGTTCATCCTCGCCATTATCTATGTGAGTTAAATCATTGTATAAGCTCTTCAAATACCTAACATTGGTATTAGAGCGGATCAATGGCCTGTTAAATTTGAGAAGGGGCAAATCTGCTACTCACTCTGCATTGCCTCTGTGAATGAGAAGCCAATGTTGCATTATGTGAGTTTTTAGTTTAGTTGTTCCCTATGGCATTTTAATATTCCAATCATTTTTTTGTGTCACTGTTACTATTGTCATGCAAATCTGTGTGCAAATTATTCACATTGTGTTGTGTTAGATCTGCATCGCATTTTGTATTGAATCATACTACGGATCCATAATTGCCTCATTCCACTAGGCGTTCTCTTTCTATCAGGCCAGCATCAATTGAACGACATTTCCATGTGTAGCAGACCTTTGTGCATCGAACCTCTAAATCTAAAGGTCAACGTCATTATTAAGGAGAAGTAAAGATTGTGACTGTTTATTAATAAAGGTTGTGACGAACTATTAAGCAGTGGACCTGAAAATTCTGTTGTGGAATGAGAAGAATAATCTGGTGTATGATGCTACAAATTTTGTCAGTTGTTATTCTCAGTGACCGAGCTATAGCCACATTCCAAGCATTGCACTCGCCCCCGACAACATTCTCATTGTTTCCTTGACTTTGTTTGTGCCCTACGAAATACTACCTTTGGCATGCGGTTTCAAACAAAGTCAAAAGAATCCTATATGTGCAGTTGTCAAAATCAAAAGGAGAAAGTTAAATAAGTCACAATTATCTCTGTGGAATTATCACGGACCAGTTTGAAACACTCTTTGCTCTAACTCGTCAACGACAAGTTGTCCACCAGTTCAGCTTGCAGACTTCTCTTCACACAGTAGCTTCTCTATACGGCCTGCTCCAACGTCAAACCAATCATTTCAAACGCCCGGCCTATGCTATTTTTGGATGAAATCCAAACTATTTTAAAAAAAAAAACTAATCAACCGACAATTCAAGGTTGTTTATTGTATGATCTATTCTTCAAACTCTGTATGCAATCCAAACACCTACCAGTTCTCTCTGTCTGTCCAAGCGCCTTACAAATCCGCACAAAAGAAAGGATAAGAGATTGGTTGGATAACTATTGTGCGTAATTCTAGTGTGCTAGTTGATAACTCCTTCAACATGTCTGCAAGCTTGTTTGACTCGATCCCTATCTCGTCACGTGAAAGTGATTACATCGGCTGCCATTTTTTAGGTTTGGTCTACAAAGACATTTTAAACTTTGTGTTGGTTAAAATCTCAATGTTTTTTCGGTAAGTCTTTAGAGTTAAACATTTAAATGCTTTTATCCATGTCAAATAGTAATATTGTATTTGATTACAAAGTCATAGGTATATTGTTTACAGCCCTTAAGGGTCAAATAGAACTCAAATGTAATGATGTGTCATCTATTTTTAAGTTGAGTCTTATTTTGGTCCATTTAAGTAGGTTAATAAATATTTTTGTCTTTTATCGAGTCATAGTCAAAATAATCCTTATAAGGGTCAAAGTCTTTTTAGTGAGTCGATTAATTGTGTGTCATTATATTATCAAAATCAAAATCAATTATTTGTGCAAGAACACATTGTCGCTTGTACATGACGTCTTGAGTCAAATGTCAAATATGTCTAAATTATGGGGGGGTCTTGTCAACGACATGCAAAGAATGAGCTTCATCGATAGATTTGTTGAGTGAGCAACTTTACCTATTGGAAGACTTTCTACGCCTCTCATTAGCCACTAATGAAGGGGCGCTTCTACTATAGTGGCACATATATATATTTTTTATTTTCAGCACTTGTTTGTATGTGTGACAAATAAGAGGTGTATTTCCTATTTTCCCACATAGTATATTGCATTAAAAAAAGTGTTATGGAAATACATGAGTGAAAGTTGAACAGATGGTTCCTACTTGTAAGTTCCCACATTGTATAGGTTGATACAATTCCCTCAGTGAATGGTAGATGGCAGATGTCCCTGTTCAAAGTTCCCACATTGATTTGATTGATGTGTTATCGATAGTGAATGGTTGATGAGAGGTTGATGTATTCCTTCTCTACTTTCATTAAGTCCTATGAAACACAAATTACCATGTAAGGCCTAAGAGGGGAATGTTAAGAAATGATTAATCCTCACATTAATTTGTGAATATTGTAATGTGAATAATTACAAACGTAATAATTCACTATTAGATATATTTGGTTAGAATATATTAGTCAGATGTGATATTGTTGTGAGTTACAACAATATTAAGATTATAGGTCTATGAGTATTCATAAGGATAAGAGAAGAGATTTGTGGTGATATGGTTCACCCTGTTTATAGGAAAAGCATTCCTATATATTTGTAATGCCCAAATGAATATGTAATAAGAAATATTCATGGAGTGAGAATATAATAATTTATTGTATTTTTAAATTAGTCTCTGTGTTTGGCTTTATGATTATTTCTCTGGGTTCAGCCTCGCCATTATCTATGTGAGTTAAATCATTGTATAAGCTCTTCAAATACCTAACACAAGGTAATTTCATTCAGAAATTACGCATGCACTTCATTGAGTTTTCAAGATATTGGCACTAGGGTTTCAAAAGATTTGGCACTAGGGTTTTAGAAGATTGGTGCTAGGGTTTACCAGCAAATCTACTACTAGAGTTTACCAACAAATTTGTAACTAGGGTTTACTTGCAAATTCATGGCTAGGGTTTACCAACAAATTCACGACTAGGGTTTTATCAGCAAATATGAAGTTGGGTTTATGCCCATAATTCATCATAGGGTTCACACCAAAAATCAACACAGTAGTTACAATTGGTAGCCAGTATTTTTTGTCAAAATTCAATAATCAGCAATCAATGTTGGGTTTAAGGAGATCACAACCATTTTCAGGACAATTGTGGTCATTCTATACAACAGAAAATTAGTATAGTAGGGTACAATAGGGTAAAGTAGGGTTTACAGCAGGGTTTTACGCAGAGACAACAGCAGTAGCATCTAATTCACCCATCCACGAATAGCTAAATCCCAAAAAAGTCATGTCTTTTTGTCTATCATTGTAAGTTGGAAGTCCATGCAAAAATAAAGAATCATATTGTAATCTCTTTGAAAGTTTTAATAAACATATGATTCTCAATTATATGCGTTGAAATAAGTAGAGTATCTTTAGGTTCATTTCAGGGTGCAAATTAGTCGCTCGATATTTTAAGAATTTTAAATGAGGTCCTTCGGAAATTCCATAATTGTTTCAATTGGTCTGGAAAGGGACATTTCAGATTGATTATGCGCACTAACATTACTTGCTTCGTGCTTACTTGACGTTGATGATTGTGATTTTTTTAATCATTGATGTGTGATGTACTACTTGTTCTATATTCTGCAAGTACATTGACTATATCTTCTCACAGCGTGTGTCAATTGTGTTAGAGGATCCTCTTGTGCATGTCATGGCAAAGTCATGTCCATGTCATGTCAGAGTTGTGCCATGTCTTGTAAGCTTGTGTGCTTCTTGATCATGATTTGTATGCTTATGACTTATTCACTATGATATTGTGTGTGTCTACATACATTTATATGGATAAAATTGACTCCTACTATGCGCTCGGTGCCTTGATTTTTATCATGCATATTTATATTGTGTGTTATCTATTTTTATTTGATGTTTCCATGATTTATCTCATGTATTTACTATGATTCTTATTATTGCGTGCTTTATTGACATATCTAACTAAATCAAACAGTTATTTCTAAAAACGAATTATCATCATTATATCTTGTATGTTATCAACAAACAATTGCCCTTGCCTTGAATTACATGTTTCATACGTCCTTGCATGATAAAAAAAAAATTGACATATATTATCATGTTTATATATGTACTTTACATGATTACATTTTTTTCTATATAATACATGACATGCATAACTCTTTCTTTTGATGAGTGATTCGTGGCGTTCGTCCCTCATATCAAAAAGGGGGCATACAATGGGCTTGTTTCATAGATTCAGACCATGTTAGACAAAGCATTTCACATTTTGAGACAGATTATATGATTCAGATAGGTTAAATTGAGACATTCACATGATTTTGAGGAAACAATTGAGACGTTCTTTGATATTTTGAGAAAAATTTTGACATTGCACATCACTTTGAGGAACAGATGGATCATATGGGGCATTGACTTCATTCATGCAAACACTTTTCTATTTTCTATGTTGAGGATCAACAAGGAATAATGGTACTACGTGAGCACTTTGGGTCTATATCCGTCTGTAGAAGTTGATCATTTTTCCATACAAACCTGATTTGAGATTCCACCTAATTTTGGGGTTCCACAGAAGGGTTATTTTGATACCAAGGATAGTGTGGTTGAAGTTACTGTGTCGCTCAACTTCTAACACCGCCTTCTCCAATGACAGTTGGGGTAACACTCCTCAACTCACAGTTTTAGCAATTGCATCTACTTGGGGCATGTTTACCCATGACATTCTCCAATGAAATTCAACAAATCATAGCTTGGTTCGCATACCATCAGGTGTATTTGTTCCTCAGCTTTTTAATTTCAAACGGATTATTTTTTATTTCTTATTGTGAGAGGACATTGATCTATACATGTTTCTTGCAGGTTTCACATAGAGCAAAGGATACATTCCGACTGTATCTGTCAACACCAAGCACGGTTATTGCAGGTGCCAATTTTATTTATTTTATCCTTTTAATTTAGCATTTTCAATACCAGATTAAAAAGAGGCAGTTGTAGACACCTAAATTTGGTCTTGGCACTTGGGCAACATCAACTTTGACATACTTGGACAATGCACATATATCTAACTCTTGAGCACACTTTTCCTCTATCACTCTACCCATCTACTATCTTAACCACATATATCTGCTAGACATACTTATTCAATATCAACTTGGTCTATACAAGAACACCTTCAAAATCCTAGATAGACATTCTCCATACCTCAAATACTTGTTTTTCATTTCCAAGATAGTGTCAGTTACTGCAGGTGTCTCCCTCTATCAACAATGTCCAGAGACCTTCAACGACTATTTTTCAAATTGGCAAGTCTCCAATAGGTCAGCGTAGACGCATTTCATGAGTCGGTCATAGCAGGAAATTAACAAAGATGTTGCATATATAAACAAATCACCCCTAAGTTTATTATTTACTTGGTAAGTCCTAGCAACATTGAGAAAACACCTAGAACTCTCTTGGAACATTATTCAAAAGGCATATACATATCTCAAATCTTCAAGGAGTAGCCCCAGAGTAGTCCATAGAACCAAATTTGGTTACGAAAAAGTCAAAGTTGCATGGAGCCAAGTATCAAATATCAAAAGACAGAACTACATTCTAGATTGTTCATGATTTTGAACACATACAGATAAGTAGGATAACTACATGTAGTTTGAGCCCTCTTCGAAGTATTGAAACATAAACAACGTTTAACAATTCAACAAGGAGAGGTAGGGGTTAGTCCAACCCAAAGTACTAACCCCTTTTTAAGAACATCTTGTGGTCAATCAAACACAATTAGGGTTTAGACGAAAAAAATAGAAAATAGGGATTATTGCACACACTTGAAGAAGCGTGCACACCCTTGAAGAAGTGTGCACACCCAGAAACAGGGTGCAAGTGCAAGGGCAAGACTCCTAGAAGTTGCAGACCCCTATTGTGCGCAGAGTCATTGTCAGTAAGCCCTGAGAGTGTTGGCTACAGCAAGCATCTGAACTTTCTAACAGCATCCAAACAAGTGTTTGGCCCCTGTTTCAAATTTGAGAAGGTGATGAAGCACATCTAGAGCATTTTTAGATCCCATGACATCTTCTATGAGCTATCGATAGTCAAATTAGCTAAGTACAACACCCTTCTCTTATCTTGTCATTTCTAAATCAAGTAGTTACAATATCTATTACCCCCTTTCAAATCAGATTATTGTGATTATTGCTATATTTTCTATAATCTGAATTACTGATTTGTTTCCATTATTTTATCACTCTTTAGTGTAAAATAATCAAAACCAAAGAAGGCACGCAATAAGGTCAAACCTCTTCAATATGGATTGTATATTGTTCTACTAAAAATGTTCGAGACTCTTTTTCGACTTGATCTTCCAGCACAATTGATAACCACTATGTATCCAATGTCAATCTACTCAAACACTACCATGAGTTAACATTGGAGTGTAAGCTTTCCATCAGCCAGCCTGAAAATCTTGATTTTCCGCTTCTGCTAACAGACCCGACAAGGTTCCACTGCTTTATATTTTGTTGAAAAACAAGGTCAGTTTCCACACCAGGCTTGATAGATTTATTAGCATCAGATGTCTCAGCTTTTTCCTTTTCTTTTGACAGCATTGGAGTCCAATACTTTCATTGTTGGGAGGAATGATGAGGACTCATAGGGTACACGAGATATAGGATAGTTTTATATTCTATAGTTTAATTTCTATCATATGTTTTTATCCTATGTAATAAGTGATAATCTTCTCACTCCTAGTTGTTAAGTTGTTAAACTTTAAGTTCGCATAGGGAATAATTAGAATATTGTTATGCTATTTTGTTATCCGTCTGGTTTCATCCAGCTGATATCATATTTGTATAAAATTGTGATTTGGGCATTGTTATACCTATAAATGTTTGCAAGTTTTCAAGGAAACTAATGAAGTTTGGAATCAAGTTGCTCAGATTTACTTGTCACACTGTTGTGTAGACTTGAGTGTCATTCTTCTTGGTTCGGTGTGGTGGTCCACATTACTGATTGTTGTAGGAAGCTCATGATAGAAACCCCTTCGTTATTTCTTTTAGTGCCACCAACTCCCATTGGACTGGATTCCCCTTTGTTGCCCCATCAAAATTTTGGCGTGTGGTAACGGGATGTGGGTGGGGCTCACTTTGCTTTTCTCAAATTCCAGAATCCACAGATTTTATAATGGAATGACAAATTCCAAAGTTCGCATATTTCCGGCTCCTCCATATTTTGTGGTAGAAGGCATGCTGCATATGAGAGTTGTGGGTCGAACCTGCCCCTAAATGATCCAAACCACATTTGGTGCTACAATGTTGTTAACTTGTTTCTATAAAATATTCTATTATTCCTTTCACTCCATATGCCCCAAATAATGAAACCCGAGGCAAGCTTGTGCAATGAGTGAAAGATTTCCATTGTTGAATTTTGCTTTCACCAGAAGAGAATGATCCTATTTAGGCTTTCAAATTTTGGAGACATTTATTGAATTTTCCATTGATTCCCAAATTTATTGTGCATGTGTGGAATATATGAAAAGATGATTGATGTTTTAACTGCTTTATAACAATCGGGGAATCTCGATGGGCCAACCCAACCTTTCTTTTACACATTGTCTGCAATGAGGATTTTCTGTGAATTACAAGCCATAGAAAAGCTTTTATTTTTGCCCAAATATTGATCTTCCATAACTCTCTCCAAATCTTGACTCGTTGGCTGGTTGCTTAGGCAAAGGCCACAATACACTTGCCATTTGTTGTTCTTGGCCATAATTTTTGCCATGCTTTATGGAATGTGCTATGTCTTGTGCTGAATTCCTTCAGCAAAATTTCCAACTCTTGGGAGTATACTTGCCCCAACATTTGATAATCTCCAGATTCCAACTCATGGTTTGAGTTGCTGAATTTTCCATGCAATATGCAAGGTACCAATTCCCCTGGTTTTGCATGGATTGCTGCAACTCACTTATCTGTAGCATCCTCAAAGGTTGTTTCCCATTCTAGTTGTCCTGGTTGTTGCCCATTCTAGTTGTCCTCCAAAAACCTAACCTTGCTTCCGTTGCCTACTTGCCAAGTGGCCTCCTTTGCTATCATCTCCGCTCCTTTTCTATTTGTTTGGCGAGAGCTGAAATTTTTGGTCTCCAAGTGACTGAGAATGTCACCTGTGATGAATAGAAGTACTTTTGACGGATAATTTTTTTTGGTCTCCAAGTGACTGAGAATGTCACCTGTGATGAATAGAAGTACTTTTGACATAAAAGTTGGCTCCACGGAGATTTCATCGCACCCAAGCCTCCAGGCCATTTTAGCTGTCAAAGCCTTGTTAAATTGCCCAAATATTTTAAATTGAGGCATCCATCTGCTTTTGTTTGTGTTATTTTTTACCAGGCAATGAGGAGGTGTTAAATCTTTCTTCCACTCCTCAACATAGGCAGTTCCTTCGCATTTCTATCAGTTTTGCCTCCACCTGTTTGTGCATGGGCAATAGAGTGAGCATGTAAATAGGTACATCTAGTAATACAGATCGTATGCATTGTATTTTTCCTGCCATGGACAGCTAGCGGCCTGTCAAATTTGTCAGTTTGGATTGCATTCTACTGATTGTGGTGTCCCACAGGCTTGGTGAGTATTTTCATTGTAGTGGGAAACCCAAATAAATCATTGGGAGCTTGCCTTGAATTCCAGAATATCCAGGATTTCTTTTTTACTTTGTGCAGGAATGTTGTCCAAAATAACACTTGAATTATGGGTATTGATTCACGGACCCAAGGTTGGCTAATACTCTCAAATCTTTTTTCTTTTTCTTTTTTTTTGCCTATAATATGAGAATCAAGATGATTAGCATACCATCTACCATGAATTTAAAGTCAAAAAATCTCTGCCCCCTAACCATGGCCGGTATATCATTCTATTGAAAGCCTCTCCCATTATTATGAAGAGGTATGGGCTGAGGGGATTGCCTTGTCAGAGACCATAGGAGTAAGTAAAAGGCCAACCTTACCATTGAGTGTGATAGAAAAGATTGGTGTAGTCATACAACAATTGATCCAATCTGTAATTTGGTCATAGCATTGCAGCGTACAGGTTATGAGGTCCCAACTACATCTATCCAAGGCCTTTGACCAATCCAGTTTTATTAGTGCTCCCAGATGATTCTAGACTTTGGTGTAACACCTCCTGGCCTGCCATGATAAAGCCGATTGTGTTTGGGATAATAGTTTTGGTGAAAATTGTTTGATTATACTGGCTATGAGCTTGGTAAGGATATTATAAACCATATTGCATAAATGCTATAGGTCTGTATTGGTCATTTTCCTTTGCTTGAGCTACTTTTGGAATCCATAATAATCTGGTGGTATTAATACTTTCGAGCATTCATTTGTTCCTCTGTGATTCCTCTATGACAACCAAAAGGCTAGTCTTGATCAGGAGCCAGAGGATTTGGTAGAACTGTGCTGGAAATTCATCTGGTCCTATTTCTGTCCTTCAAAAAGAAAAAACTTCTTGGCTTCCTCCTCGGTTGCATCATCCTGGCATTATCCAGTTCGGTAACTAATTTTGAAATTTTTTGTGACTGCTTTTTATGCTCTAAATCTTTCTTGGTTTCTTGTTGTCATTCACAAAAATAGTCTGTCACATGTTTTAGTATCTCTGCCTCTTGTTGTAAATAAATTCCGCTTGCTGTTTTATTTTCATAACTGAATATATGTGCTATTTATTGAGAACGGTTTTTTGAATCCCCCTGCTTGATCCACTTTTCATTAAATTTCAGAAAGCTTATGGATAAATTCGTGTTCCTGTGTTGCCATATCTGCAGTGAATCCAATTTCCTTGACTTGTTTTTTTGACACATGGTATCCCACACTTGTTGATTGTCTGAGATCTTACCGAAGGTCTGACTCTTACATTCTCATTTTCCATTTTAGGTAGTGCAGTAACCATGAATTTGCACATTGCATGCCTCTTGATATTGTTAGCTTCCTGCCACCATTTTTAAACATTCAGAACAAAGTCTGGATGGGTCATCCACATATTCTCGAACCTGAATTTGGTATTTATTTGTGCCTTGGTTGCCTTTTAGCATCTTTATCTGGATTGGCCAGTGATCCAAAAGGTTCCAAACACGGTAGTACTAGTGAGTGGCAACTGTTTGTTTATCTGTGAAATTATCCAATGTTCTCCAATCCAAGGTCTTTAGACAATTTATGAGGTTGATATGTTGATGGCAGAGGGTAGCTTTATGAAATAATTTCATATTTTATATCACCTCTGCTATCCAAGTGACTCTGGAAATGTGCCCCAAAAACTTCTCTTTTCTTGGTAGCTCTACTAATTTCTATACCAGAACATACCGTTGATTCTAGAGATGACTGTTGTATGGCAGATTGAATTTTTAATGACACTTAAAACCTTTTTGAACTTGTTTCATATTATGAGAGAGTTTTGATTCTGGTCTTTCAAACATGCTCTCACAATTCTAAGGTTGCATGCCAGATGATACATCTGAAAGCTATAAATGGTGTTTCCTTCATCACACCAATTCTGAACTTAAGTACAAATGTTTGGATGTTGAATCCACATATTTTCAAACTTACAAATGAGTAGCCTACTTGTGAGGCAAGATTTCTAACCATGTTGGTGAATGAACTTATATGGTGAGATCATGGATGGGCGCTACCATTCGACATTTTACGTTCATGCAAGTGTCTGTAATCAAGGAACGATCACACTGAGTAGATTGTGGTTGAAAACTATCCAAGGTCCACTTATGTATGGTTGTGTAAGAAGCCACAAGAATCATTAAGATGAGCCCTTGAGTTTTTGCAGACTGTCATGAGTTATTTCGGATAACTTGGGCAGATACATACTGAAATTACTTAGAAATGAAGATCTCATTCATATTATATAAACTCTCCTCTTCTCAACTGGTTTTCGGCTGTAAAATGCAATGTTAATTTACTGTACAATGCAACATTAGCATGACAATGTCAAAATTTGATCAGATTGGCAGAAAAAGATTGGATCATAACTGGGATATGTCCAAATTACAGACCAGAATCTGCAAGAGACTATATATTGTGATACCAAGCATTAATGAATTGTACACTTGACCAGAATCAATTACTAATCAAAAGTTGACCAATACTTATGCAGTCGTAATCTGAAATTGAAATCATATTAAATAGACAATGAAAGCAAATGCCAAATTCACATTAAAGAATGAGTCTAGAGTACCTATGAGGATTATCCACAACAAGGCCACCTGAAAAACCAGAACGCATTGCAGCAGAGGTTATCATTTCAAGCTGAGCAGGATTTTCAGGATACAACTGCAATACAGCTTGTGCACCTCTTGACAAACATCTATAAAGTGATCCAAAGAAAGCCCTGGCCATACAACATAAAATAGTGATTATGATTTGGAAAATCCCAGGCATAAAATTATCCTGCTACATCACTTTGCAAAGTTTACACGATTCATTTCACCAATAAACTGGCCGAAGAACAAGATTCATGATGAAGGCAGGAAAGATAAGAAACAGAATTGCATGAAACAAAACTTACTTCAATCGCAATCTTGGTTTGTTGCAGAACTTGTCAGCATTACAAAGCCACTGCTTAGGGAAACAGGCATTATATGCTTAAAACCGTTTCCAAATAATAAAAAATGAAAAAAGAAAAAAGAAAACAGCTCTCAGGAAACGTTTTGGAACTCATACTAGAACTAACATTAACATGTGACCATATATAAATAAAACAAATAACACAAAGTTGAACATGGTATATGTCTGCACTTCCAAAAGTGCATCCGCCATAAAATTATATCAATTAAACATATATTGAAAGTTGTCAACCAATATATAGGATTTGCCTATTATACCCTAGAGCAAAACCAAGGAGAATAAACAAGCATGCTTTGGAATTGACAAGATATCAAAATAAATGTCATCTACATAGTGTGGTATGAAGTTTCACAAGCTTCTTTGCCATTGGCAGAACTAACCATAAAGGAAAAGCATGTTCATTGATGATTTATGATTTCTGTATGTCTACTTCAATGTCCTTAATTTAACCTAAACAGTTCCATGTCTAACCTTCCTTACCAGTTTTAGCATGGCATATTTTTCTTTGCATTATATGCTAAAGCGCTTATCCTGCATTCCCTTTCCTGTGTTGCATACATATTGTATATTTACCTTGCCCTCCTAGAAAGAAATTCTACCTTGGCATTTGTGTTATTCACCAGAAAAGATTGTGTTTTCGGGAATTGGTAAGGAAGAATTATATCTTATTGTGTGGGGAATTTTATGAGTTGTATTTTCATAACACAAACTATTTTCAGTGCCTATCATTTCTCAAACCAAATTTTATTATAAATGAATTCCATGTGTTACAGTAGAAAAACAAAAGAGCATATTGACTTCATGAAGAAGCATAACATAAAACATGCAACTTAATTTCTGCTTTAGACAGCAAAGCCTCAAATTTCAAGATTACAGGAAAAATGCGCATTTAAAATAGAATCACTGGCCCTGAACTACAAGAATATAGTCTGTTCAATTACTTTAAAAAATGAATCTGATACTAACATGAAATTAAAATGACCATCACAGAAGATATCTTTCCCATAACATCTGAATGATCATAGACCAGAAAAGGTAACCAGGTAAGCCAAGCTCCATCCATGGCCTTTCTTACCTTAAGGATTCTTAAGTTCAATAATATAGATAGAAAATAATTAGATGTGAGATTAAAATGAATGTCACAGAAAATATCCTTACAATGATTATGTATCAGAAAAGGTAACCAGCATAGTTACCAAGTTCAGAATTCCGGATTCATTAGGGAGGGCAAAAAATCCGAAATCCGGAATTCCTGAAAAAGTTCGGAAAAGTCCGATCCAGAATGTGTGTGTGTGTGTGTGTGTGTGTGTGGGTGGGTGGGTAGGTGGGTGTGAGCATAGAAAAGGTAACCACTACCAGGTGAGCCAAACTCCATGCATGGCCTTTCTTACCTTCAGGATTCTTACGTCCAAGAATATAGCTACAAAATCATTAATTGTGAGTTGTAACTAGCTACCGAGCTTATGGTTGTAAGTTGTGATTCACTCATGCGAGGTGACATAACATAAAAATAGGACGATTAAGCACCAAATAAATAAGGAACAAGGATCCATCGAAATGAGGAAATCTAATTAGTTAGTTATATGTTTTTGTTACAAACATGAGTCTTCTGTGATGATTCCCTTTTTGGCAGGGCCATATCATGCAAATGACAAGAAGCATGGCACATTCGACAAATAGTGTTATAGATTGTATTCTGTGAAACTTATAAATCATTCCGAGTGGATGGGAAAGGCATTTCTCTGTCCCAGTGACACAAGCAACCTTTTTCCCAACACGAAACATCCCCCCAAAACTCAAAACATTGTGGGCTTTTCAGTGATGCTTTTAGCTTTTTCTGGGAAATTTATGGGTTAAGTTTTGGAATTTTATAGCAGGCTTTCCATCAATTTCAACAATATTTTTAATTCTTTCCCACCTAAAACCTAGTCATTTCCTGCAGGTTCCCCCATTTCCTACAGATGCACACTCAAGTTGCCATTTGAAACTGGACCCCATCCATCCCCATTTACAGAAACCCCATTCTTGTGTTTCCAATCTCTTATTTCCAATACCTAGTATAACTCAGGTTATATTCTGCAAGGAGTATGCACTTTCTTCTATAAAATTGTGGCATGGTTTCCTTGTTCTTTATTATGTCTCCACGTAACATTGGTGCTAAACATTTCCATGTGGCAGCCATATATCTTAACAGTGATCATTGTCAACAGAAGACATAAACCCCATTCTTGTGTTTCCAATCTCTTATTTCCAATACCTAATATGACTCGGGTTATATTCTGCAAGGAGTATGCACTTTCTTCTATAAAATTGTGTCATGGTTTCCTTGTTCTTTATTATATCTCCACGTAACATTGGTGCTAAACATTTCCATGTGGCAGCCATATATCTTAACAGTGATCATTGTCAACAGAAGCTTTCAAAGCCTGAATCTTCTAAGGTCATTGTCTGGCCCTTGTTTGATGGCATATGTGATAGTAGCTGAGATGATACATACCTGAGAGACGAAGCAGCTCGAATATTAGATTTGAGGAAGGTATCTGAGTACATTTGACTTCCATACAATGTCAACAAGCATTTTCACTTTCTTTGTCCATTCTTTCTTCTCCATAATTTCTGCTTGTCTGGGCTGCTAGGAAAACCTCCATATTCTTTAATAAGATAACAAAAAGCCAATAATAATATTTAATCCTGCACAAATACAGATATCTAATCCAATTGTGAACCAGCAGAGATTTAGGTTCCAGGTTAGGCATTCGTTACTTGTAGAGTTCCACTTCAAATAGCAAAATTACAATGTCGAGCAAGCTCAGATTAAACTTAATTATGTATCTTGTGCGAAAAGTACTTTTATTGCCCACAAAGAACTTCCAATTAGTAGAAAAGGATTCAACACTAAAGCATTTTTTGTTGATTATCATTTGATCAAATGCACATCTGACTGCCACAAGTCTTACATGCCAACTTCTAAAACCACTTCTTCGCTATAACTAAAATTCTTTGCTACCTTTATGCTATTTAGTATTTTATGTTAAAATTTGAGCTGAATATTTAATATGTTTTTTTAAAGACAAATTTCTTTTTCATAAACATTATATACAAATGTGACCATATAATACTTGAAAATTAGGGTTTGCTATGAGAACAGGTTACTTTATTGATCGAGATCTATCAAATACACAAGCAATGCAACAATGTGCAACTTTAGCGAGAGAGAGAGAGAGAGAAAGGAACATATGGGGAGCCACTAGGTATCCTCACTTTCTTAAGAATGGAACTTGTGGTAGGCAGTGAAGCAGGAGGAGAATACTCCAAGACTGATGCTGTGAAAGTTATTAGGAGGCTCACACAGGACCCACTCTCAACTGAGGAAGGGGATGAGAAGTAAAAGACACATGGAGTTCATCATCGATCTGCTTGATTACTGTTTCTCCTAAGGAATGGTAGTGAAATGAAAATGGAAAAACCTGAACAAGCTCAAGGTGGCGCAGATGTTCCTATCCTACAGACGTAACCTTCGGAAGAGAGAGCAGGGGTGATGAGGTGTTGGCCAAAATACTTGTTCACAAGTGGAGCCTGCTATAGAAGAGTAGTCGTCTCCAAAACACTATCTTCATTGTGGCTCATGTGGCTAATCACCTATGGAGTGCACGATACCTCATGGTTAGAATAGCGAGGATAGCAAACAGATGATAGAGAACAAGAATTATTAGTTTCCTTGACTGTTGTAGGAAGCGATGCTAGGTGAAATCAGGGGCATTGACAGAATTGGGCATTGAATATACAATAAGTATATCAAAGGTCGATGCCCCAAAATGAAACCAAATATCACAAACATGATATTTTAAAATCAGAGAAAATTGTCAGCCATAAAAAGGGCCTAATAATCAGGCTCTGATACCAATCGATGTGTCCCGACCACGAACGCAGATGGAAAACACACAGGAAAATGCAATATAAGACAAGATAGCCGCCAAAACTGATGTGTTACACTTGTCATTAGGTATGTGAAAAGGAATTACAAGGACGAGGATGAGTGCTGCCTTGATAAGGCAAACCACATGAAAGCTGCCCCAGAATGGGGCATGCAAAACTCCTTAGCTTGTCTAACTTACATGCAATTAAGACGGCTCCAGTGATCCAGGCCAACTGTAAATGTGAGATATTTACAATAATTTAGGTATTTACAAGAAAGGAGATCACTACAAGAGTTATTCTTGTCAGAAAGAATGTTCAGTTGTTGTTCAAGCTATATTCATATAACGATGAAACTTGGAAAACTGATGAACACCAAAGCTAAGCCATATGACTGATCTTTTCTCACACTAGATTTTTTGGGTACATGGTCAAAACTGCGAAATTACTCTACACCAGATAAATATGTTCAAACTTGATTTAGAATATATCTTAGCACGATGAAAATGAACACAAGCACATAGAGAGAATCTGGTTTGTTGGCCAACTCAAAGTTGAAATCATTGATAGCTCTAATTGACCACCAAAATCAACCACTTTACACTCATTAAAATGTGATTTTGGAAGAAAAATAGCGGATAAAACACTTCATATGTACTTACATTCACAAAGGAAGCTAAATTAATTGCAACAAATGAACATAAACATGACAAGATGTACCACACTATCAACATAGCACTGTAATCCAAGCCATGTTTATTATATAATGAACGATTGCAAGAATTCTCTTATTCAAAAAAAACATTTGTAAGCATTCTCACCCCTAAGAATTTCCAAGTGAAGTCTGTCATAGAAACTTTCATAAATTTTGAGGTGTTTTATGCACATAAACAAAAATAATCTAACACGAACCATAAATCAGATCTTAAGTAACTCTTTAAACATAATTCATTTCATGCGTAGATAAACAAAACCAAAATTCCTTTTTAAATAAACCTCAAAATGCAATATACTTCTACATGGAAAACTCAAGTATAATGTCTTTTTCTCAAGACTGAGGAGTTTCCTTAAATGTTTCCCACATAGATTCAACAAGCAGAAATATATCTCGTGTTCGTGCAACCCTTAATCCACAGTATTTGTGGTTCTGCTTAGAATCAAATTTACTTGGAAGTATGTGTACCTGTACAGCTGATATACTAATCACACCATCCACCGTTCCAGGCCGCAAGCATAAACCCTAATGCATATGTACGAATTCCTTAGATGTCAAGCACTTAAACTAAATATGAACAACTCTTCATAAACAAGAACACATGCTCAAAAGATATATCTGGATACAACTCTATTCGATCCACTTAACTTTACCTGTGGAAATATCAAGATAAGTGGATAGTACACAATGGTAAAGTTATGTGGATTGAACACAGTGGTACCCAGATATATGTTTTGAAAATAATCTCAAAAATTTGGCAACAAATGTCGTTAAGATATCCATGAGAATCAACCCCTCAATTTTTGAAAAATGACTATATTTTCTTCATGATATGAAAATCATGTTTTATAAAGCCTACAAGTGTCTTGGGAAAAGCCATAACAAAGAACTAAAACAAGTCACTATATTATTTAAATAGCCACCAACAACTTAAAATACTTAAAAAATGCTCTACCGATGCTAAGAAAAGCAGAGCGTATTAACATCAAGA
Organism: Torreya grandis; assembly: GCA_037957365.1. Lineage (NCBI taxonomy): Eukaryota > Viridiplantae > Streptophyta > Pinopsida > Cupressales > Taxaceae > Torreya > Torreya grandis. Next base: position 3,272,623 of record JARHVA010000651.1, on the reverse strand, counting down.
CAAGTAAATTACATGATAAAGGTACGAAATATACTTATCACTTGCATAAAAAAATAAAATATAATACATATCATTATTTAGATACTCTTCTCAGCTCATGACACTTGCGAAGATAAAACCTTACATTGAATTACCCATAAATTTATTCCAAATCCCATACTTTTCTACTCTAATGCAAAATATGGCCGCCAATGCTATCTAGATAGCTTAAGCTGCAGATTTTATAGATAATAGCATACCTCATAAGCTTCATAAAAAAATTGAAATTTTCTTAGAACTCCAAGACAACATTAGTCAAGCGTGAAAATTTACAAATTGAGTGTAGTTTTGATTGGAATGTTGGTAAACAGATCAACCCTCTTTGACATATGGATATCACACAGTCCCATTCAAGTTATCGCCAACCTGAAGTTAAATTCTTGTTCTTAAAAATGTGAAGCAGGAAAAAAACAGATTATGATCCAAAACAAATCTGAAAACTCAAAATTTGTTGTCTAGGCAATAATTATAGACCCATGATAATCCATCTGCCAAAACATCGCAACTACAGTTTATTAGTTTCAAAGAAGCAGCATTGGCTGTTATGACCCACAGGAGCCCAACAGCCTTCGGATAATATTTTTTGTTTATCTGGTATGGCTATAATGGAAAAAAAGGGGAAAGGTCCACCTGATATACACTGAGATGCAGGTAGGTCACGAGATATGAATTCCATGTATTGATATGTGTGTTTATGGAATGATAGTGAGGAAATATAATTTTTGTCCATTCTATGATTATCTCTTCTTCTCTGCCATTTTTTGCATTTGTCTGGATACTTTTATTGATGCTTTTTTTCCGAGAAAAATCCTCTTTTCACCTGTTTGTTTGACAGCTGCAAGAGCAGAGAAAATAAAGAGAACCTGGAATGAGAACGCGATCAACCACAAGAATGCAGATAAGTTTTTGGTCTTGGATCAAAGGTGAAGACAAACTATTTCAATTATCAAGCTGAGGGAGAGCGATATAGAAGAATGAGGGCCATGGGACGAGATTTCCAAGCTGGAGGCAAATATTGAGTCTCTGTGGCAAAAGATTCCTCAGCTGGTAAACCTTATCATGAAGCAGCAAAGCAAAGGAAAAGTGCTCTTGAAGAGAAGTTAACACCCTAGAAAGAAGAACCATTTAATTAAGGAAAGAATGTAAGCAATCCACTGTCTGGTCCACTTAAAGAAGAAACCAAGTTGGATAAACCTACGATTGACATGCCAAGAAGTTGGATGACTGGCTAAGGCAGCTAGAAGTATACATTACATGCCTAAACCTTTCTGCCACTCAAAAAATCTCATTTGTCCAACTGATAATGTATGGTCATACGTTGCTACAGTTGGAAAACTTTTGTGAATGCCAACAGAGGCAAGGGAAAAGGAAGGTAGCATATTAAGATGAGTTTAAAGACAATTTATTTATAGCGTTCTATCTAGCAGGGTATGAATGAACTTTAAATTAAGTGGTGGTATCTGCGGCAGAAACCATGATAGAATGTGAATGAATACACTGCCAATTTAAAAGATATGCTACTTTGTTAAGGTTTCCACGGAAGAAAGATGTGTCTTCCTAAAATGTTTGGGACTACACTTCTATATTCAACAATAATAGGGTTGTACCAGATCTATGTATTTTTACATGAATGGGAAAAAAATTAGGCAGGCTGGAAAATATGGGGGGAGCAAGAGAAATTCTTTGATGCCAAATAGACAAACAATTGTATAAATGGAGGAAAGATTCCTAAAAAATGAATTCATTGCAACAGAAACAAGTTAAAAACTGCATTGAGGAACAATGTTGGGTATTGCATCCTTAAATCATTCCAAAGCATCATGCAGGCAAGAAATTCTTGAACGGAAGCGATGCACAGGAAAAGGAGAAGTATGAGTAAATCATGAAATTGAAGTTAAAACCCTTATCAAAGTTTGATAGAGACCATAAAAACTCAGCAGGGGAGGTCTTATCCAAAACCAGATCTGAAAAAAAAAATGTCAAGGAAAGAGTTAGAACCATGTGGCAATCCACCTGCAACAACATGGCTACTACAGTCAACTAAGTTGCAATAAAAAAAGCATTGTATGTTATGAGTCATGACCCATGGGAGCTCAACGGCCTTGGGATGTCTTTTTATTTTTGTTTTATCTCAGACAGCTAGACTCTGAAGAATGGGGAAAATGGCCAATAGCTGTACACCGAAATACAGGCAGGTCAGAGGATATGAATTCCATGTATTGATATATGTATGCATGGAATGTGAGAATGATGAAACATAAATTCCTTCTGTTTGCCTATCCAGTCTTCTTCTTTTAAAGTTTTATCAGTTTAAATACTGTTACTGCTGCTTTGTTTTCCTAGAATAATCCTCTGTTTTCCCTTATTTGTTTAACAGCTGCTGTATGGAGGAAATTAGCAGAGAAGAATAAACTAAACCTGGAATGAAAAGGCTATCAGCCACATGCTACATTCCAAATAACAACAAAAAAGAAGAACTGCAAATATAAAGTAAATAAACAAATAAAAAGGAAAAATGGGAGCACCTGCTTAACCGAGAATGGACTGCACCTGCAAATCTGTCAGTAACCCAGAAATTCTCACACAATGGAAGTTCTCTGTTTGCATTAGAAGTTGAAATGATAGAAGTTGAAATGATAAAAGATACATTATTTAGGGTTTTTCTACCTTTTATATTATAACCACAAGAAACCCTACTTAACTCATGACTTAACCCTTCACTAACTCTAGGCCCCCAAAATATAACAACTTAATACTAAGGTTAAGAATAAAGACAAATCTAGGTAAAAATGTTCTATAACATATGTTATGCCCAGTTACATATAAAGCACTGACCCTTGAGCTTTGTCCTGAATCTAGTGAAAACACTGAAGTTAAGAGCGCTCAACCTAGAGTGGTTCTAGGATGGGTGACCTCCCGGGGACTTCCCAATGCCAAATTTTGCACCATGGATTTTAATAAATGTGAAGGATGCAGGCAAGATGGAACTCAAGACCATTACATCATAAAAGAAAGCTCTAACCAACACACCCTATGATACTACTTAACAAAACACATGAATGAGAATGAGGGTTTTTTTTCCACTCCTCAAGCTCCCCTTACATTTTGGGCACATTTTTTAACAATGTGCCAGGTTTAGATGCTTGCCAAGAAACTATTCTGTCTCTAGTGTTGCATCCTTTGATGGTAGACCCTTCCAATTAACCTTGAACATTTGTGCATCACAGTTTTGCAGCTCTCTAACCTCCTCCCCAAAAATGCACTTGAGTTCCAACACAAACTTGCCTTCTTCATCTGTGATAGGCAGTTTTGTCTGTGGTACAATATGAACTCCTATCTTCTTCTTCAAACACGACTCATGGAAATAATCATGCAACCTTCCCTTGTTTGTATGTCCAGAGCATATGTGACTCCCCCACCTTGGCTCTCAGCCTATATGGCCCACAAGATTTGGCTGCAACTTTTGCTTCCCTACATGCTTCAATGTGAACTATTTATATAGTTGAATCCGCACGAACACCATATCCCCGAATTTAAAAGCCTTTTTTGTCCTGTGTTGATCAGTTTGTTGCTTCATCCTGTTGGTGCTCACTGTGAACTGTTTATAATGTTGCAGTGTTTTGCATCACTTCCAATGCTTCCTCTGCCGCTTGGATCTTGCCCCTTTGAATTACCCAATCCAGTGGCGATGGCGCCTCACACCCATATAAAGCCACAAAGCGTGCCATTTCAATTAGAAACTGATAGGTGTTGTTGTACCAGTATTCAGCTAAAAGTGACCATTCCAACCGCTTGCTCTGCTTATCCCTTACCTACATTCTCAGACACCCTTCCAAGCACTTGTTCACCGCCTCTATTGACCATCAGTTTGAAAATGGTATGCCGTGCTCACGTTAAATGTTAACCCTGCATTACAAAACAGTTCCTACCAAAAATAACTTTGAAAGATCTGATCCCAATTGTGAATGATCTGTTTTCAGATACCATGGAGCTTAAACACATGTTGGAAATACAGTTTACCAACATTCGTACCATTCCTTCTTGCCTTTCTCGTGGGTATGAAGTGGGTATATGTGGTCAATCGATCTACCACAACAAACATTTCACCATTACATTTAGAGCTGGGCAGACCCGAGATAAAGTCCAGTGACACAATTTCCCACTTTTGATTTGGTACAGCATTTGGTTGTAGAAGGCCTAGGGAATGAACACTCTCAACCTTATTCCATTGGCGCCATTACATTCACAGCTGGGCAGACCCAAGATAAAGTACATTGACACAATTTCCCACTTTTTATTTGGTACAGCATTTGGTTGTAGAAGGCCTAGGGAATGAACACTCTCAACCTTAATCCATTGGCGGGTGTCACACTCAGCTACAAATTGCAAAATGTTTGCTTTCATGTTTTGCTAAAAAAATTAGAGATGATGTTTCTATAGGTTTTCTAGTATCCAATGTGGCCAACAGAAGGAGTCTCATGTCCATGTTGAAGTGCCTTCTAAACAAGGGGTAGTCATCCCTTAAGTAAATGTGTCCACAAAAAAAATGATGCTATTGCAAACAGACCAAACCTTCCCCTTTTTATGTCAAAGTGGGTTGAGTAATCCTCTATCCAAACAAGTTGATTAATGGAAATGGCATGAAAGGAAAGGGGTTCATCTAGGCGTGACAATGCATCTCCCACCGCATTCCCCTTCCCTTTCTTATAAATACATCAATCCACCTTTGTTACTCCTCTCTTAATATCACCTAAGTCAACAAGTGCTTAAGGCTGAGATGGTCAGTCTTAATAAAAAACTTGCTCCCCAGAAAAAAGTTAACGCCATTTGACCACTGCATGTAAGATGGATAACATCTCCTTGCTATACATTGACATTCGTTACTCATTGTCATTCAATTTCCTACTTCCAAATGCAATGGTATGGTCATCTTGAAAAAGTACCACACCAATTTTGGACCTCGAAACATCACATTCAATGACAAATAACTTGGAGAAATCAAGAGCATATACAAATGCTTGCTTGAGATCCTCAAAGGATTTTTGTTCCTTAGTGGACCACTTGAAGGAATCCTTCCTCGTAAGGTTGGTCCAAGAACAAGCTATTGTGGAGAAATTCTTTATCAACCTTCTTGTTTAATCCGGACAAGCCTAAGAAACCATGAAGTTTCTCAAGAGTCTTGGGCACATGCCAATCATATATGGGCTTGATCTTTGCAAGGTTAGTGCGCACCCCCTTAGTAGAAATAATGTGACCAAGGTATTCCAATAGCATATTTACATTTAGATGCCTTGGCATACAACTCCTTGGCTAGGGTATCCAACACAATGTTCAAATGCTCAAGATGGGATGCCAATGAATTAATTTAAACAAGGATATCATCAAAAAATACAGAAACAAACTTAAGTAAGAATTTACTGAATATCTTGATCATCAATGCTTGAAATGTAGTTGGAGCATTGCTCAGACCAAAAAACCATGACCCTAAACTAGTAGTGGCCCTAATGAGTTCTGAGTGCAGTCTTCTGCAAGTCTTGAAAGTTGAATCCGAACAAGTATTTGATAGTATCCAGACCTAAGATCTATCTTGGAGAAATACTACGCCCCAAGCAACTCATCAAGCAAATCATCAATCCTTGGCATAGGAAATTTATTTTTAATTAGGATTTTGTTCAAGGCGCTGTAATCAATACGGAGTCTATATGACCCATCCTTCTTCCTAGCTAGTACCACTGGAGAACCATACAGACCCTAAGAGGGGCAAGAGTACGCTTATAATTTTTTCTATCTCAAACTTTTGAAAATGTTCGTATATGTAAGGGTTTACCAAACTTGGACCCTTAGTAGAGTCAAGATCAATAGTGTGCTCCAATTCCCTATCTAGTGGTAGGCTATTTGGTAGAACTAGGACGAATACCTTATATTTGGAGAGCAACTTTGAAATCCATGAGACCTGGTCATGTGTTCTAGAAGAATCTACATTCATATAGAAAATATGAACCATAAACCTAAAATGCCCTTTCTTTAGAAATTTGTTCATTTGACTAGAATCATCAATTTTGATTTCCCTCGGAAGCAAGGACTTGATAGTATATCACGGTCCCTTTACTTGGTCGTCAAGAATCTCTCCTATTGATTGGGGGAGTATGTAATAGATGATTATAATCATTGAACCCCCAAAACAACATCCACTTCACCAATATCAACTATATATTTATCCTCAAGCACATAATTTGTCACTGAAAGCTCCACGATATGCACTACTCCTAATCATTCAATGCGTCGATGCCCTAGAACCTAAATGGGAAAACCCTAAGAAGTGTCTAAATGGAGACCCAGTCTATGGACTTGTTTCTTATCCACAATATTAAGTGTTCTTCCTAGATCAACCATGACCAAAAACTATTTTTTCTTGATATGGGCAAAGAAATTAAAGATGTCCACACAATTGAGTCTATCATTGCAGAAAGTGGCATTGATGATTCCCCTATTCTACTGCAGAAGGGGGGAAATTTTCCAGTTCACACTCTACGTCAAGTTCATACGGATAACCCCATTATTAGACTTTGCTTCAAACAGACACACATCATCCGCCACATAAAACTTTTTTGTGTTACATACATGACCCTTGCTCCATGGTTGAGAATACTTACGACAAGTGTTTAAAACAAAGGACATAAGGGTGGATGAACTAACGACTAGGGTTTTGAAACAATGAAGACTCTAATTTTTCTTTATCCTTGGGTTTCCTATCAAATGTAAAAGATTTCTATGTTATATTTTCTACCATTGTATTTTTTAGGGCATCAATATATTTTTCTACTCTTCTAGCTACAATAATAGATCTTTCAAAATATTTTGGTTCAAACATCCTTACCTTTGTTTGAATCTTAACCCACAGGTTGGAAATATAGATCTCTACACTAGATTCGAAGAAAGCTTAACCTTAGACTCCAAAACTTGGATTTTTTCCACGTACTCCACGGATATATCTTTCTGAAACAAGTGCATTAACTGGGTATCATACAACTCATCCCAATTACAATCTGCATATTTTGTCCGAGCGTTGGAAATTTTGAAAAAGTCTCCAAGGTTCGTAAAATTCCATCTCTCCCCCCATGTGTGCACAGCGCCATCTGAATGTTGCAGTGACATATTCAACTTGTCATCTTACCTTTTATTCTGTAGCACTCTAAAGGCCAATCTAAGCTTGCTTGACCATGTGTGGACCTCCATCCCACCTCCAAAGTCATATTGTGGGTTCTTCATTTGTAGGTTAAAAGAGGGCTGATGCAAGTTTTCTGCCTCTTCATCATCTGGTGGAAAACGATCATGATCCAACCAGGGATTGATATCCTTCTCTTCGTCATCTATTTGTTCATGTTCCTTTCCCAAGGAATGAATCTCCCTTCGAGCCTCATTGGCGAACTCAACAAATAACCACTTCATGTCATCCTCAGTCACGAACTTTGAGTTATTTCTTGGATGAACTCCCCTCAACATTTTGGCAACTACTATGAAAATTGAATGAAGCTTTGATACCACTTGCTACGTTGCAAATAATAATAAAATAAATGGATCTACATATATAAAGTAAACAAACTGATAAAAAGGGAACAATGGGAACACCTGCTCACCCAAGAGTGGACGGCATCTGTAAATTCATTTGTAACACAAAAGTTCCCACATAATGGCAACTATTCGTTTGCATTAGAAATTGAAATGGTAAAAAGATACATTCTTTGGCGCTATTCCACCTTTTTATATTAAAACCACAATAAACCCTACTTAGCTTATGACTTAACCATTCACTAAATCTAGGCCCCCAAATTATAACAACTTAATAATAAGGCTAAAAGTAAAGACAAATCTATGGACAAACATTCTAAAAAATATGTTGTGCCTAGGTATGCAACACCACAGGGCAAATGATAAGTTTTCATCAATGGCCAAAAATTGTCTAACATAGCATTACCAAAGGTTGGAATAAATTTTCACATGGAAGTTCTCAATCCTAAGATCATGTTTCTATAAACATATACTTTCCTATCATTACGTTTTCTTTGTTGGTGGCGACAAGTATCTTGAAATTTTAGTAACATAATCACTTAAATCTTACCAAAAAGACCACCCCAAGCCTAAAGTAGGGAAATGCTTACAATACAAAAGAATTACAAACACATTTGGGAACAACAAAAATGGATCACCAAAAGTGCCTTGCCAGTCTTTCATAGTTGTTCCTAGGTTAACAAGAATTTACTTTTTCTCTACATTTACTGAAACAATTTACCAAGCACTACATGAGTGTGTATGCGAATATGCACATATAGACAGCTCATCAACTTCATAAATATAGGCATTTATATATATATATATATATATAGACAGAGAGATTTAAACATGTATATCTAAACATGATTGCATACATACATTGATTTTATATAGATGTATATGTCACACAGTATAGACAGAGAGAGATTTAAACATGTATATCTAAACATGATTGCATACATACATTGATATTATATAGATGTATATGTCACACAATTTCTTAAGAGTCGGGTAGAGGGAAAAAGGGAGAGAAATTTCCAAACCATTTATGGGCATATGTCCCTCCCAAATATCAGAGGATGGTACAGAAAACATAGTACAACTTATCATCTAAAAAAATACAGAAATGCAAAGTACAATTTGAATGCAAGCTCTATACAACACTCAAATAAGGCAAAACTCACCATCACAATCCAACAAGCAAGCTCATGAAGCAAATTTCATCTTCATTGAGTTTATGAATTACTGTCTGGCAAGCCACACTATGTGCATTTACGTCTCCTGAAAAAAATGACATTACCTAATGAGGTATAAGAGATCTTTGAACATAAATCAAGGTGTGTGCCACCATCTAGATGAACAACAAAGGTCAAACAATCTAGGAAAATAACCATGCAAAACTCGAACATCCAAAATGGACAGTGGGTCACTCTGGGTCCAAAAGGAAATGTATTTGAGTTTTCATCTAAGCTCTACCAACTAGCATACATAACTTAGATAAATTTATGTCAAAGACGCTAAGAGATATCATTCTCGATGTGCCCATTCCATTTATTTCACAAATCAAAAATCATATAGGCAAATCGAGAATGATATCTCTTGGCATCTTTTACATAGATTTACGTAAGATATGTATGCTAGTTAGTTAGTTGATAGTTGACGTATAGATTGTCAATTATCAAATTTGATAATAAAATATATACATTTAAAAATCTTCATATCACCTCTTTAATTTTGAAATTAATTATTTCATCTATATATATAGGTGTGAAACTTTATTTGCCATACATATGTATTATGAAACAATTTACCTTATGGTTTTAATTTTTTTTTAATAGAAATATTTTTAATTGTTCATTAGCGAATACTTGTTAGTTAGTTGATAGTTAAAATATAGGTTGTCAATTTTTATACTTGATACTAAAATAGATATATTTATAAATCTTCATATCACCTCTTTAATTTTGAAATTAATTATTTCGTCTATATTATTATGTAGAAGAATTAAAATAAATAGAGTTGATATTAAATAGTTATATAATATCATATTAAATGATTATATAATACCAACACCTCAATTCATTAATCTGTATTAGATGGATATATAATGTCTTTGATATTGTTATGGGCTGCGAATCCTTGAGTAATTGTGTCAATTTAATTGAAATTCATTTATCCATACTACACTACCCAGGGTTGGATATACCTCTTGAGCAATACAAATCAAACAATAAAATAAATTTTAAGAAAACAAACAATTAGGTGATAACTAATGTAGTTTTTTTTTTTTTTAAATGCGAGTTCGCAAAAACCATGGGTGAGGAAAGGTAAATCAAAGGAAGCACGGGCAGGGCTCACACAAGTTACAAACATTTACCTTTATTACATGCCCTCCTCCCAATATAAATACAGTTTACTTGTGTCATCTTGTTTCTCTTGCAGCTTGCTTTTTTTGTTTTGTTTTTTACAAGCGGAATGGAGTTTGCACAGCCATTGAGTAGTGTCAGTCCCAGTGTATTGTGCATGGGTATCATGCTTATGTTTTGTGTAACAGCAATAGTAGCACCTACCTGCAACACAACCCCTAGATATCTTACTCCCTAGGCTAACTTCCTCACCAAAGGCCATTCCTCATCAACAATGAATGACCCATGTTGCCTAGGAGTGAAAAACTTCATCAGTAGAGTGTAACTACACAGGATAAGCAGTATATTTTCCAGTGTTGAGAGAACTCGGCCATTAATCTCAAACTCAATGACAACACTGCATCAAACCTTGCTCCTGATTGTGGCATCCAACTTAATATGTGATGGTGGACTGAAATGAAAAAATAAACGTGTTAAATTCTTAATTTGTGATAGTGTCCGCTCATAAAAATATATTTTTTATAAAAATTAATATGGTATAATAATGTCGGTTGGGTTTTAACTTGTAACAATGTCCATTCATGAAATTATATTTTTTATAAAAGTTAATATGGTATAATAATGCCAGCCAAGTTTTCTTTTAAATGGAAAATTTTCTAAAGTGATGGTCAAATGGACGTCAAACTTATGGTTGGAATTAAAAGTGAACACACTGTTAAGTTGTGGAGTTAAAAGCTTCACCAAGATGTTAATCATGGAGTTGCTGAGTTCAGTCAGTAAACGGCATCGGCAGTATTGCCGACGTCGATCAGGCAGGGACCAGGGATCGACCGACGTCGGTCAGGAGCAGACCGACAAAAACCGACGTCGGTCACCTGTGCGTGTGCATGCAGTTGCATGTGTTTCCAGAACGCGTTTCCAGAATTAGACTCGTCTAATTTAAGAGGTCCGAGAGTGTTTGCATGTTGAAGACTAATTTAAGTCTTGAGTCTGTGTTTCTAATTATTGTAATTAGAAGTCTAATTATTGTATGCATGGGATCCTATTTAAAGACCCATGAGGCATGTATTGTAATTAAGGCAAGTAAATCATTGAAGCAAGAAAGCAAGGTCAAAGGAGATCTACAAGGTATAAGGTCAAGGAGATCAGCTGAAGCATTCAAGGAGGGGATAACAACTCAGGTTGTTGAGTTGGTTGTGGTTGAGCAAGAGAGAGAACTTTGAGGGAAGAAGTCCTTGAGGTGTGGGAAGCCTTAGAGGTGGAAGAAGAAGTGGCATCTTCTTTATTGTATTTCCTTCTGAAGATTATTTAATACAAGATTGTGTATTGTCTCTCAAATTTTTTGTTGTTTCAAGTTTCTAGTTACTTAATCATTCTGGTATAATTCCGTGTTTAATTGCTTATAGAAAAGTAATCAATTGTGCTTCCTTGGAGGGGTTCCTAACACTCACTACATTACAGCCCACCACCACCTACAAGATGCCATTGTAGAATGCCTCTTGGCATAATGAAACATTGGCTCTGAAACAATCTCAAATAAAGAAAACCACTACAATGAAACCATTAACACTGCTCAACCTATGTGTTTGGTGTCTAAAGGTTTAGACACAATGATATATAATATTTGAGGAGAGAGCCTTTCTGGGCTCTTGTCAAGTTAGATCTTAAATGGAATGACAATGAACAAACAATGTTTGGTGCAAACCAAAATTGTATTCATGATTCAAATTGAAATTAGCAAAGCATTACAATAAATAAGCCAAGGAAGGGAGAATACATGGTTTTCTTTGACCAAAATAGGTCATTTCTACGGACTCTGCAGGTCATTTCTACGGACTCTGCAAAATTTCTACGGGCTCTCCCGACACTTAGGCGACAAAAGGGCCTTTGCAACTTTTCCGAATGGCAATTTCAGAAGCCAAGCAACTCTTGCGAAGGGCAAGAAAGCACTTAGGGGGAAGAAGGACAAAGGCGAAGATATCCTTCGGACTTTTTTGTCTGAAGGAATTCCTTCGGACAAAAAGTCCGAAGAAATTCGAAAGACCACAGAGACAAAGAGAGTCCGCACAAAAGGCAAGCCAAAGATTAATTTAGAAAAGGGGGCATTTTCAAGAATTTCGAAGGGTAGGGTACCCTTCAGAAGGGTCACTTTCAATATTCCTGAAGGGCACCTACCCTTCGGGAAGGCACAAGACCAAATTAGGGACCTTTGCAAAAACCCCGGGTACCCTCCAATTTTTCCGAAGGGCACAGGCGGAGGACACCTGGTCGATTGTAGAGGGCACTTGGTCAATGCCGAAGGGTTACTTATCTTGCCGAAGGGCACATTGAAATAAAGCTGACGGCAAAAGACAAGAAACGAAGACAAAGAGAACCTTCGGACTTTTTGTCTGAAGGAATTCCTTCGGACAAAAAGTCCAAAGAAATTCGAACTAGGGCCCGTAAAATAAACCCGACGGAAGAAATCCCGAGGAAATTCAAAAAGTTGCAAAAAGGCCAAAACGAACCAAGAAAATGAATTCTTTCGGACTTTTGTCCGAAGGAATTCCTTCGGACAAAAAGTCCAAAGAAATTCAGAGAAGACATAAGTCCGAAGAAAAACAATACTAAGGCAAAGACAGAATCAAAAGAAGGATCAATTCCTTCGGAGTTTTTGTCCGAAGGAATTCGAAGAAAAAAACCCGAAGGAATTCCGAAGGCCAGAGACCAAGATAACTCTTGCGGACTTTTTGTCCGCGGGAAAGATGCGAAGCCAATAAAGCCAAAGGAAAGAAGTCCGCAGGAAATATATACAGAAAAGTCCGATGGAGAAAATGACCAAAGGTGACGTCCCGCTAGCCGTCAAATTTTGACCGTGGGAAGTAACCGTTGGAACAGGGATAAAACCAGAATTCCGAAAGAAAAGGCCAAGCGGGTAAAAAATATAGACAAATACATCCGAATATAGAATCCCGCCAGAAATAGACATGAACAGTAGACTAGAATAGGACAGAATACATGCAAACATGAGCTATTTTTGAACATCAGAGCTATTTTCGAATAATTGGTCAAAGCTTCAGTCGACTGATTTTTTAAAATCATGTTCATCTCCAGTCAGCTCATGCATCCGAAGGTCTAAATCAGCTTCAGCAAGAGTCCCAAATTCGAACGACGAGTTGACTATTCCAGATTTAGAGTGGACTAATTGATTAAAATGCCGCATCTACTAGAAGCTTTCCATGCGAAGGAAAATGATCTCTTCGTCCAACTCAGCTTAAATAACGGTTAACTTAGTTTTCAAACACTACAACTCGGCAATCAAGCAACTCTCATGGAGTTCTAAATTTAACATTTGCGTAGATTTCCAGGCAAAAAGGAGGTGGGCAGTTCATAACAAAGATAAGTTTGCTTCATCAAGTGAAGAAGCTTAATGCAAAGACAAAGAGAAAATTATATTTTATTGAAAGGCCAAGTAAAGCCTTGAGTTAACCAAAGAGAATCTTTCTCTTCAAGTTTCTACGCCAATCTTTGGCCTCTTGTAATTTTTTATATAAAGGATTTCAGCCTTGATTAAAGATCATCCAATCTCTCTTGGTTAGACCAGACTCTGCCATTGGTGAGTTGTGTAACCTCTTCGATCAATAAGACTGTACTTTCAGATTTCAAGCGTTGGCATAGTGTATATTTCTTCAACAATTTGCATAAGTGTTTGAGTTCTCTCCCTTCCCAAATTTTGTTTCGTACCTAGTTGCTATATTATCCTTGTGCAGGTCATGTTAAAGTGTTCTTTATTGTCTTTTGTTGAAACTGTAAGTGGATGTTAGGTGGCCGCAAAGTGTTTTTTATCAGACCTCTCTCCATCGTTTTCCCTCAGGTTTTAGTTATTGGATCGAACCTCTGCATGAAATACTTATGCATAAGTGATTAATTGAAGTCTAAGGTCTTCCTTCTCCCTTGTTCGTTCAGTGTTCAAGGTTCCAAGTTGAGTAGGATCAAAATTATGGTGTATCACCCCTTTAGGTAGGATTTCCCCTTTAAGTTTCCATTCTCCCTTTTCCATGGTAGTCCGCAGCGTAGAGTAGAGGTCCTAATTGATACATTATACAAGAACCAGCCTTCTCTGGAGGTTCTTCTCACTATTGAGGCACCCACCCTCATGAGAAGATCCCATTGTTTCAGCCAGATAGAAAATAGGTCATTTCGAGCACGTCTTCGAATCAGAGCCCAGCTCCAGGTTGACAACAGTTTTTGGCACGCCCAATGGGACACAAAAAGAGTTATGTACAGAAAATCTTCACAGCAAAGGAAGATGCCCATTTGCAGCCAACGGAAGAGTTCATAGCATCATTCAAACAATCAGTTCATGCCAAAAGTTACTACAAGATCAACAAGCAAAGGTATTCCTTTTGAATTTTTAACTTATAAAAGAGCAAGATCTAGGAGGGCAAGCCCATATCCTCAAAGGGAATATTTAGCTCCCCCTCATCCTATTGTTCTAGAGACTGAAATCCCCACCATTCAGAAGGCCATAAGAAATCAAGTATTTGCTCCATTCAATAGGGGGAGTCCACTAAATCTAGCACAGTTAAATGATATACCTATATCTGCCCTCAAAAATATTCCATTCTTCTCAAGGGAAAATCAAACGACCCCTATTGAGCATATACAGGATGTTGCCAATCTTTGTTCAGTTCATAATGTAACTGAAGATAATGTTGCTATCAGATTATTAGTTGCTTCTTTCAAAGGAAAAGCATTACAGTGGTATAGAACCCTCCCACTTAGATCTATCTCTACTTGGGATGAATTAGGTGCTGCTTTGGTCAAACAGTTTGAGGACAAGTCTGACCACTTATCTTTGGTTGAGCAATTAACTGCCATACAGAGAGCTCCTCATGAATTCATGTCTGATTTTAATCTCAGATTCCAAAAGACATGGCACAGAATACCGGTTCTAATTAGGCCATCACCAGAATATGCATTTTTATATTTTTTGAAAGCTCTAAATTCTGATATTAGTGTGATGATACAGTCAATGGGCGGCACTACCTTGCCAGATGCCTATGAAGTTGCAATAAGGGCAGAAAATAGTCTGATTCAGGCAAGAAAGCTTGCTCCAAGGCCTCCAATGCCCATATTTCCAGAGATAAGTTCAGTACCAGCCCTTCAAGTTCCTCCAGTTCCATCCTTGGCTCCAATTCTAGCGCCTCAACGTCCTATTGCAGCCTCTACTAGTCAATCTAGTGAGATAGGAGAGCTGAAAAGTCTATTACAATCTTTTGGAAATGAAATAGTACAGCTTAAAAGGCAGCAATTTCAATCAAATAGGCCTTATCAAAATCCCAACTATCAGCGCTTCAAAGATCAAAGATCTCCTTATTAGGTTTTCAGAGAAAACAGACCACCCTATCAAGCACAAGGGGCCATAACTCTAGCTAAGCCATATGCTGCTCTCGATCCAAATGCCCCTTCCACTTCAAAAGCCATTGTTCCAACTCCACCTCAAAATAATTTAGTGCAGGATTCAAGTTGGCAGCGTTCGAATCTCAATGGTTTTCAAAATCAAGATTCAGTGTCATCAAACAGCACCATGCCACAGATGACACAAGAGTTCTCTTTTCAAGAGAACCAATATCAAGATACAGGATTGGCACCACAAAGAGCAACCCAAGGGCAGCCTGCTGTTATTAATGTAAATTGGCAGGTAGATGATCATATTGCTTTTATTTAGGACGTAAAACTAACACTTCAAATGATCAAGTTGCAGCGCTAACATATCAAAGAAATAAAAAAAGAGCTGTTAGAGAAGTGATAGGACCGAAACTCCCCAAAGCTCTGACACTTGTCAAATTTAAGAGCACACATGATTACCATTGTATAAGCAATTAAACATGCGGAATAACCAGAAGAACAAATAACTATCAATGAGAAAGCACACAGAATATGAGAGGCAACACACAATTGTATTCAACTCATTACAAAGGAAATTACAATAAAGAGATCACACTCTTCTTCCACCTCTGTGAGGCTTGCTCCTCAAGGGCTCCAAGTAATCTTCCCACATGAGTAATCTTCTCTCATAGGTCACAACACACAGCTAACACAAGCTGTTGTTCACCTCATTGCACATCTGTACAATCGAGTACACAACCGTACTCCAAGTAGATCTCTCCATGATCCTGCTGATGTATTGTTGTCACCTTGGATCTAGCTCCCCCGCCGATCTCCTTTCTGACCCTCGCATACACACATCCCTGCATATCAAACATGATCTTACTTATACATACATGGGGAATCCTACTTGATTCCACCATGGGAAGAACTCTCCAAGCTTCACATAGCTCTTCTCCAAATTCTCCACTTAACAATACAGCCCATGAGTCTATTATATAGATCTCATGCATACACAAATTAGACTTGCCGCTCAAGAACTCCGCGTTCACTTAACTGACTGTTCGTCAACAGCAGTTCAGACCGCCACAGGCGACCGACGTCGGTCCCTGCCTTCCTGGAGGTGACCGACGCCGGCCGATCTTCTACCGATGCCGGTTTCCCTTCTGCGTCCCCTGACCGTCGTCGGTGTGGCCTACCGACGCCGGCGACTGCATACGCTAGAAACCCTCCTGATTGCCTTAAGGTGTAGCTTTTAGCTCCACACCCTAACAAGAAGCTCAAGCAATGGCAAATACGTCCAATACTCCTAGTATTATTGCTCAAGGTACGAAAGAACAGCGTGTTGCCCCCACAGTCACAAAAAATCAGAATGTAGAGGTTGGCAAAGTGCAGTAAATACCTCTGATTTGTGAGCAGCAAATAACACAAAAGGTTCAATCAAAGGTTAGTACATCCCAGTTCAACATTGTAGATCAAATGAAAAGGTCTAACATCACTATTAGCATGTGGGATACTCTTTCAATTCCAGGCCAAAAGGACAAACTCATTCAAGAACTTTCAGCGCTTGAATTGTCCCCATAATTAGTAGACAAAGGTGTTGTTTTGACAAACTCAGATCCGCCAACTAAGCAGCAAATACAACAAGGAAATAAGATATCAAAGGTGGACAAAATTGAGGTAAAAATAAAGAAGACTCCCCCTTTAGGAGACACCTTAGTTCATAATTGTATGGTGGATAGTGGAGCCAGCCGTACAGTCATGCCTAAACAGATTGCAGACAAGCTCGGCCTTGTTTATGAGCCAAATACTAAAGGGGTATTGCAATTGGATGGTTCACCCGCAAAGATGGTAGGGATTATCAAAGATTTGAAATTAACATTACATGCCTGTCCCAATGTAGCTATTCAGCAGGACGTAGTAGTGGATCTACCTCCTTGTTTCGCCATGTGCCTTTCAAGAGATTTCACCTCAAAGATTGAGGGATATCTATCAGCTGATTGGACTTACTTCTTGTTCAAAACCAACTATGGCACAAAAGTAACCATTCATTCAAAACCTATTGCACATTTTCACATGGAACCTTATACACCAAGTGTGGTCAATGCAAATTGTATCATTTCAGATGTAGTACAAACTAGTGATGTAGAAAAGGACTCACCTTTGGATGGAGTTTCAGATTTATTTCTTGATGAGTGAGCTTCCACCTTGCATGAGCATGATCCCTACAAGTTAATTGAGGAAGAAGGCCCTGGTGTGTATTGTCTCCATGAGAACGATGTGCCAATCCCAGCTATGGTCAAAGAAGGCGAATCTAATGAAGGCTTGTGGCAATTATACTTCGATGGATCAAGAAATAAACATGGGACAGGAACTGGAATGATGTTAGATTCTCCTACGAAACAAAGGTATTTCTCATCCATTAAATTTCAGTTTGGCTATTCAAATAACATTGCTGAATATGAAGCATTAGTCCACGGTTTGCAATGGGCTAGGAAGATGAAAGCAAGTTGTTTACAAGTGTTTGGAGATAGTAAACTAGTAGTTCACCAAGTAAGAGGCTTAAACGTATGCAAGAATGTGTTACTTAAATCTTATAGACATAGGGTATGAGATTTACTTGAAGATTTTCAGGGTTTTAATATTCAGGTGATACCAAGAGATAGAAATAAACATGTTGATAGGTTGGCTGCTATTGGGGCACAATTTGATATCCCAGCTAACGTCAAAAGTGACGTTTCTCAATCACATATTAAGATAGTTGTAAGGCCTTCTGTCCCAGATAACCAAAAAAATTAGCAGGTATTTGAAAGTGACAATCAAATTGTGAGATTTTTCCAGGAAGAAGCTGAGTTTTCTCTAAAAAATCAGGGAAAATGCTTACAGCAGTATGGTGATCAGATTGTGCAGCTGAAAACCAATAAACTACCCAAGGGATTGGTAACCCTTGAAAATATTTTCAGTGAAGACGATGAACTAAGGAAAGAGAAACTAGCTTTGTCAACAAAAGAGGAGCACTATGCCAATGTAGAGATTGCAGCTGGTAAGATTTTCAAATTGGGCAAAGTATGCACTCCACTACAAAAGAAAGCTTTCATTGAATTATGCCAAAATTTTGCTGATATATTCGAATGGCAGTATAGCGATCTCAAAGGGTTTGATCCAAGCTTGGCTCAACACACTATTGAGCTAGAAGACGAAACTAAACCGGTATGACAAAGACAAAGGCCAATCAATCCAAAACTTGAGCCTTTAATGAAAGCTGAGCTTCACAAGCTTATAGAGTCGGCTATTATATTTCCAATCAAACACTCAACTTGGGTGGCGAACCTCGTTCCAGTACGAAAAAAGAACGGTGAGATTCGTTTTTGTGTTGATTTCCGTGACTTAAACAGGGCCTCACTTAAAGATCACTATCCATTGCCATCAATGGAACAAATCTTACAGCTTGTTTTAGGGTCAGAGAGGTTTTCCTTACTAGATGGGTACAGTGGCTATAATCAAATTTTGGTCAAAGAAGAAGACCAATTCAAGACAGCTTTCACAACCAAGTGGGGAACATTCGCATATAGAAAGATGTCGTTCGATTTGTCCAATGCTGGAGCAACCTTTCAGAGAGCCATGGATATGGCCTTCCAAGGCCTTCTTAACAAATTCGTGCTTGTCTATTTAGATGATATAACAGTATTCTCAAAAGACACTGAAGATCACATGGTGCACCTCCAACATGTTTTTGAAAGGTGTAGACAGTTTGGGATATCTCTAAATCCCAAAAAGTGTGTATTTTCAGTTCATGAAGGTAAGCTTCTTGGACATGTAGTTTCAAAGCACGGTTTAAACATAGATTCTGAAAGGATTCAATCTATTCTTGCACTCTCCTTGCCTAAGAGCAAAAAGGCTTTGCAAATTTTCTTTGGAAAGATCAATTTTATAAAGAGATACATTTCAAATTTTGCTACTATAGCTAAACCACTTACAGCAATGTTAAAGAAAAATCAGAACTTCCGCTGGTCCAAAGAAGGAATAACAGGGTTTGAAGATGTTAAGAAAGCCATAGCAAGTGCCCCTACGCTTTTGAATCCAGATTTCAAGAAAGATTTCATTCTGTATACATATGCTAATGTGGACACCATTTCGGGCATTCTTATGCAGCAGAACCATGAGGACTTGGAACAGCCAATAGCCTTCTACAGCCATGCCCTGCAGGAGTATGAGACAAGGTATTCTTTTGTTGAAAAACACGTCTTTTCAGTTATAAGATCTCTAAAGAAATTTAGGCACTTATTGTCTAATAATAAAATAATTCTAATGGTTGCTCATCCAAGCATCAAAGAATTTCTTCTGAACAAGGACATGAATGAGAAAAGCTCTGGTTGGATAACCAAAGTGATGGAATATGATATAGAAATTAAAATCACAAAACTGGTTAGAGGCAAAGGACTTTGTGAGCATCTAGCTCAGGACTTACAAGAAACCAACAAAGCTGTCCTAGTGTCAAATGATGTAGAAGTTGCTGCTGTACAGACCTCACCTTCCAGCTGGTTTCATGATCTGGTAAACTATCTTCAGGAAGGTCATTACCCTTCCCACCTAAGTGCTTCAAGAAGAAAGTATTTTAGACTGCAATCAATTCCATTTTTGCTTGTTGACGGTGTCTTGTTCAAGAAGGATATCAATGGAATGTTACTAAGATGTGTGGAGCCAGGCCATACTCGAAGATTGCTTGAAGAATTTCATGATGGACTTGGTGGACACTTTTCTACCAAAACTACAGCACTCAAAATCATGAGAGGTGGATACTTTTGGCCTACTATATTTGGTGACTGCCATGCATGTATTTGGTGACTGCCATGCATGGGTTAGGAAGTGCAAACAATGCGCTATGTTTGTAGGAAAAATTAAACTAGCAGCCCTGCCCCTGCAGCCAATTACAGTGGATCAGCGATTTGTCCAGTGGGGATTAGACTTTATTGGTCTCATTAACCCTCCTTCCAGTTCAGGGCATCAATGGATTCTAACAGCTACGGACTACTTCACACGTTGGACAGAAGCAGTTGCATTAAAGGAGGCAAACGAAACTAGCGTCCTTGATTTCTATGAAAGTTTGGTCACTAGGTTTGGAGTCCCTTCAATCATTATTTCTAACAATGCAATAGCTTTTGTGGGATCTAAGATCAGCCAATGGGCCGTCCAACATGGAATTTATCTCAGCACTTCATCAAATTATTATCCACAAGGAAATGGCCTTGCTGAATCTACAAACAAGAACCTCTTGAGGATCATACGAAGGACCATTGAAGACAATCAGAGATCATGGTACCTCAAGTTGAAGTCAGCACTATGGGCTGATAGGATCACCTACAAGAGGTCGATAGCCAACTCTCCCTACAAGCTGGTCTATGGTAGGGAAGCAAGGTTACCAATCTCTCTCGAGTTTCCAGCGTTAGAATTAATGCATCAACTTGAACTGTTAGAAAACGAGCCTATGGAGATCAGGTATGCAGAACTTATGGAGCAGGAAGAGACAAGAAATCAAGCCATGCTAGCCATGGAAAGTCATCAAGCACAGGTGAAAAGGACATTCGACAAAGGAGCTTCCTCACGAAGCTTCAATGAAGGAGATTTGGTCCTCAAGTGGAATGAAGATCGGGCCAAACCAAGAAGGCACACAAAGTTTGATTCACTTTGGAGTGGCCCATATACGATCTCGAGCTACAAATCCCACAACGCCTTCCAACTTGCTAAGATGGACGGCCAAGAGCTTCCAATCCCAATCAATGGGATACATCTGAAACATTGCTATTAAAGAGCAAAATTCTATGTACATATTTAATTATTTTCTTGCTTTCCTTCAAGTGTTGTTCAAGCACAGTAGTTTGCTTCAGTTTTGTTCAATAAGTGCTTGTTTGCACATTTGCTTTTTAGTTAGCTTTCCGCTTTTGTGTGTTTCCCTTCTTATTTTGAGGAAGGAGGTTACTACAGCCATGATCAGAGCAAATTTTCAATCAGAAATCAAGTTCACCATTTGGGAATTCGAATAACGTCTATACATGGTCTGAGTTCTCAAGCATAGCATGCATGCTTCCCAGTTGAGTTGCTAGAATGTTGACAAACCTTCCACAAGTCAGATTTTTTCTTGCCACTTGGAAAGTTCTCGTCTCTAGCCAAGGAAGGGAGATTAAATGGTTTTCTTTGACCGAAATAGGTCATTTCTACGGACTCTGCAGGCCATTTCTACAGACTATGCAGGATTTCTACGGACTCTCCCGACACTTAGGCGACAAAAGGGCCTTTGCAACTTTTCCGAATGGCAATTTCAAAAGCCAAGCAACCCTTGCGGAGGGCAAGAAAGCACTTAGGGGGAAGAAAGACAAAGGCGAAGATATCCTTCGGACTTTTTGTCCGAAGGCATTCCTTCGGACAGAAAGTCCGAAGAAATTCGGAAGACCACAGAGACAGAGAGTCCGCACAAAAGGCAAGCCAAATATTAATTCGAAAAAGGGGGCATTTTCAAAAATTTCGAAGGGTAGGGTACCCTTCGAAAGGGTCACTTTCAATATTCCTGAAGGGCACCTACCCTTCGGGAAGGCACAAGACCAAATTAATGACCTTTGCAAAAAGCCAGAGTACCCTCCAATTTTTTCGAAGGGCACAGGCGGAGGACACTTGGTCAGTTGCGGAGGGCACTTAGTCGATGCCAAAGGGTTACTTATCTTGCCGAAGGGCACATTGAAATAAAGCCGATGGCAAAAGACAAGAAACGAAAACAAAGAGAACCTTCGGACAAGGGCCCATAAAATAAACCCGACGGAAGAAATCCCGAGGAAATTCAAAAAGTTGCAAAAAGGCCAAAACGAAACAAGAAAATGAATTCTTTCGGACTTTTGTCCGAAGGAATTCCTTCGGACAAAAAGTCTGAAGAAATTCAGAGAAGACATAAGTCCGAAGAAAAACAAGACTAAGGCAAAGACAGAATCAAAAGAAGGATCAATTCCTTCGGAGTTTTTGTCCAAAGGAATTCAGAGAAATAGCCCGAGAAAAATAAACCCAACGAATAAACCCGAAGGAATTCCGAAGGCCAGAGACCAAGATAATTCTTGCGGACTTTTTGTCCGCGGGAAAGACGCGAAGCCAATAAAGCCGAAGGAAAGAAGTCCGCAGGAAATATATACAGAGAAGTCCTAAGGAGAAAATGACCAAAGGTGACGTCCCGCTAGCCGTCAAATTTTGACCGCGGGAAGTAACCGTTGGAACAGAGATAAAACCAGAATTCCGAAAGAAAAGGCCAAGCGGGTAAAAAATATAAACAAATACATCCGAATATAGAATACCGCCAGAAATAAACACGAACAGCAGACCAGAATAGGACTGAATACATGCAAACAGGAGCTATTTTTGAACATCGGAGCTATTTTCGAATAATTGGTCAAAGCTTCAATCAACTGATTTTTTAAAATCATGTTCATCTCCAGTCAGCTCATGCATCCGAAGGTCTAAATCAGCTTCAGCAGGAGTCCCAAATTCGAACGACGAGTTGACTGTTCCAGATTTAGAGTGGACTAATTGATTAAAATGCCGCATCTACTAAAAGCTTTCCATGCGAAGGAAAATGATCTCTTCGTCCAACTCAGCTTAAATAACGGTTAACTTAGTTTTCAAACACTACAACTCGGCAATCAAGCAACTCACATGGAGTTCTAAATTTAACATTTGCATAGATTTCCATGCAAAAAGGAGGTGGGCAGTTCATAACAAAGATAAGTTTGCTTCATCAAGTGAAGAAGCTTAATGCAAAGACAAAGAGAAAATTATATTTTATTGAAAGGCCAAGTAAAGCCTTGAGTTAACCAAAGTGAATCTTTCTCTTCAAGTTTCTGCGCCAATCTTTGGCCTCTTGTAATTTTCTATATAAAGGATTTCAGCCTTGATTAAAGATCATCCAATCTCTCTTGGTTAGACCAAACTCTGTCATTGGTGAGTTGTGTAACCTCTTCGATCAATAAGACTGTGCTTTCAGATTTCAAGCGTTGGCATAGTGTATATTTCTTCAACAATTTGCATAAGTGGTAGAGTTCTCTCCCTTCCCAAATTTTGTTTCGTACCTAGTTGCTATATTATCCTTGTGCAGGTCATGTTAAAGTGTTATTTATTGTCTTTTGTTGAAACTGTAAGTGGATGTTAGGTGGCCGCAAAGTGTCTTTTATCAGACCTCTCTCCATCGTTTTCCCTCAGGTTTTAGTTATTGGATCGAACCTCTGCATTAAATACTTATGCATAAGTGATTAATTGAAGTCTAAGGTCTTCCTTCTCCCTTGTTCGTTCAGTGTTCAAGGTTCCAAGTTGAGTAGGATCAAAATTCTGGTGTATCACCCCTTTAGGTAGGATTTCCCCTTTAAGTTTCCATTCTCCCTTTTCCACGGTAGTCCGCAGCGTAGAGTAGAGGTCCTAATTGATACATTATACAGGAACCAGCCTTCTCTGGAGGTTCTTCTCACTATTGAGGCACCCACCCTCGTGAGAAGATCCCATTGTTTCAGCCGGATAGAAGACTGGCCATTTCGCGCACGTCTTCGAATCAGGGCACAGCTCCAGGTTGACAACAGGTTGTTCACTTCACATTCCTAAAAAGACTCTATTCCTACAGGAATGAAAAATAAACTTATTATAATAATACAAACTATCATATGACACCTAGGATTATGTACACTATTGTTACATACCCCCTTAATCTGCAAGGATCATGCTGAGACCAAGCATTCCTTTAAACTTCCAAATTTTTCGCATCCAAGCGCTTTTCCAGGATGTCTGTTGATTGCTCTATTTTACGACAATGTTGCAACTTGACACTGCCATCTTTCACATAGTGTCGATTTAAATGAAATTTGATATTGATATGCTTGGTTCGGTCGTGAAAACAAGATTCTTTGCCATTTGAATTGCAGAAGTGTTGTCAACCATGAGAAGTGTTGACGAAACCTATTGCTCCTGCAAATCGAAAAAAAACCCTTCTCAGCCACAAAATCTCTTTGCTTGCCTTTTAAGCGGCCATATATTGTACTTTTGCTGAAGAAATTGCCAACACCGATTGCTTCTTGGATTTCCAACTGAGAACAGTTGTTCCCAAGTTCATCAAAAAACCCGTGGTGGATATCCTATTTTTATGATCACCGACATAGTTAAAATCTGAATATGCAATCAATTTGAACTCCACTGCCCTGGAATATTTGAGCCCAACATTGTGTGTTCCTTTGAGATATCAAAAGACTCTTTTTGCTGCTAACCAATGATTGTCTCTGGGTTGTTGCATAAATCTTGAAAGAACACCAACAACAAAGGATATATTCGGTCTTGTTGTGGTCACATAAATCAAACTTCCAATGAGTTTTCTATATTTAGTGGCATCGACCAAATCTATTGTATCTTCTAATGTCAAGTTTTTATTGTTCCATGGGCATGCTGAGAGGCTTAAATTCTTCTATTCTGAACTTGTTCAAAATGTCGCCAATGTACTTTTGTTGTGTGATGAAGATATATTTTGGTTTTTAAATTACTTTAATCTCCAAATAGTAATAAAGATAACCCAAATCAATCATTTCAACAATTTTCATCAACTTTGATTTGAAATGCAGTGTATCGTTCATTGTTCCCTGTGATGAGCAATCATCAACATACACCACCACAAATACAACTATTTTGACAAAAAGGGTTGCATCTTCAAACTCAAAACGTTTGAAGTTCATGTTCATGAAGTGCTCAACTAGTTTATCTTACCATGCTCGAGGGGCTTGTTTCAAACCATACAACAATTTTCCAAGTTTGTACACCTTGTGCTCTTGGCCATTTACTGCAAAACTTTCGAATTGTGTCATGCACATTTTTCCTTGAAATCACCACCCAGAAATGCAATTTTGACATCCATTTGGTGGACTTTCCATCTGTTGTGAACTGTCAAAGCCGACATGGTTTGAATGATAGTCCATTTTGTTGTAGGTGCAAAGGTTTCATTGTAGTCAATTCCTTCTTTTTGAGCATATCCCTTTGAGACAATCCTAGTTTTATACTTGTCAAGTGAGTCGTCAGCCTTGTATTTGTTGCAATAAACCCACTTGCAACTAATTAGTTTGTAGTCATATAGAGGATCAACCAATTTTCAAGTCTCATTTTTTACCAATACATTGTACTCATCTTTCATTGCTTTTTTCCAAGGTTCAAGCTTGTTTGAAAAATATTGGTTCTGAATCAAACACAACATTGAGTTCTTCTAGAGAATCATTCAAAGTGAGCTTTTCAATCTTATCTTGAATTTCTTCAAAAAACTTGTCTGATTGTGATGCGGCTGCATGTGCACTTCTTGTGCCTGTTTTCCCAACTTCATTAGGTCTGACATCGTTCAACGTTTGGGTGGCCCACTTGGGCATATTTTTTTGTTGTTTAGGTGCTTCAATTTCATCTTCTGAAGTTCCTTCACTTTCTAACCTTAGTTCTTGTGGCCCTTGTTCATTGTCTAACGAAGTTGCACTTCCTCCTTCAGGAGGAACTTCATTCTCATGTATAGGAGGCAATAAAGAATCAATTGATTTTCAATTGTATGACACCCATTCATTGTTTGGAACATCCAAATCACTCTATTTGAAGACATCAAATTTTACATATTTATCAAGTGGACTCAATTGTCGATCAATGTTGGCTTTGTCCTTTGCAGTTTCACAAAATACAACTTCTCTTGCAACAAGAAACTTTTTTTTCTCATCATATAGCCTATATGCCTTGGAGGATTCAAAATATCCCAAATGGATGCATTTGCAACTCTTGTGGTCCAACTTATTCATCTTCTCTTTTGGAATCAATGCATAACAAGTGGATCTGAAAACACGAAGATATCACACTAAAGGAAGATGACCACATCACATCTCATACAGAGTCTTGAATTGAAGGGTTGCTGATGGCGATCTGTTGCAGAGGTGTATTATTGTTTTAGCTGCTTCGACCCATAAGTGTAGATTTACCCTTTTGAAGTACAACATAGCACGAACCATATTCATCACGGTCTTGTTCATCCTCTCTACAACTCCATTTTGTTGTGGAGTGTGTGGAACTGTGAGATGATGTTTGATCCCATTTTGCTCAAGATAGGATTCAAAGTTCTTTGAAATGTATTCACCGCCATTATCAGTCCTGAGTATTTCGATGCGGGTTTGAGTTTCATTTTCAACCATCATTTGAAACTTTTTGAATGTCTCGAATGCTTCAGATTTATGTTTGAGAAAGTATATCCAAATCATTTTGCTATAGTGATCAATGAACAACATGAAGTAGTTATGACCACCAGTTGAGAGAATTGAAAGAGAACACAAGTCTAAGTGAACCAGCAGCAACTTTCTGTCAGCTTTCCACTATGATTTTGGAAATGGTTCCCTTGCGTGTTTGGCCAAAATGCCATCTTCACACTTTTCATCAAATTTTGCGAGCACGGTAGGCAATCCAGCAACACCATTCTTTTGCAACACACGAATGTTGTTATAGTGAGTATGCTTGAATCTAGCATGCCACAACATGTTTGGGGACAATTTGTCTTCAACAAGATGAGCATAATTCCTTGAAATTGATAGCTTGCCCCTAGGTTTGAGCAATTTTCCTTCCTCATATCCAGTGAAGACAACTACATTGTCACATTTTCTTATGATAGTGATGTCACCATTGTCCAACAAGATGGAATGGCTTTGTTGCCGAACCAACACAAGAGACAACAAGTTTCTCTTCAATTGAGGAAGATATAGAACATTTTGAAGTTTGAAATCTAGAAGCCCTAAACACTTGAGTCGGATTGTACCTCTTTCCTGTGGTTGCAGACTTGATATATCTGCAAGGAATATTGGACCACAACTTTCTTAATAAAACTCCTCAAATAAGTCTTTTCGAAAAGTCATATATAGGGTGGCACCAGTATCAAGAACCCAAGCATCAAACCATGACTAACTGATTCAAACATTGTTTCATCATCTAAACTGGAAAGCACACATTCACTAGTGAATTAAGCAGAGTTTGACTCTTTTGTTTGTTTCTTTGACTTTTTCTTTTTCTTCTTACGGTATGCTTCAATTTTCTCCCATGGAGTCCTACATTCATGGGTTTCATGGCTTCTTTTTCTATCACACCATTCGCAGTAGACGTGTTGCTTGTCATTTTGTTTTTTATTTTGACCACCTTAATTATCATTTTTGCCATCTTTTCCCTTGTTTTTCTTCTTGTACTTATTATTGCCTTCACTTTTGGAAAAGGTGGCCTTATTGGATGTTTTGAAAGAATTTCCTTTTACATAGCACACACTTTCTCCTGTATACTCAATTTTTCTTCCAAAGGCCTTTTCTCTTTTTGCCATCTTTTCAACCAATTGATCAAATGTGAGTCTTCAACTAATTGCTTGCTTGTAGAGACTCCAAGTAGGTTGAATAATTAGGAAGAAAGGTTTTTATGAATGCGATCATATAGATGTCGATTTTGACAACCATACCATCCACATCATGCTTGATTGCAAGTATTTCTAAAGCTAATCTCATCACATCGCCATCTTTAAAATAAAGGTTGAACAACTTCAACAGCAACTGAATAAATTTCAACTCTGAGTAGGAATCATATAGTTCTTTCAATTTATGAAATACTTCCCATGGAGTGTTGCACCTCTGAATATAACAAAACACATTTCCGTCTATTGAGACCCTCATCAAGGCCAATGTCTTCTGGTTTTTTTGCCTCCATATCCAAATATCTTTTGCATTCCTTGGCTCAATTCGTTGTTTATCTCTGTCGCAAATATCGAATTATATATCATTGAAAATAAGTGTGTTCTTCACTTGCCAAGACCATTCTAACCAATTGTCTTTGTTGGTCAATGTTGTGCCAACGATTGATTTGATTGAATGCATTGTTTGAGTTTTGAATTTGTGAAACCCCCAAATTGGCTCCTTATCACTCCAAATGGTCCCCCTTTTTTTATATACTACCGGATCGATATACCAAACCTCTTTATATACCCGCCCTTCCTTTATACATGTCGGTTCATGAAAGAAGCTCATGCTTTCTTTATACTCAACACTACGTGAAAGAGACGTTAAGGCACATGAGAGTAAAGTGGTACGTGGTACCTAGGTGGCACGTGAAAAAGATTTGATCTATCATTAGCACCGGCTTAACAAGAAAACCTCATACTTGACAATATACTTGATTTTTCTTGATTTTTGAATTTACACCTTTCAATAGATACAAATGGGTAAAAGAGTAGCTCTCTTTATTTTTCCTTTATTTGTAAAATTTGGTTGTTTTTTGCCAAATTTGCATAGTCACTTTCTCAAATGACTATTTAAAGGCTTCAAATTTTAAATGCTTTCAAAACTTGACAGAGACACTTTAAAAGAAATGAAATTTGCTTTTAAATGAAAAGCATAAAATACCTCTTCTTCATATTTGGCTTTATTGCAAAGATTCCAATATTTGGAATGCATATAACAGCCTTATATGCTGAAATGTCACGTTGCAACAAGCCAGGTGGTAGGGAAAATTGGCCAATAAATTGTCACGCAGCTCCTTGAGGATGTGAAACGCCTCACCAAAATTGACTCCCAAGACTAATACGCAGCCCAAGGGATAAGAACGCAGTCCAATGACAGATAGGAGATGTGGCACCACGCAACAGTGAAGAATTCAGATGTTTGAATCAAAACCTCCATGCAGCAGAGCTTCTACGTAGTCACACTTGGCAGAAACAGCCCACACAATTCAAAACACCTTTTGCTAACTGAAATGCCATCCATATCAGCTGAAACTAGTCAGAATTAGGAGAAAATTATGCCAAAAAGAAAACATGCATTCTCAGATTAGCAAAGAATCAGAAGCGCTTTGTGACAGGTATTAATCACTCTGAAAACTATTTCAAATACTTCCACACAGCCAATCATGCCTTGCAAAGGCAAAATGCCTTACAAATTCAGGTGAATCAGCCAAAAACTGTCCACGAACAGCTATGCGTCCTTCTAAATATAATACGCCTCCCAGAATAAATAATATGCTGCTTACAAACAGTCAGACACAAACTATTGAAAGAGAACAATATTATGGAGGCTGTATGGCTAGAATAATGGAGAGAAGAATGAAAAAAATTGACAAATTAAATCCGTAGCTCTAATACCAATGTCAAGTCAGTATACGGAATGACAATTAACAATGTTTGGTGCAAGCCAAAATTGCATTCATGATTCAAATTGAAATGAAATTACAATAAATAAGCCAAGATGGCTGTTCAATTCACATTCCAAAAAAGACTCTTCCTATTCCTACGGGAATGGAAAATAAACTTATTATAATAAGACAAACTATCCTATGAAACCTAGGATTATGTACACTATTGTTACAGCTCTAACAAGTCTCGGTAAGGAAAAAATTATTGTTTGTAGAGAGCTCTATAAGACAAGCAAAGAAGACAAAACTCACCCTCACAATCCAACAAGTAATGGAAATACTTCCAAATCCCACCAAGGTCCGCATTGCCATCATTTGATCAACTAAGGACATGACTGCCCTTCGGTGAGGCAAGTCACAAATTACTGACTTGCAATTGCAAAGTACCACCCATTTGTTATCTTTTCTCGCAATAAACACCTAATTAGGAACCTTTTGAAGTTCCTCTGCTTGTGAAGTGTGAGATTTATCTAGGTAAATTCAGGTAGGAAGCGAGTGCAACTTTTACTTGCCCTGAAATTGAAGGTTATGTTCATTTGCTAAAACTGCTCTTTCTTCCTCAAACTTTGTCCAAATGACAAGTTTGACGATGGGCACACATTTTCCCTTTCACCACTTGCACACATGATTTGTGATCTTTAGCCTACTTTTGAATGGGTCGTTGGTAGGACATGGTTTCATTTTTCAAGTTCTCGTGTTGGAGGAAAAATTCTTTTTTTATGTTGACACCTGATTTTGCAAGAGTCTGGAGTCTATTCCTTCGGTTGAAGATTTGAGAGCTGTTTTAGTTTTGCAGTCTTTGCTGCTTGTACTTGAATTTGGTTTTTCAGCTCGGAAATAATATTGTCCTTTGCTATTTGACTCTAAAGATGTTGTATACAATCATAAAACTCAGCCCCTAATCTTCCCAAAATCTATTATCCAACTAGATAATCTCTTGTATTAGATACTTGAGCTCCTACAGGAATTTCAGCTAGCAAAACAAGGTTTGTTTCAATGACCAATTCTTATATATGCAGTGGTGAGTAAACCCAAGACACTTGCCTTTTGGGTCTTGCGATGATCCACATTTGATTGGCAATTCGGAGGACAACACGCTAAATTATGTAAAATTAATATGTTATAAAAGCACTAAACCAAAGCAAAGGAAATGAACCCAACAAACAAATAAGATGTCTCAATGTCAATGAAAGCTTTATCACAAATGAGAGTAGTTTACAAGAAGGTAGCAATCTATGGGAAGATATGTGGAATACAACACTGTAATGTTTACATTCAAATGACAATTCCTTTATAGCTATTTTTTGGTAGGAAATGAAAAGCCTAAAAATAGAAAGTGAAGCATTTGCCCTCAAATCTGAAAAGCCAAGTGCCAAGCATTCCCTGAGGAATTTGAGAGGATCTGTTGCAACACCAAACTAATACAAACACAAAATTTGGTTATTCCAAAAAATTTGAAAATTTCTATATTTTTGGTATTTTATGATTTCCAGTCCTTTCATAGTGGTTTTGGGGAGGTCAAACTTTGCCAAACTAAGTTTCCTCAACCTTTCATCGTGTTGTGCATGTCCTAAAAATTTTGATGCATTATACAGTTTTGAATTCTGATCAATAGTGGAGGAGTTATGCCCCCGGCAAGGTGGCCTACTAGGTTTTTGGTATTACTCACAATTGTCCTGCACTGCCAACTGGATCATGTGAATAAAATATATTTTACTTTGTCATAGCAGGTTCACCCTCTGATAGAAGGTTAGCCCTCCCATACCAATTCGGTCCTCATGTTACCTAGATGACCCTTTCCTCAACAACTAACCCCGCATGGCAGGTCGACTCTCCTATCAGCAAGTCAGCCCTCCATTGTATCAAAGTCAGTCCACCCTATAGCAGGTGGTCTCTCTCTTATGTAGTGACTTCTATAAATTTCATGTGCATCATTCAAAATTTTGGGGCAGTCCATGATAGAATTATCGTGTTTAGGTCATGGGGTTCCACCTCAACTCTCTACTATAATGACCTCAAATTAGCATGCCAACCCTCACAGTAGTTGGTCATCCCTCTTGTACTTCATTCAAATGCTTAAGGAGAACCTGACTGAACCAGAATGGATTTTTAGTGTTAAGGTCATTAGTTCCACCATAATTCACCACTAGAACAAGCTCACAATGTAATGGCAATGGATATAAATACGGCAGGCTTTGACTTTGGTACCACTTCACCTCTACTATAAATAGCAAAAAATGAAAGGCTTACATTGTAGTTCATGGATATCTCATATTATTCGCCATCAGTCTTAGATATTCCAATTTTAATCTAGATCCCTCTAATGCCCATAAATGACAAAATAAAAAATGATGACTCTGCAATATTCAAAAAAATTGAACTGCTTGTACAGTCGTCATATTGTAATACAAAATTAACAGCTAAATAGACAACAATAAAGCACCAAAAAAATCCGTGACATAAAACATCTTGTAGGACTTCTCAAAAGGCAAATGAAGATAAAAGGCAAGACAAAAGTGTTATTTCCTTTCATTTTCAGTGCCAATCAAAAGTAACAACTTCCACCAGAGGAATTGGCCCATAAAAACCAGAATTTCCACATTTATTTATGCAGATATTGAAAATCACAAGTTAAATCCAACAAGTCTATCAATGGTGCCAATTGATAAGTTTTTAAAGAATTCTCTTCCCAGAAAGAGAAACTTTTGTTAGAGTATAGTGGCTATAACCATAATTCAAAAACTTGGACTCTGCAAAAACTCGACAGCCCAAAATTTTGACAAAACTCGGCAAATTAAAAATATATATAAATTCATAAAATAAACTTTAAAAACATGCAAAATACTGTTAAAAAGCATAAAAAATGAAATTAGAGAAAACATAGGTATATTTTCTATCGGTTTTTAACCAAAAAAGAGTACAATGCAGTGGCATTGACTACATTCTAATGGTAAAAAATTGAAATCACTTCCTAAATTTTTTAAGTTTGATGTATTTTTCTTTTTTTTTCTAAATGAACAATAGTTTGGCTATGAATGACAAAAAAAAAGGCTAACAAAAGAGTAGTGCAGCTGCTACGACTGCAGCAACAGGTTCTAATATAACTGGAAATGGCATAGCATCTGCAGCAATGGGTTTTAATATAACTGGAAATGACATAGCATTTTCAGAGACTTGGAATGATGCCTCACAGGATGTCAAATCTTCTCCCATTGTTAAGGCAAAACAATTGGCATCTATGACTCAGAGTCTGTTGCATCACACCGAAAGAAATTAGTCACTCAAAAAGCTAAGCCCAAGTCCATCTTTCCTGCAGCAACTTATTTACCCTATACCATAACAAATAGCTTATTTACATCAAGTGACTATAGTATATTGAGACCAAAAATAGATTGCCTATGTATATCACAGTTTGAATTTTTCATGTATTTATAAGTAGGAAAAATTGTTAGTATTGCATATCATAATATCAGATCAGCTTAAAAATCGATCAATTAATTATTTAATATTCTAGTGATAAAAACTAAAACTAGATCAATATTAAATAGCTAATTAAGCAATTAATCTGGACTATTTAACAAAGTAATTAATCAAATTAACTATTCTACAGTTAGTTTATTAATTGACTTCGTTAATAATGTGATTTTAATTTCTTAATTAATTATTTAGTTGTTCTATTGCATACGTTGTTTTGTCTTTACAACAGGAAGGCCAACTATTACTTGGTTTTCTCATTTGAATTTATAGTTGAGAATTATTAAGAAAAACCTAGTATTTGTGTTTTCCTAGGAGCAAGAGTGAATTTTCATTTTCTCCACAAGGATGGGTACACACGAGGTACTAGAAACATCGGAAATTGTTTCACTTAATATGATGGATCCAAAAGGCAATAAATTCAACATTTTTAATCATAAAAATCAACACAATCTTAGCTTTAAAATCCTTCAAATCTGATGATGATCACATCATGGCAGCTGCAACATTGTTCAAATATCCTTCAAATCCATAGCAAGGAAGAAAAGTTGAAATATATTTGAAAAAAGAACATCAAAAAAAAAAATCTACTGACAAGCAAGTTTTCTACACTGACTCACAAGTTACTCGCCCTACACTGTAACTCACGAGTTTGGTAAGTTTAAGGCAATTTATCACGGTTTTTGTAACTATGGCTAAAACCCATAGTAGTTAGCATAGACACTAGGTCCAAAAACGACCATGAGGCATCTAGTTGTAAGGCAAAGGAGGGGGGTCATACACAAAAATCATCAAAGCAATCTAAACTGGTGGTAGTTTCAGAATTTCATCGAAGTGACCCAACACGTGCCAAAGTGTCAATTTTTTAGTGATCTCAGAAAAAGTATACACAACATTCCTTCCAGCTTGCAGTCATTCGTGCTCAAGCACATCAGGTCCTTAATGCCCATTTTGAGAAAATACATAAGCATTCTTAGTCAATTGATAAGGGGAAATGACCCCCATGCAAAGAGATGAGCTGTTTCCTCGAATGGGCAATCAATTTTTGGTGAGAAATTGTGGTAGAAATTTTTAATTCTACCCAAAAGAATGCATTGATTAATAATTAACTACTGAAGTAGAGCCACTGAACCATTGAAGAATCAAATCAGGAACCTAAATACCATACAGATGAAAACAGAGCAATGTAGTGCAGCAGAATCAGGACCCTAGAAATAATGTCTAAGGTTGGCAGCAACCACTAACCATAATCATAATTATATTGCTTATTACAACACAACACTTGTTAGATGATACTTTGTTCATGATCACCTAATGTAAAGACTCCACCGCAAGAATAGGCACATAGACAACTCCATTTGCAGGTTTCTTTATAACAGATAGACCAAAGCTCCTAATGCATTTTGTGGATCCCTATAAGAATAAGAAAAATCCTCTGCATAATCATGAAAATAAAATACCATGTTGCATAAGTCAATTTGTTGATGTGCAAAATATAAAGACTAAGGAATAGTCACCCCTCCTATACCCAAAAAATAAAATGATACTAGCATGGCATCTCCCACCACTCATACCTAGAATCCAACAAATCAATGACACTAGTATGGCGTCTCCCTCCCTGCATACCTATTAATATTATTAAACAAAGATGACACTAGTACGGCATCTACCACACCATGTACATAGAATCCAACAAATAAATGCACTAGTATGACGTCTCCCACCCCTCATACATAGTATCGATCAAATATAATATTCACAGTGAAGGTCTCTTGGAAGCTGAATAGCTTGAAATGATGCATCCACTGTGACACATATGCACCTGGGAAAACTTCTTTTCTTCTCACTCTACCCCGTACAAAACAAAATCTAAATAGAATACCTTCATTGTTAGAAAAATATTCATAGACAAAGTGATTTAAACATATGGGAGTATAGACCCAAAAATGCTTAACCTCCCTATTGGTATGGAGGACAGCTCAAACAGACAGAAAGAGAGAAAGAAAGATATCATATTGATGTTCATGAATGACCAAAGCAGGTAAATATATATCTGGTAAATATGCTACCTGGTACTAACACTCAATAGCCACCCACTGTTAGTGATGTTACATGTAATTTATTCAAGTATAGTTTTAAGACCACCTCATTTTTCACCCATTTTGACTTAGTAGCCTGTCTTTTCAAAAGGCAAATATTACAAAGAAATATTCAAATTTGATGCAATGAGACTCAAAACATTCCAGTTAATAATTAATTGTTATATACATACTTGTAATACCTATGAACATTATTTTTCAATTTTAATCAACTCCTTATTGGTTTTATAAAATGAGCAACCCATTTCCGTACAACCTGTACGATTGTACATCTTCCCAATGGAAAAAGTAATGCATAAATAAAGACCAAAACAGAAAAAATACCTGCCCAATGTCAGATAGTAATAGATCATCATCTACTTCACGCTCCAACGCAACATCTATTATTTAAGTATTAATCTCAGTAAAGGCCACATTTTTAAATAGCACTAAATTAGCATCCTAGAAGATCATAGAGATATATGCTCTCTCACCAAGCATGGATGGAGAAATATCAAATCCAATCTAGTGATGACCATTCTCTGATAAAGTCTCCCCGCTGAGTCCTGATCCACAACCCGCAAACAAGATATAAAATATCAATGCATTCTAAAGATGCTCAACTTACAAAGCCTCTTCATTAGATTGGTAGTTGAAGACAAGATTTAAGGAGAGAACCTACCAATATCAAGCAGAAGTTTAGGTATTCCATCATCCGGTAAAGCAAGAAGCTCCAAAGCTCTTTTTGTCAACTTTGCCTTGAACACACAAACACAAATTATTTGAAGGAACATAATATAGTTTGCTAATGACATTTAAGGCTATCAACTTGAAAAGAATTGCATTATATGGCAAGCAATAACATTAAATAGTTACTGTTTAAATATAATAAAACCTCCTTGTCCTTCATGTGGAACATCCCTAGCTTGATCATTGCAAAGAGTTTTCAAGAGTGAGAAGAAAGACAAAGGATATTAAAATGAACTAACGACAACATAGAACACTTATCAGGCATTTCTTGTTCTAAATTTTGTTCTCGATACAAGCGATACTTCACATTTGGAGAAGGGAGAAAGAAAAATGAGAAAAAATATTGCTAATGAGAAGCATTGTGCATGTTTTTACAAAGACAAAAAGAACTCATGTTGACAGAAAACCAGAAAGCGATCAATGGAACGGGTAATATGAACATATTCTACTTTCAACCACATGAATCTCACTCAGAATCTTAATTCAAGAACAATAAGAAGTATATAAATATTATCTAGCAAAATGAACACATTTGCCAAAATGATGGCAAACAACGAAGAAATCAAGATAACATTAAATTACAATATTTCCACATAAATTGACCACAAAATAAAGATGTTAGAATGTTTAATATGATGGTCATAAATGTAAGTCAAGTACTTATATTATTAAATTACATTGACACATGAAATAAATGTACAAGAAGATTATATAACATTATGGATTATAAAAATTAGCAATAAGGGAGGGTGCATTAGTTAACCTTGTAGCTAAAAGGTAGTTGGAATTTGGTTGGTCATCTCTCTTATTGTATGCATTCACCCATTTAATTTCCGATTTGAATGAAGAAAGGCACAGCAAACCTTTCACTCTCCATTTCTCAGTTTTTCGCCTAACTTTGTTCGTCTCTCTCATGGTATCAGTGACGTAGGTGTGTGAGAATTTAGTGAACAATAGGAAAGGCGTAGAAGAGGAATTGCATGGTCAATTTCTCAAGGAATATACCTGCAATTAATATTAAACCCCCAGAGTTCTAATAAAGGAAAAACCAACAAGAATTTCAAGGCATTTTGTGGGGTATGGAGGCAGAATTCTGAGTTTGTAAATGCAGTATTGTTGGCACAGTTCCAGAGGACAGATGTGCACTGGATTGTATGGAATCATACGGACTATACAGACATTCATTTTCATATATATAAATATGAACATATTCTAGTTTCAACCACATGAATCTCATTCAGAATCTTAATTCAAGAACAATAAGAGGAATATAAATCTTATCTAGCAAAATGAACAC
Organism: Torreya grandis; assembly: GCA_037957365.1. NCBI lineage: Eukaryota > Viridiplantae > Streptophyta > Pinopsida > Cupressales > Taxaceae > Torreya > Torreya grandis. The sequence goes on along the minus strand of JARHVA010000651.1, from coordinate 3,235,466 downwards.
ATTTGCCAAAATGATGGCAATCAACAAAGCAATCAAGTTAACATTAAATTACAATATTTCCACATAAATTGACCACAAAATAAGGATGTTAGAATGTTTAATATGATGGTCATAAATGTAAGTCAAGTACATATATTATAAAAGCACATTGACACATAAAATAAATGTACAAGAAGATTATATAGCATTATGCATTATAAAAATTAGCAATAAGGGAGGGTGCATTAGTTAACCTTGTAGCTAAAAGGTAGTTGGAATTCGGTCGGTCATCTCTCTTATTGTATGCATTCACCCATTTAATTTCCGATTTGAATGAAGAATGGCACAGCAAACCTTTCACTCTCCATTTCTCATTTTTTCGCCTAACTTTGTTCGTCTCTCTCATGGTATCAGTGACGTAGGTGTGTGAGAATTTGGGGAACAATAGGAAAGGCATATGAGAGGAATTGTATGGTCAATTTCTCAAGGAATAGACCTGCAATTACTATCAAACCCCCAGAGTTCTAATAAAGGAAAAACCAACAAGAATTCCAAGGCATTTGTGGGGTTTGGAGGCAGAATTCCGAGTTTGTAAGTGCAGGATTGTTGGCACAGTTCCAGAGGACAGATGTGCACTGGATTGTATGGAATCATACGGATTATACAGACATTCATTTTCATATATATATATATATATATATATATATATATATATATATATATATTCGAAAAAATCAGGTTTTGAAGCTTTTCACAGTTTTCAGCTCTTTGACACAATTTTCAAGACAATTCTGGCTGCACATAACAGTATTCAATCTTTGCATAAATTGGTGAGTTTCATTTCACATTTTTTTCAGATTTGGCAAATTACTGAAATAAAAATGCCGAGGTCTCTAATATTCAGCAAATCTTGAGTTTTATCGATGTTTGGTCATTATTTCTTGTTATGGCAGTGACAAATTTGAATAACCTTATGGTGTTGGAATTCCAAATGTTTGATGGTCAAATTTTCACTTTGGAAGAATAAGATGCTGAGCATCTTTCTATCCAAGGAGTTGGAGAAGGTTATCAATAAGGAATTGCCTAAGAATCAAGAAGCAGAAACTGCATTAAATCAAAATGAAGACTTCGTTCGAAAAAAAATGGAGCCATTAATGTTGTTCATTTTATTTGTTACTGATGAAATGTAGGTTGAAGTATCAAGTTTCAAATATGTCATAAAGATGTGAAAGAAACTAAAAAGTGAGTATGACATTTCTGATATTTCAAGGGCATGTTACTTTAGGAATTTGACGTTTTCATTCAATATGCAGGAAAGGGAGTCTCTTCAACAACATTTGTTAAAGTTTAATGACATAAGGGATCAACTAGCAGCCATCAATCGAAAAGTAGATGACAAAGAATTGGTGATAATTGTTCTTTGTAACCTTCCTCTTTCATTTAAGTACATGTTTTGAAACTCTCAAACAAACTGGCTACAAAAGATGATATGAATATTGATAAAGTGTATAGCAAACTACTGCATAAGGACAGTTGGAATAGGCAGTTTGGCTCACAAGAGGAGGCAACCTTGGAGAGTGCTTTGTTGGTAAATTCAGAAGGAAAGAAGCACAAACAAAAAAAAAAATCAGAATCTTCAATCACTTTAGGTGATAAAACATCCAAGTCTAATATTAGGTGTTATTTTGGCAGAAAGAAGGGTCATACAAAGAAAGATTGTAGGAATAGGTTAGCATGATTAGAAAAAAAAAACGAAAGCAAGAAAGGCCAAAAATTGCAAACTATTTTTTATAAATTGCAATTTTAGAAGAAAAAGACCCAAAAGATGAAAACATGAGAACCCTCAAGAATGAAGAATTCACCAAATTCTCTTCTTCATAATGGGGGTCATGAAGATGGTGAAGTCTACTAGCAAATGCGGCTCTAATACCATGTCAGATTTTGTAGTTTGTAAAGGATTATCGGTCCTTCAAAACCACCTACTGGCATATGCAGCTCTAATACCATGTCAGATTTTGCAGTTTGTAAAGGAGAATCAGACCTTCAAAACCACATGCCACAAGGGATGGGTGTTGACCCTAATTTGTGCAGCATGGGTGGTTGTGCAGCAACTTGGGGTGCTCTAATCGAGTTGGGGATCATGAGAATATGGGCGCCGATGTGTTAGATCAAGGTGCGGAGATCCGCACTACGAAACTCAGAGCTGAGGTCTATGTGGTTCGGTGCCTTGTCATTTGGCATGCGGCATAACACAGGGCTGTGTGGAATGTCCAAAGCCACCAAAGTAAGAGCACGGAACCGCACAGCTATGCTTGGATCACTCTTACTATGCCCTGCAGAATCCAATGTATGCTTGACTCCCATTCAAGGCACAATAGTACACCGAAGTTAAATATGGGCATGGTTTAAGTCATACCAAAGCCAACTCCCATCTCGTCCTATTGACCTTGACATTAAGAAACTTCTCCTTTATTGACTTCAATCAACGATTTTGATATAAATAGAAAGCATATAAAGTGATTTGTAAGGCTTACTTGAGAAGGGATTGTTCTAACCCAAAGTAGCCTCACAATCCAAAGCTCCATTAATTCCTCCCAGTTTTAATTGTCTTGTGACTTAAGAAAAATATACCATTTTTCTCAAACTAACTGTGTATGGACATAGCTACAAAGATTTACAATGGTGTTCAGTTCTGATTCTTTAAAAGGTTATCTCCATTTGTCATGAGAGGAGTTGATTTTCTTTGATCTGCTGCGAACATGGGGATGGCAGTTTTCTCCATTCTTTGTAAAAAAAAATTCATGTTGACCATCAAAACTTATTCTCTGTTAAACAAACAATGGTATTGTAATCCATGCCCTCACTTCTCCTCTTCTTCTCTATGAGATTATACTCATACCTGAGGAAGAAAGGAAGGACATCCCATCTTCCTGATGTTATATATTGTTTTCATAGATGAGAAGGTGCATCCGTCTCTTCTCCCTCATGTATGAAATTGATCTCATAGAGGAGAAGGGAGTATGCATATATAAGAGCTAACCTGATAGGAAACTAAATGCATGAAAATAGATTTAATTCTATGGATACATGTGCATAACTTCATATAGATTGACTAGGACTGAGAGAAATATATTTTGCTTATATGTAACCCTATAAAATCCAACAGTGTCCAAACATTTGCACAAAAGAGGAACAAATGAAACACCAAACAGTTAGAGAGACACACCAAATCCCATTGAAATTTTGTTTGAATCCATACAAAGCACAGACAATGACCCCAGATAAAGAAGACATACCTGGATTTCAATAATACGAGAGGATGTGGTATACTTGCAAGCCTCTATCTTGTTGTAGAAAATATCTGGGGGTGCCTGCTGCTCTGGCCTAGCAGACATGCTTACTCTTCTTCTCTGCACCAATCAATCGATACTTGTGTTACATTTTTGAAAAATTCTATGTATTCTTTTATATTTTTAGATCATTCTACTCTATTATGTAATAGTTTTAGTTCAATTAAAAAGTTTGCTTGAGTCGCGCAACATGGCAATTTTCTATCAAAATAGGGATCTTTTAGAGTGCAATGTTCATCAGTTATAATGCAATGTAGTTTTAGTTTTAAAACTAAAAAATCCAATAAATGGTAATAAGGAAATTCGTTGCACTAAGAAAAAATGGCTCAGAAAAGCATTTGCTTTGCTTAACAAAAGATAACTTTTTAATTACTATTTATGGATAACAATGGATCATTGCTTTTAAACTGACATTCTGAATGAGCTCCCTTACTCATCATCAGGGAAACTACGTTTTGTTATTGTTCATCGTCTTAGACTTAACAAGCTATCTGAGCCTTGAGGTGACATCTTTAGGGTTATCAATAAAAGTAGCTATATGAATGCTAAATAAGCCTCAAAATTATTTAATAGCAATTTTCATGCCCATTTTAAAGACTAAATTTTGACTTATGTGATTGTGACAGACCATATTATTGTCATTCCTGCAGTTTCAGGAATTGGAAAGGTGTTTGATTGTAACTTACCCTAGAGAGGACCCCGAATAAAACCGTGGTCTAATTATTGAAAAATAACAAATGCTCATACAAAAATACACAAAAGCTTTGATAAGTGAGCTACCTCACGCATCACCAGGGAAACTACTTTTTGTTCTTGTTCATTGTCTTGCACTCCAATTTGATGATATTATAGCTCCTGTTAAGGGGGTTTGTTTATGATTAGGGTTACAAAGCTCACTTATTTTATCTTCCAGGTTGATTTTGCACTGTGATCAAAAGGAAAGCATGAAAAGGAATTAACGAATTGTTTTTTTAATGTAGAACAAGAAATGGATTTCTGATCATACCGTGTTATGATGTAGATTCTTAAAACTGGCCACCAAACCCCTGACTAAACGTTTAGAGCTCTTAAAAAATCTCTCAATTCATCTCCATCGTATCTTGTTCCCTCTCAGGTGTGTGTTGTTTGTCGTCCTAATTCAGAGATTGACAAGACGAATAGTAACAATATAAAACTTGGAGAAATTAATTAAAGTGCATAAATGTCAGTGTTTAACCAGGGTCACTTAGCGGTTAGCGCCTCTTTAAGTATTGTAAATTATTTATGATTTATTTTGTATGTAAATTTATTGTGGGGATGAATAGTAAGTAGGAATTATTAGGTTAAATCGAGAAAACAATAGTTTTTGAGAAAAGAATAATAGTTAATATATGTAATATATAAATATTAAATACATCAAAACTTTAAAAAAATATTATTAATATTTTAAATATGTTAAAATATAAATGTGAAATAAAAAAGAAGATAAAAAACGAATAGAAATAAGTATAAGAGTTTTGTTGGCAATATTAAAGACAATGAATAGACAATGAATATTTTTATCTTCAAGTAGTTACAAAAACATTTAATTGTATTTTTATCTTCAAGTAGTTACAAAAAATTTAATTGTGAAGTTGTATTTGTTACAAATAACTTAAAAATAATTAGAAGATATATTTGTAATTTCTAATATTCTTTTTACTCACATAAATACAATTAAAAAATGTGATAGTATACTATAATATTATTTATAAATATTTAATATATATATATATATTTTTTTTTTGAAACTATGTATGAAAGCTATAAATCCAAAATCGCAATGTGAGAGACTTGTGAAGAAAACTAATAACCAATGTGAAATCTAGTTAAATGGTGTTTTTTAAATTTTGTATTCACATTGCAAGCGACAAAGAATAAGCTATATCTAATGCAATCTAGTTTTCATTTTTGCCATTTGATATATTTACCTTTATACTTATGTTTTTAAAGTGATGCATTGTTGATGGTACTTCTAAGAATGTTTTTACCTTGTAATTGATTGTTAGACCTTGGAAATTTATAAAATTTAAAGTAAGCTAAATTTCATTTGCAAGTTTTAATGATTATGATTTGAAACCAACGACAAAAAATCCGGTGCCTTGTTCCATTTCATTAAAAGGCGCTTTTCATGGGTGTAAAGGGTGGAATCAAGAAGTTATTAAATGTATTTCAAATGTATTTGAAGTTTCATTGTAATCGTGCAACTGAACACATAAATGCCAACCATTTTGAAAAAATGAAAAAGTGATTGCCGCGACTTTTGGAAAGGAGAATAATGTGGAAAACTATGTGAAAAGGAGAGAGGAAGTAGCGGGAAGTAGAAAGGAGAAAAGGAGAAGACAACACGCTTTGGAGTAGTTGTAGCATAATTTTAGCATGTACTGCATTCTCCACATACATATCGGTTTTCTTTATTTTTAGAATACTATGATTATGTTGTAATATTTAAACATATGAATATGAAGAGAAATATAAATGAAACTAGCAAACCTAGAAGCCAGGGAGAATATGTTGTTAGAGCACAAACGATTGGATATACTAATTTCTTTGTATTAGTCTAGTGCAGTTGGTCATATAGTAAACTTTGAAATGACGCTCTCTTTATTTATGTTTATATTTTCATAAATCAACTTTTCGTTAATGTAGTATGAATATGCAGTACTTTATAAATTGAGACATTAATAATAAGAGTTATTGGGCCTTAACATGTATGCTCTTTCGCTTGTATATTACACCAAGTTTGTTTCCTTGTTAATCAAATTTCACTGTATTAAATATGTGGAACTATAACAATGTTTGCTTGTAGTTTTCTAGGCATCCACTATCTTCTATTGCCTTGTAAATTTATTGTTATGCTTGAGAAATACTTGTAGCTTCCTTCACACATACATACCATAACCCTGAAATACTCATGACACCTGGAATTTTAGATTCATTCAACAAAACTCAAAGGTTAATAGGGGCGATAGATTTTTTTGTTAATTAAATTTTATTATTGTTATACATCAGAGAAAAGTGAAAGCAAACAACATCTTGTACACCAAATTTTAAGTCCATTGCATTTGCACAAACACTCAAATCGTGGCACATTTTTTTAAAAAAATCATGAAAGCTAGTCTGTAGATTTTAGTGGCACACCTGTCTCTTACAGGCTCGTTTGACTAGAATGGCTAATATGGCATCGATTTCAACTTAGTTGGCCACGGAGATAGGAATGTTAATTACATCATAACCCAAAGCAAAAGAAAAAATTATCTACAAAAAACCCAAGCACCAAATGTCAATCAAATTAAAAATAAAAGTACAAAATGTTGTGATATTTTTGGAAGAATTGATGATGCCTTATAATATCGTTAAATTATAAGTGTAGAACATTCTATTATTTCTATCTTAGACTTTAAATAGGTGCCAATTTTTTTGGGGCGTGATATTACACACTTGTCTATAAATTATATTAATTCATAAATGCATGTACACATGTCTGTTTTGAAAATTTTGTTTTAAATTTTTTTTTTAAATGTATTAGGAGAACATAAAAAAATTGTTGTGTAACCAATGAAATGAAAAATAATTAATTTTGATAACTTTTTTTAAAATTAAAAAATTGTAAAAATTGAATAAGAACTTTAGAAATATAAAAATTCTTACATTTCATTGTGTAAGAATTATTGTTTTAAGTGATTCCTATAACCTTGTTGAATTTCAATCCAAAATATTTAAGAAATGAATGCCCATCCAAACTAGTCCCTACCTTAAAATATGAATGATATTAAGGATTGTAATATTTATTATTTTTAAAAATAATTGAAAGTAGTACATTACAAGTAATGTATATTAGAAATAGTTGGTCATGTATATGTTTGAATGGTTGATTTTATAATTATAATATTATAAACTGATATAAAAAAACTATTATTACCATTAGTTATTAGTTTTGTATTCTAAATTATGTTAATGAATAAATTATAATGTGTATATATATAGAAAATGGAACTTAAAATAATGATATAAAAGTGACAAGAAAAAAAATGGAAAAAGAAAATGGAATTTTTGCTATTAATGATACACATGTGAAGGCTTAGAAAAAACTAATAGACTTAGTTCACACATGTTTGAAAATTATGGAAAAGATTTGCAACCTAAGGTACGGACATCACATATCATTTTCAGTTCAATATCTAGGAAAAAAATTGTAATATTTGATTGGTTACATTTCAAAAGGTAATGGCACCAATGAAGTGGAGTGTAATGTAGTGAGTTGTTTATTTTATGTTTAACATTAAATTTAACGTTTATTTGACCTTCACATATAAATTTTAACTTTGAATTGGAATTTGGAACCTAGAAAGTAATGAAATAAATCAATATAATATATGAAAAGTTAAAAACCTTAAAATTATATTTAAAACATTAAAGTTAAGTTGTGACCATTTATATTAAATTTAAAATTGTCAATCATATATATATATATATATATATATATATATATATATATAGCCTCAGGTAAAAGATAAATTTTACAATAATAAATAATTTTTTTAGTACATTGTAATCAATAAATAAAACTAAATGTTTCAGTAAAAATTTCACTTTATTAGCAGTGGATGATAAATCAAACCCAAATCATCATTATATATCCTCGTTATTTGGTAGGACAAATTCCTATGGCTTTAACAACCATTGCCTCTCTTCAATTCCAATAAGTTATTTTTTTACAACTGAATTATGTTGCATATTTATAATGTTTAAGTTTCAACTTCTTGTAATATATTAGATATTCAATCATTCATCACCATGGTCCTCATGTCTAATTTTATAAAATAACCTTTCGGGATTGGATCCATCATGGATAATTTTCTCTAGTTACTTTTATCAGGGATTTCAAAAAGAACCATGGTAAGTGGTTTATTTGCTAATGAACTGTGTTGACTAGAAGTTAACTGGCAATTCATCCAAGTATCTTATTTGATATGATATTTAAAAATAGAAACCTTAAATAAGATGAGGTACAAGTTCTAATTGAATCTTAATTGAAGAAAAATACTTTTTATAAGAGCTTAAATTTGATGTCAATATGACCATGTTTATATTTTTTTTATTCATTTGATAAACTAAGTTATGCATGTAAATATCTAGTTGTAATTAATTAATTATCTATGATATTATAATAAAATTATAAATTTATGAAAATTTTCAATTAATTATACGCCTTAACTAAAATCAATAATTTTTTTGTAATTGAATTTTTTATAAATTACAAATATTTTTCCACCTGGAACTATCTATGAAATTAAGAATTGATATATAGATACAGTTTGATGCTAGTTCGGGCTTTATTATAAATGGGATCTTAAATAAAACCAAAGAAGATAAGGGCGGCCATTATGTGTGAGTTTAATAATATGAGATATTTGTGACGAAATGCATAATAATAACATGAGAAAATAGAGGCATAATAGTAAGAGGTAAAATTGATTGGATTCATGCTTCGTATTGACTAGAGTAATAATAGGGCTATTAAAATATCAATAATCAATTAGTTAAATAGCTTGCATAATTTATGAGTTAAGTGTCAATATTATTGGAACATGATGTGCACTTATCTTTTAGTTATATTAATTCATAAATATATGCACACATGTCTCTTTTAAAATTTTTGTTTTAATTTTTTTTTTAAATTATATTATAAGAACATGAAAAAAATGTTGTGCAACCAATAGAATGAAAAATAATTAATTTTAAAAATTTTGTTTAAAGTCTAAAAATTGTAAAAATTAATTTAAAACTTTAGAAATATAAAAATTCTTACATTTTATCGATTTGTTATGTAAGAATTATTGTTTTGAATGATTCCTATAGTTCCTTGCAGGACAGTGACTAATAAAAACTAATAATTGCCCCGAAGGGGCAAGTTACGTCAGAAGAAATGTTTATTTAATTTTCATTATTTTCTCTTATAAATGTTTTTTTTTCCATCTATGGAGTATATTTCCCTTTTAAGTGTACAATGTGGGCACCTTCTGTTGTATGAGAATTAAACCTACCAGCAATCCCTACCACTTGGAATGATTGCCAATTGATCACCTTTTCTCTCAATCGGTGACTCCTCTATCACGACATTCTCCTTGTATCACGAGCGATGCCCCCTTATGCATCCATGTGGCATGCACTTTGTAAAAGTTTCATGGCATTATTGATTTGATCTACATATCTGACATTGAGTCTTTCAGTAATTAAATAGAAAAATAGTTAATAAAAGATGCCACCTCCCTGTAAGATACAAACCCCTTTATAATGGGTGTAGGGTATATAAATTCAACAACTAACCTGAGTCGAGGTATGTGTATGATATGGGCCCTCTGATATACGATATCGCATAAAATACCCTATCATTGCCCCTCATCATCACTGCCTCACTAGTGTATGGTCTTGGTGTAATTTTTGTGTCAATATATTGGGAACATAGACAAACATTTAAGTTACAATATAGACTTTGGAACCTTAATGTCTTGTCTCCATATCATTGGCATTGCAGTGTTGATTTGATTTGCACAACGGAGATAGAGCTTTCTTACAATTAAATCAGCATCATGTTATCATCGTCAACCCTTTACGATAGTGAACGTTCAATTAAAGAACCTACCACCTTACAAGTTATGTACCCTTTTCTGATGGATGTAAGCCATGTACATGTATTATAATATTATAATATGATAAATGTACATATAATAGTATAATATTTTTATATATGAAATACTTGTTATTTATCAATATTATATAGTACATATTATAATGTTTTTAACATTAAATATTAATTATATAATATATATTATAACATATGATGAATATGGGTAAGGAAATGAGATTTGGGATTGTAGGGCTAATTGTGATGTTAGCAACTATGATTATTATTTTGAACAAGGCCTTGGGGGTAACCAACAGGCTATCATAGAGGGCTTTCAAGGTCTATCTCAAAAATTGTGGATTTAGGCCATGTTTGTAAATGTACCAATTCATTAAGTAACATTTGCTTTATGTTTGTCTTATGTTATGTTTTTTGAGACAAGCACTACCATTTTATATGTTTTTTTTCATGGGATTGTCTGTGTTTTTACATTATACTCTGATGGATGTTCATATCCTATTCCAAAGCTCTGACTCTCTAATGGAGATTGAAATCAGGTTTACGCATCACCTTCACAGTGTAGCACTCCTTGCTCACACAATGAACATTTCCTACTCATATTCCTCTAATAACTCCTTTATTAAATTGAATTCATGTAATAAATCGTTATTTGATTCCACATCCATTATTTAGTGGTGAATCCTAAGTTTGGGGACACACTCCAATGTGGTGCTATATTAGGACCAAAAATTTTCACCAACATAGAACCCAACTTCTTTCCAACTTATATATTTTTTGGTTTGGTTGAAGTTTTTTACCATCTAATGCCACATATTTACGAAACACTAAAACGTGTTCATAAAATTATTATTTGGAGGGGATACTAATAACTATTAAGCGGGAATGGGTGTAGTTGATTTAAAGCATTTAGTGATATACATATGCCATAGTATTCAATAATTAGTTTAGACAATGCCCACTAGTGCAACATGTGTAAGTGAATTTTGACGCTACCAATTGCACTGTGATACCATTTGCATTGATAATTTATTTATTTATTTAGACAAAAAGTGACTATATATATATGGTAACAAAGCCAATGTAAAAGACATATTATCATGATTTAGTCTGCTACACTTTGCATTTGGAAGTCTGTCATTTCTTTTGGGAAGCCTAAAAATAACATCGTCTTAGAATATTAATCCATGAAAGGTATAAATAATGAAAGGATACCTATATTTTCTACCAAATATGGTAAACAATGAAGACTTGTGTTTGGTTTCCTTTTTTTATGCGTATATGAGATGTAAAGATTGTTTTTTTTTCAATAATTACAAATTGGATAATTAAGTCTGGGAAACAAGATTTATGAGAATAGAGATAATAATTTCATAGATTTTGTAATGTCAAATGCATATGGAGATTGTAATAGTGAACTAATTTGAGGCTACTGTGTTTTTTTGGGTTCTACATTAAATGCCTTTTAAGCATCAAAATAATGCTTCTAGATTTTCTTCACATGGGATCAAGGTGGGGGGGGGAGGGGGAGGGGGGGGGTGTTTTGTGTGTTTAGGGATGGTAATGGAATGTAAATTTATGTCCAAGTATGGGACTAAGCATGTGTAATTATTGTCCCGTGATAGAGATCGAGCGCATTATAAATTCAAGTTGTGATCCTAGGTATGACTAGATAAAAAAATTGGAGGGGCAAGAAAAGGGAACTTTCATCCTCAAGGAGGAGGCGGCTAAAGGAGAGTACATGACTGATGAGTATTCAACCTCCTCAATTACTACGAATCACAAATGGGTTCTTTCATTGTTGAATTCAAGTGAGCAGAAACAAATCAGTAGCAGAATTAGTGGGGTCTCTATAGAGTCAGAGAATAACAATAAAAAAAATAGGGTTGGGGAGGTGGCAAAGCCTCCATCATCACAGTACAAGGGCATTGTTCCATAACCCAATGACCATTAAGGCACCCAGATTTATGAGAAACATGAGCAAGTTTGCATGGGTACCTTCTACATAGAAGAAGATGTTGCAAGGGCCTATGATGTAGTGGCCTTCAAACCTTTGCACCTACCAATTATGTTTGCTTTGAAGTACTAGTAAGGTGTTAGGCTAACTATTTGTAAATAACTATTTAGTCTAATATCTATTTGTGATAAGACTGGTCATTATGTCATTTAACCCCTAAAAGAGTTTTGCAACTTTATTTGAGGTGTTTGATTCAATAATATATATGAGACCCAAAATAAAAAATAAAATAAAATTGGATTCATGCAAAAAAAATAGTGTTTCTTAACATTTGTATTGATTATAGGCCAATATCAGGGGCATGAATGAACCCAGCCAGGAGAAAATACACAAGATTTTGGATTTACATGATATCTCCCATGGTGCAATTGTAGGGCCAAGATTACTAAGAGTGGGTCCCTCTCGAGAAGCCTATGCTCTAGATCATGTTTCTTCTGTCGCTTAAACATGTATTTACACACCTAAAATGCATCCAGGGTCATTTTGGGGATGCATTTTCTTGATTTTTGTTGGACATCAATGTGATTTTATCCAATTTAAGGCTCTATAGAGGGCTTGTTGCATCTAATTCAATGCTTGTTGCCTCAATTTCACTCCTTGTTGCATCTATTTCACTCCTTGTTGCGTCAACTTTGAACTGCATATGAACTCCTCATTTGCTTTGAGCTAAAATTATAGATTTTTGTTGGGAATGGCCTCCATAAACTGCTCAATAAATGAGGTATGTATGTCCATGCCTCCTGTCAAATTTGAATGCCCAGAATAAAATGCTACATGACACTACTTGGGGTAATTGTAGTTAACGCCAATATGAATAATTCAATAGTTGTATTCCATGCTTTGAGGAAATAGAGCGATTAAAATATACATGTTTTTTTGTGGTTTTATTGTAACGTTTTGAAGGCCATATAACTCATGAATCATTTTCCTTTGCCTTTTGTAATAATTGCTTTTGGACTTTTTAAAAGTTGTAATCTGCCAAAATCAGCGGCCTTTTTTTGTTAACATATGAGTTTGTTTGTTTGTTTGTTTATAGTTTCTTTTATCTTTATATATTTTGCAATTGCAATTTCAAGATTTTTTTATGTTTACATTCATAATCTACAATTTCAATTTCAAGATTTTTTAATTTAGATTCAATATTATTATATGTGACTCATATGTTTTTTTTCCCCAAATAATTTGTTAAATTCAAGGTTGAAGTTACAATCTTTCTTTGATGTCTGAGGATTGGTTAAGAAATTGGTGTGAGGTGGTTTTCTGTAACAGGGTTGTAATTCCTTTTCCATATAGTCTCAAAAATCTTTCTTACTATTTCATGGACTCTATAGTCTATCTTGATGGTCTCTATATAAATGTGTGTATTTCTTATTTTATTTAATAAAGAATTAGAAAACATTGGCATAAATAAATGTTTATTTTATATAATTAAGTATAAATATGTGTATTTCTTATTTCTTATTTTATTTTCTTATACTATTATATGTTTTTACTTTGTATAGTGGGTTGGGTTGTCTATTTTCAAGTACATGGGTGTGTTGTGTATGCATGCACCTCTATTTTCATTGTAATGTTTTTTTTAACATAAGTTGAACAGTCGATGGCTGATGTGTGAAAGGCTAAGTGAAAGTCCCAATCTATGCTTTGTTATGTTTTCTTATAAGCAGTCCATCATAATTTACAGACATAAAAAACACATATTCCAAGTTATTCAACAACAAATGGAACCTCATAAAAAAAGGATAAGTACAAAACTTATTTCAAAAATTGAACCTTGTGTTAGGCCTGTTATCGAAGCCTTGCTCGTCATTGTTCACTACAAACATATAGAATTTATACAAAATTATAATTTAGTTTTTATTTATGCTAGATAAACAACAAAAACCAAATGTAAAATAGAAACAAATAGATGATGTGGAGTTCCAACCTTGTGTTAGACCTACTATAGAAGCTTCTCTATGGGTGGTCACTGCATCAACCTCAAACTGGACATGAAGTAAATTGTTGACTTGAGCAAAGAAAGGGTAGCACCAAAGCAGGAATAACTGTTGTGATGGGTGATGGATGGTTTTGAGGGTGATCTCCAACCTTGTCTATCCCCTATTGTGCCAACTGACCATGTAAACTGATCTTCCAAACCAAAGTGCTCAAACATAAAACTACACAACAGATCACTCCACGCCCAAACCAACAGTCTGTAAAACCATCATCCAATCTCAATTCCTCATGTCAGTTTTTAAATGAGGGAAAATGACATATTTTTTATTTTGTCTCACGTGAGATGAATCTTGATGTATGCAACATAATAATCAAAGCTTACATAAACATGCTTAATAATTAACACATTAATAGGGAAATATTATGAGTGTGGCATGGAGCAGTTATTACAAAGATTATAAAAAAAATGTTTTTTTTTGATATAGAGTGGGTTTTAGAGGTAATTTTGTCACTGTCAATGAAAATAAAGATCATGATGATAATAGATGTTTCTCCATTTTATATCCCTTGAGGTCATCACTGAATATCTCCTAAAAGAGGTAGGAAGTTCAGTAATTAACACCAATATCCTTAGCACCTTGCATGTTTATAGTTTTGCATAGGCATAGACAATAATGACAAAAATTAATTCTAACCCAAGTTTTTATACAATTGCATGCCATATATATGGTATCATAATAAAATTTCTATTTGAAATCAAGTTACTTAATGTTCTATGATCTCAAACCCCAAAAATTGTTACTTGCAGATGCAAAAAAGTGAATGGAATTATTGAATAAATAGTTATTATATGTAACAAGGAGTTTACTTGCCTTCATTCAAGCTAGTTGCCAAAGCTTCCTTCAATGGTACTAGACAAACCTGAGATCAAGTGTAAGGTGGGGATTGGAGACCTCAAGGACTAAACGTGATGGGTGTATGACTATTTCAAACTCTAGGTTGGTTGTTCTATTTCATATTCTATTTATGATTATTTTACATAATCTATTTACCAACACATTAACCATTGTATTTTATTCTGGCTATTCAAAAAAATGAAACCAAAATAAAAAATAATGGAAGATATGGTATAGATTCCAGGACCCTATATTTATTTGAGTATAACAGGAACTTTATTTGAGTATTTATTTACTATTTAAAATATTTTAAATTCTATCTCAATTAGTAAATGTGTATTTATTTAGGAAAGAACTTTATCAGTGAATCAATTTATTTGTAGAACATGATCGAATTGGTTCTCCTTGTACGAATCATATCCCTAAAAAAAATTACAAGAGGAAACAATAGTGAACAATTTCATGCAACTTCATGAATTGATGATTAAGAAGTACCTTTGCTTCTATGATGTTGATGATAATCAAAATCCTCAACGTCGTTCTCCTTTGTTTCTTCTCAAAAATAGGTTTTGATCAAAATCGAACGCTTATATATTTTGATAATATTAATCTTCAGCTACCATGTCGTTGTCTCTACTTGCCGGGTTAATGCCCAAATGTTAGTTGCTTAGCCCAACACATATTATAGTCTAAGGATGCTTATAGATGGTAATAAAATAGGGTTCAATAAAATTGTCAGTCTACCAAAACCATTGAGTATATTCCCTACTCCTCATGTCAATGCTAGAATGGGGTAAAACATCATACTTTTTTGTCTCATGTGAGATGAATTTGAGGGCTTCACCCCACTATATAAACCTCTAGCTAAATATACATTAAAAAATCTATTATCTAATCAATGTTATTGTCAAAGTAGAAGTTCTTTTGACACCATCTTACCTAACATTCAAAGAATCAAAGTGCGAATTGTAAACTTTGACATTCCAACAATATTTATAAAAGATATAAATTTAAAAAACTTTTAATGTGTACATGATTGTGTATACATGTAAAATTAGAAAAAAGTAAATATAAATTCAAAATGACATCAAATTCTTACTTTAATTAAGTAATATATTTCTGATTGAACGTGAAGGGGGAGGAATATACTTCCACTTACTGTGAAGACCACATTCATTGTGTTAATTTGTTCGTATTGAAAATGATTGTAGTTACTCATTTGGACATGTGCAAGCATTTTGGAAATATGTCCCCTTAAATTAATGGTGATTGCTTGATGATGTTAATGGTTAAGACCTCACAATGGCATGATCTTCTTGGGGTCTTGAAGCTTGTTAATTAATGGACAAAATCTTCTTAGGTTCTTGAAGCTTGATTAATCAATGGATGAAATCTCCTTAAGCTCTCTAAGCTTGTTGAAAGTGAGGTAGAGAGCCTCAATTTATAGATTTTTAATGTGGTAAATGGTTAGCTAGATTTGATTTGAAATGGATGTCTAAGATTGAGTCAACATCCTCATTTAATGAGTGGGGTTGGATATTAAACGAGAGAGATTACAGAGGTATAGTCTTGATTTGATGAGGGATGGGTTTGATTGATTTGCTTTTTGCCTTAGATTTTGGAGATTTGATTTGAGATGGGGGTGACTTGACTTATTTAGATTTTCTTTTATTTTTATATTTTGGATGTGCATGGATTTTATTATTAGGACTAATCATTTAATTAATAGTGATTAATTAGTTGATTAATTTAGTA
Source organism: Torreya grandis (assembly GCA_037957365.1). Taxonomy (NCBI): domain Eukaryota; kingdom Viridiplantae; phylum Streptophyta; class Pinopsida; order Cupressales; family Taxaceae; genus Torreya; species Torreya grandis. The sequence goes on along the minus strand of JARHVA010000651.1, from coordinate 3,218,867 downwards.
TTTAATTTTGGTGGGATTGGGTAAGGTTGTGATAGAACTAGGATAGTATGAATAATTAAGTGGGGGTGATGGTGTGATATAGTTTGGTTAAGAATGTGTTGATGATTTTATTAGGGCTATGGAATGATGAGATTAGGGTTTTAACGATGGTCGAAGTAGGGTTTTGTGATGTTATGGTGGATTAGTGGATGAATTAGGGAAAATTAGGGAAGATTAGAGATGAATAATGATGAAATTGGTGTGTCAAAAGTAGAGTGGTGTAAATGAAGTGTCTATAGACGGTTACACCATATATCAAGATACTATTGATACATGTTATCATTTGGTTGTTCAAATGTCTGAACTATATTTTCCATGTTATCTTTTAGCTCTTTTCTTATTTTTCTTATTTTTCAAAATTTTCTCTATTTTAATTGACAATTTTTTCCTAAGAACTACCACTAAGTAAGGGTCATAAGTAATCTTTGGCTACACCAAATCAATTATGGGCACAATTATGGCTACAATGGTTTCAAACTTGACTTAGTTTTAGATTCAACACACTAGAACCAATTTATTCTAGTAAATGTGGATCAATGGTTGATAATCTAATCTTTTATTTCTTGAGCTTAACCATCACCATACCTAAATAGACTGAAAAACAATATTAGTTGAAAAGATATATGGGTTGCATGTCTCCTTATTTAAGAAACTCCATAACATTACTAATTATGGGTAGCCTTCACCTCCATTCATGGTCTTCGTGAGCCATGTCTTATTTGGTGATGACTTATCCTTTCTACTATTTAATTGTAATGTTTGAAATACACAAAATTATCATCTTGACATGTTTAGAATCTACCCCATCTTGGTTTACCATTATTAGCTAAAAAAAACTATTGTTATCTTTTTAGTTAGTTTTAACTTTGACACAGTCTAGGTCGGGCCAAATAAATGACAACCAAGTCCTAATAGCCCAAACAAAGCATCCCCATTATTTTCATACCCAATTCATGCTATTCTGCCCCTTTTGGTAACCCTTTGCAAACAATTTAGAAAATCCATCATTTAATGGAAAAAAATTAACTAGTAAGCATGTAAATTGTATTAACCTTAAAATTTGCTTGAAAGAGATAGGAGTTAAGGGGTATGGGTACTCAAATTGACTTTACCAATGTATTTTATAAGGTTTACAATGTTATATGGAACCCATATAGAAAAATGGCCGACCTTTTTTAAAATAAAAATGGATTTTAAAGCCTTTTTAAGGTATACATGAAGTCTCCAATTACACTAAATACTTTTGGATCAAGTTATATTCTCGTATGACAATGTTATCAAATCACAAACACTTCAAACTAAATTACAATAGCCTATTACACCTCCTTCTTGGATCAAGACAATAAAACAAATGAGTTCAAAGAGTTACATGCATTTTGAGAATGAAAAATCTCATTACAATAGCAAATTTGTTCTATAATGGTTTGTTCCTCTCCATGTACATGAAAAACCCGTCTTAAATCTAGTTTTAGATTTTGGATTAGCTGCTTGAATCACTATAGCCTGTACACATCCCAAATTATTTTTGCCTCTATTTCTTGTTTGGAAGTGGCCCAATGCCATAAGTTTTATTATTATAAAGAAAAAAATTGTGTCAAAATGCACACACTCAGACTATTCTAAGTCAAATATAATGAAATTACTAATATGTTTAACAATATTGGAATAGTATATCCTATAATTAAGAGCAGAATAAGTAAATCCACAATAATAATTAACAAAAGAGAAAAATTCTTGATAAATATGACTGATCCACTTCGAGGGGGAAATCTACACAATAATGCAATAAGAGCAGAGTTCACAATATGATGATTTAAAACTAACCACTACCTTATATATATATACTCTACCTAGCCATGGTTATGTTTTAACTTTTTAGGAGTTATAAAATGTAAATCATATGTAGTTAAGAGGCTGAGTATAGTAAATTAGGATATAAATATGTAATAAATACAACCACTGATTTGTAACATAATTGACTTAGTTTTACCTTTCTAAAAATAACAATAAATAATATAAACAAGTACTTAGTTGGAAAGTGAATAAAATAGGAGGTCTAGAGGCTGTAAATTGAGACAGAGTTTGATCTGAATATTGTAGATAGGATCCAAGTGTCAAAACCCTTATTAGATAGTAGTTCTATGTGGCACTAGTGTCCCTATTTTGGTGGTAGTGTCTTCTTTGCAGAATTGTTCTAAGCTTTTGGATTCACTTGTGTCTAGGTCTGCCAAGCCTATTCCTGTGCACATGAGTTTTGGATCTCTGTAGATGACCTATTTTAATTTATTTTATGTGCAAAACCTAAACCTCCATACTATTAGGGCATTCAGTTGAGACAAGTAGTAAAGTGTGTTATTAGTGGGGTAGGCTGGACATCCTCAACACCTTATTGTGATGAAAGTTGCATGCATACCAATACTCTAAAAAGGATCAATCTCGATGTAGTTCTCCCCACCTAAATGCTAGTGCAAGTGAAAGTGAGGCTAATATGAATGTTGGATTGAGTTCTTTGAATGTTCTTGACATTGGAAACCTATGTAATTTGAGCTTAGAAATGTGCTTGACACTGGAAACCTAAGTAATTTGAGCTTAGGAATGTTGTAGATGGTTGTATGCAGGAGTAGGGTAGAATATAGATTAATATCATTGATTGTGCACAACTTGTTATGAGTTTGTTTGTGTAATTTGCATCTGATTTCCATCTACTAGTTAAAAGGCTAAAATTCATGTATATATACTATTATAATGCTTGTGTGGATCTTAAAAAATGTCTAGGCCAACCCTAGGTGGTTTTTTATTTGAAAATATATTCATTGGTAACAAAAGGAGGGAAAAGGAAAATGATGCCAAAATTGGGACACTAGCGCCATAGGGCCTATTGTCCCTATTATGGCACTAGTGTCCATATGGCAGAACATAAGGCACTAAGGCCCAGGATGTCAAAATGAGGGCCTGGGACTAGTTTAGGGATGCCTATGGCCCACACAAAGGTTGGATAAGTGTGAAAATAGGCCCTAAGATAGGTATAGGGCTAAGTTAGGAATGGGTTGTCTCAAAGCAACACTCTTAACACTTAGGTGTCATTTTTAGGTGATTACATTTCCCCCCTCGACCCCTTAAATTTATAACTGCAACAAATCAAAATGACTAAGATAAAGTAAAAAAAAGTGTACCTAGACTTACTTAAGAGGCAAAGCTTTTGAACCTAGATTTGAATATGTGAAACATGCTCCATTATGTGTTTTGCAAATGAAACATGCATATATTAAGCCTTACTTAAGAGATATCAAAAACAAAAGACAAAACTAAGTAAATAGATAAGAGAGATGAAAGGAATGAATATACCTCATTGTGTATGTGAACTAATGCATAAACTTGGTGATAACCTATGTGTGCACATGTAAATAGTTATCAATTGATGAATAGATTGGACTGATTTGATGGCTTGCTCAATCCCCATGTGTGGGTGGCTCAAGAACTCAATCTAGTTTTGACTCCATCGTTTCCCACCCCTACTTGGTGGATCATGACCTGTGAATAGCTTGGATTGGATTGATGGTGTGTCCAACCCTCTCATGTAGGTGGCTTAAGAAATCAAGTAGACTATGACTCCATCATTGCCTACCCACATGTAGTAGATGCATCTAAGAATGAAACTATGTGATGTAACTAGAGATGTGTAGTTGTGTATGTTGGATCTACAACCACTCCAAAATATTAGGCATCTCTAGGCCACTCGATAATGCCAACCATTGTAGATGAAGTAAGTCAAGAATCTATTGTGTAACCTAGAACACGGTGTCTAGTGTGTATAATGTAAAGAATGACATGGAGTTTGTCATTCTATATGATCAACTGGTGTATAAGCAAGAATATAGAAACAATATGTCATGCACATGCCCCCAAATTTGATATTTGTGCATATAGATTCTAGACTATGTTATAATAATCTATATCTGAGCATCTGAATTAAAACAAGAATGATCATGCCATGCATGATGCCCCCAATCTGAGAAAACTATTATGAATCTGAGTTAAACTATGCCAAAATTAGTAATTTGTAATCGAACCTATATAAATCTAAATTGTACCTACTATAATTTTTTGCCCAATCTAGAATTCTTTGAAACTAAGCATATTGGACAGTAGCACCATGTGGTACTAGTGTCCCAATTTGGGTGTTAATGTCCAACTATTCTAATTTATGTGTAATTGTAATTGATCTCTATGTCATTATTTCCCAATGTGTTTTCCTGAATCTAATTTCTATGTCACTGAGCCTATGTGCTGAAATTGAACTCTGAGTGCATTTAGATAGCCTGATATCTATGACAAAACCCTTTGAATGCCACCTTTTTTGAGGGAAGTTTTTGAACCTATGTAATAACTATCCTTAAAGTAAAAAGCTCTATAAAATGTGTGTTAACTAGAACATATATGATATCTACATATTAAACTAATATTATGTGTATACATAACATTAGAATGTAAGTTAATATGAGCATACATTTATAGTGTATAATGTATGTTAGATCTATCACTCACAAGTCTATCAAGATAGATATAATAATATATATGAACAACAAATCTGAGTAATAACTAAGTATCTACCTAATGATATGGGGCATGATGTCCATTACGACACCCAAGTAGGAAGGGAAGATGCATGAGGTCCCTCATGACATCTAAAACTAGAGTGTGTAACAAACAAGATACAAGTGTTATGGCCATGATGCATACAATAAAGCATGCATTCAACACACATGAGACATGTAAAGTAGGCCATGGGGCCATGATATAAAGGACGTGGACACATGTCACTAAATATGAGAAAGCAAGATATACAAGGACATGTTCAAATGTCCACATATGCAAACAACAATCAAGTTGGCTTAGAGCTGCATGTAAAGACATGTTTAAATGTCTACATACATAATAAAAACACACACACAAGGACATGGGCACATGTCCAAATCATATATATATAATGAAAATAAGTGGCGTAAAGTTATAGAATAATGGCATATTCAAATGCCCTCTAATAGAACAAACATAGAGACATAATCAAGTCTAAACTAGGAAAGGTAGAAATGAAAGTATGCATAAACATGTGATACACATTTGTACAAGAGCTAATATATACATAGGCTGAGTCTAAATTAGTAATAGTTGGCAAAAAATCTAAGTAGGTGTAAGATGATCAATACCAAGATATAACAATGCTGAATATGTGATGTAGAGTTTAGAAAGATGTAACCTGGCAATCAAAACCATGTATAAAATGCTCCCAAATAGGAGAATGTATTAAATGAAGAACCCATGTATCTGTGTATATGCCTATAATGTGTAGATAATAGTAAATCTATATTTATATAGTGGACTTGAGTCTTATAAGTATTTGAAAACACTCGACAAGAAAAAGTGAAGCATGTATGTGTGATAAAAATTAACTATACTAAGATAACTAGCATATGTAACACTTGACAAGTATAAGAAGGGTGAACATGGCAATGCATACAATTGCTAATTTATATTTTTGAGTAAATATTTGAATGCTTTTGTCTTTTTGACATATTATATTATTTTTTTATTTTATGAATATAAGTTATGTACAAGCAACATGAAAATGAAACTATATACAAGGAGTGAGAAAAAAAAGGAAATATATGTACAATAAGGGAGGAACATACTAACCGATGAGTCTCATGGGAGACTCACTATCAATGTGGCATGTGTCAAATAAATGAACAATGATCATGCATGTTGTATGAAAAGGTAATTGAAGTCCCAAAACCTATTGTATTGAGTGATTTATAATTGGCATTGTCTATGAAGTTGTGTTAGGAATTCTTAAAACTGACTAGGGTGTCTTGTGAACTATATGGGTCTTTCAGAACCATCTAGTAGAAGATGTTATATTTGGCATAGGTTCCCCATATTGAGAACCCAATAATAATGATCTCAAAAGAAAAGGAATAGAGGGAGGCCCTCTAGAATCTGCAACATATCTCTGACATAGGGGTTTCTCTAATAGTGGTATCTGTGGGAGAGTATGCATACATGATAACACTGTAGGAGTAGACCTCACCTGCACTGGTGGTTCAACTAAACGCTATGGTGTACTGATGGGAATTGTGCTTAGAACTATAATTAGTAGATTTATGACTTCCTATGGGATAGGTAAAGGATACTCATACAAAAGACCCTTAATGGTGATCACCTAATTAACATGTATATATTTGAGGCATCTGTACACAGTGGATGGAATGGCTCGTAGTTATTTTATCTATAGCCTACCCAATAACATGTCAAATGTGCCTATACTAGGTACTAATAAAAATCTAGTGTCCACATATGCTAGTCCAACTTGTAGTGGAAGTATAATCTCCCTAATAGAGCTCTGAACATGGCCACTAAAACCATGAATAACTATGTCAGTAGGAGAAATGTCCTGCTCTAAATATCCCAAATTTTGTCAAAGTGTGATATTGCACATGTTAATACTTGACCCATTTTCAACCATAACACTCTGAATAAGATGGTGATCAATGTAGGTGGGTACAAAGAGTGCATAAAGATATTAATCATCATCAACAATATCCTACTCTAATAAAGTGATGAGTGGTCTAGTTGGTAATATAGTATGAGACACATCAATGATATTATGTAAAGGGTGTGCATTCTATAGTAGTGTGATATGATGTCTATGGTGGATGTGCCTAATACATTTAGTGAACACTTGAAGTGCCCCCTAACTCATTAGTTGTATTCTTTGGAAATGAATTTGAGAATATTTTCAATGCCTTAGCTTTTATTTGTTAAACTTTGGGTGCATTTTTGTGTATGCCCACATTGATTATGTTGGCCTTTATCAAATCCTATATCTTATGTTTCAAGGTGATGCATCAATTTGTAATATGGCTTGGTGCCATGTGATAATCATAGAATACATTAGAATCATAACTCTTTGGAAGAGGTCATGTCATATCAACCTCTTTGATGAGAGGGAGAAATATGTCATTGCATTCTAAGAGCTACTATAAAATAAGTGCCAATAATTTTGGAAGGTTGGTGAAAACTCTCTATATAGGAGATGATAAAACCAAGTGAAGAGATGGCTCTAAAGCTACGTTAACTATGGCTTTTAGATCACTCTTCTTTTCAGTGGCCCTTATTTTGTATAGAGGCTTATTAAAACTCTTAGTAGTTGATCTGATCTAGTTATGTACTTCAATTTGCCCATAGAGAGAAGCTTGAGTTCCCATTATTTCATTATGTGGAATAAATATGTGAAGGTTGGAAACTTCTTAAACAAGATAACTTCATGCAATGCTAGTAGTAGGCTCGGTTTGAATATGTATTGGAGCTCTCTATCTACCATGGGGCTAGTCATATTTACCAATATAATTTTATATCACAAGACATATTCTGCAACAGGCTTATTAGATTTTTTCTTCAGTTGTGCTACTTGAGCATATGAGATCTTATCACTGACGCTAATTGAGAAGTGTGCTAAAAACATATTTACCAATGGATTGAATGTGGTGATAGATTGATTTAGGAGATCATATAACCACTATAAGGCATAGTCCTTTAGACTATGTGGGAATAACTTAGTGAGGAGCCAATCATTGGAAACGTAGTCCAAACATGCTACATGGAAAGCTTGTAGATGGTGCTCTGTGTCACCCTTACCATCATGCAAGGTAAGCTTAGGTGCCACAAATATGGATGGTAAAGGAGTTGCCACTATGTGATGTGCCAAAGGTGTATGTAAAAGAACATGAGAATCCAAGGCATGTGATGGTATTGTAGCTCCTTGATCAAGATGTAACACCTTAGCTTGTAGAGAGTGAATCTCATGAGTAAGGGATTGTACATATGGAGAGGAAGAACAAGCCATATGAGATGTAGTTTCCATTAAAGGTTGTTGAGTTAAGATAGGTTATTATACAAGCTATGTTGCCCCAAAAATAGGTGTAACAATGTTGTTATCTAAGGGAGTAGAAGATTGACCATTATTTGATTTTTAAAGTTCTTCATGGATAATATAGATAAAGTCATCTTGCATATCTGAATGTTTTGAGATGAAATCTTGTAGTTATTGAATTTTGCCATTATAGGTTGGGGAGTAGAAACACAAATAGTTGTATATTTTGAACCTTTAAAGGAATTTAATCTATGAAAGATTACAAAAATGAAATATTGAAATAAATATGAGATTTTAGAACTAATATATGAGCATATAACACAAAAAGATACAAACTCTAAGGGCATATAGGGTTAGGGTTTGAGTAGTATTCAAAGTAAGTCAGGTTCACTAAATGTTTTAACTTTTTAGGACTTAGTGAATGTAAATCCTACGTTGTTAAGGGTATTGTAATATAAATCAGGGTAGAAATATGCAATAAATATATCCACTAATTTGTAAAAGAATTGGCTTAGTTTGACCTCTCTAAAAATAACAATAAATAATATAAACAAGTACTTAGCTAGAAAATGACTAAAATGGGAGATTCAAAGGCTGTAAACTGAGATAGACACTAATTTGAGTATCACGGATAGGATCTTTATGTGGCAAACCCCTTCCTAGATAGTAGCACCCTAATTAGATAGTGGTCTCATAGTGTCCCTATTTTGGCAGTAGTGTCTTCTATGCAGAATTATTTTGAGCTTCTAGGTGAACCGGTGTCTAGGTCTACCAAGCTTGTTCCTTCACACATGAGATTTGAATCTCTGTAGATGACCTATTTTGACTAATTTTATGTGCAAACGCTAAAGTTTGATATTGTTAAGGAACCTAGTTGACACAAGTAGTATAGTGTGTTGTTAGTGGGTAGGTTGGACATTATTAACACCCTATTGTGATGATAATTGCCTACATATCAATACTCTAAAGAGGGATCAAGTCCAATGTAGTTCTCTCCACCTAAGTGTTGGTACAAGTGCAAACGAGGCTAGTATGAATGTCGAATTGAGTGATTTGAATGTGCTTGAGACTGGTGTTGGAATCATAATCATTGAGAGGGGGGTTGAATCAATGTCTTCAAAATATTTATTTAATTACACTTAAGCATGCATGAACCATTTATATAAACATGAACATCTAACAAAGCATATGCAACCATACAAGATCATGAAACAAAATAACACATTACATATGTGGGAAACTCTCAAGGGGAAAAAAACCCACTAATATCTACAAATGGACTACAATATTATAAGACAAAAATCAATCTTTAGTGAAGCACTGACTCTACATCGATTACCAACCCCAACTAGTCAAGTACCCACTCAATTAGGTTTTAACAAATAACAACCTGTAAGGAGGCACCAACCCCCTAGATGACTCAAAAACAACTTAACCACATGAAACTTTTGATCACATTAAAAAATACTTGTTTTTCACACAACAAATGATGATCACCTTCTATATCTCTTCTCACTCTTATATCCCTCTCAAACTGCCTTATAGGCTTCTTTGCTCAACTAGGTCTCTTCAAGACAGTTTAGGTCATACGACCTTGATAATAATCTATAGTACCCATGTTAGATATTTATTATAGTTTCTCTACATACCTATGATGGTCTATAATACCTCCTTCAGCTCTTCAATGTGTTATTTCCTTTGCTTTCACTCATACCTTCTAACTACCCAAATAGGCCTATTCGATGATGCTTTTATACAAGCCTCGTGATCATACACACCTTGGTCAACCACACATATAATTGTCCACTTAGATTTTCCACATAATAGGCCTTAAGACACATTAAAATAAGAATAAATCATAATCTTAGGCCCTTCATAACTCAATAGGCTACATTCCTTCTTTAGGACTCATGGAGACTTAATTGCATTAGGTCTGTCTTGTAACATATAGAACATGATCCCTTCAAGCTACTAGCCATTTTCAGACCACATACAAAATTTTCTATATGTAGTGTAGTCTCTAAAAGGTGCTAATGTAGAGAAAGAAGTAAAATTCTTGATTGGTCAAATGATCAAAGATCTTGTGCAAAGTTCTAGATGGAATGAGTGGACCAAAAAGATCATGCAACTTACAAAGCTTTTAAAACACTTTGAGTTCACTTAAAGTGTAATTTGTCAATTTTTAAGGATAAGAATAGAGTTACATAGACCCCATGGGATGTCAAGAGTGCTTAGAATGACTTAGAAATCTCCTAATATTCATCTGGTTCTTCATTGTGTTCATCTTAACATTTTGGGTCTAGTGGCAAAAATCTTGAGTAGGCAATTTGTTGGTGTTATATCTCGCACATGTGATAGTTTCAAGAGAAAATGGTCAGGTGGGTTTGTTAATTTTAGTCCCAAGAACACATTCACCAAGTTTTATGTCGTGTATCTAAGTGAAATAGAAGTTATGCATGTTCAAAGTTGGCTCCTCAGACATAATTCGCTAAGTTTCCATACTTAACCATCTTCGACCAGATCATCACCAAGACGTCACGTAAGAGCAAATGGACTAGCCAACTTGTGTATTTAATATCTTCACTCAAACTCATGTGACTATTGAATTATGCATAATTATATATTTACATGTCTAGATCATCCTCTAAAATTTTCATGCCCGAGCGAGCTTTCCAACACAAGATATAAATCTTCAAAGTTGGTCAAATAATGGCATAGATTCACACAAACATAAACTCTAAGACACTAAAAAAATCCATTGGAGTCTAAAATTTTATCTTCTATGGGACATCAAACACATCCATAGGGATGCCAAATGATGTTTGCACTAACATCAAGTTTAGGCTCGATCAAAACAAATCCTGTTGAGCTTAAATTTGATGATCACATAAACGTCAATGATGGTCATTCAAATGTCATTTGACAGGAGTGAAGACATTAATTTTAAGATCATGAAGTAGCCATTAGATTTAAAATAGTGGGTCCTAGTTGATGTAATGGTTTATTTTGCATCATACATCCTAATCTAACAGCATGAGATGAGTCAAAAGGTTAGAGGGTTTGAGAGATAGACATGTGGCGTAAGCGTGTGAGGCTAGCAGACTAACAATGGATATTGAATTAAAATGTGGGGATGCCATGTGGCATAAGCTAGGACATAGTTGATAGGTCAAGGGTAAAATCAATAGCTCTTGCTTGATCATACTAAGTAAGATTAATAGTACAAGATTAGTCAGTGAGTCAAGGATCCAAATCAGGTATCGATGACTAATGAAAATCAAGGTCAAGAAGCCAAGGCTAATTTTTGATAAAAGCAAACATAGGTTTTGTAAGGTCATAATGTCACCATTGAAGCATGATCAAATGCCATGAAAAGGGCATAGTGATACAACCAAGTATAGAAAACATGAATAGATCACCATTAAGGCTAAACATAGGCCTTTGGTTCATAAGTTTGTGTCATAAAAAATCTTTTTATGATTGTGTTCACCATTGTTAGAAGAAAGAGCTAGATTTTTAAAGGGTGCCATAAAGGCATACATGTAGACTCCAACAGTTCACTTCTAGGACCAACTGCATGAAAAGGACCCCTTCTCTCTACTGTGCATGCCATGATAACCAGTTAGGAGCAATTAACAACAACACAAGATTTTAAAAGACTAGCTTAGTTATTGTAACTGCATGGATGACAGAATAAAGCTTAGAATAACTTGAATTTGCCATTACAACAAGAAGGAACATTAGTGTAACTACGCAACCACTTTAAGTAGTCTGAATCAATCAAAAGGGTTTGAATGAACTTAATTTATGGAGGTATTTGTAATAACATTTCAAATGGATTTGAGTTCATTTGATTCCCTTTTGAGTGCCAAAACACCATCTCCCTTTCAGCCTATATTCTATAAATATAGCCTTCAAGCTATTGATTTTCATCCCTCAGGCTGGTATGACTAGACTCTACCAAAATTATATATGACACCTCTTGGAGTAATGAATAGATTATTTTATGGTCACTTACTAATCTGTATTTAGTGTTTTGTGTTTGTTTAGTGTGAAAATGTGATTGTTATCTTCCTCTTGTATGTCCAAGCTCAACCTAAGTGCTATCAACTTTATTTGCAGGTCATGTAATGTGTCTTAGCATTGATCTCTCAAGGATATAGTGGACAACTAAATTTAAGTGTCTTCAACTAGACCTTATTTTCATTTCTCCCTAGTCTGAGTGCATCAAACTGACCTCTATATGAAACATTGTTGCATATAATCTATAGTAAGCATTGCATTAGCTTCTTTCATAGTCCATTAGTGTGATAAAGAGTCTGAGTTCAAGAGTAGATCCAACAAAGTCATGGTGCATCACCACATATTAGAATAGGTTTTACTTTATTCAAATTTATTGACTCTTTTCATCCCAACTAGTTTTAGGTTTTAGAAATGAAGGCCCAAATTATGAAATCTAAGGAGCTAGCCTCATAAAAAACCCTAGAGGTCTTGTCTAAATATAGGTATCCCATAGCCTTTAGATCATTCCCATGTTATTCCAGGTATGGGTCAAATTTGAACAAATCTAACCTCTATTGGGTGCTATCTAGATAGCTAATAGTTCTGACATGCTTGGTGGGATAAAGGTCCAAAATAGTGAAAATATTGTTAGTGTGTCTTTCCTCTAATCAACTTTTGGAAGCAAGCAAGTTAACGTCAATGGTGACTCTAAATCAAAGCTTTTGGTTGTAAGTATCCCATGTGCCTAATCACCATCATTTGGTATGTATCATCACTCTTTTGATCAAAATGATTATTGTCTGTCTCAACATCCTTTATATCATATTAGTAATGTTTATGGATTCACCTCAAGTGGTTCTCAAAATTTAGTGTATCAACCTTCTCAGGCTCAAAGTGTCCCTAGTTTTTCCCCAAACCAATCCATTTGAAGCTGGAGGCAAATGCTCTCAGGCTATGAAAGGTACATGATAAACCTTAATATATAGAGGGGATGTGGTCAGGATATCCCCAGTCACATCATTCATGGCATGAGAATTGCATTACAACTAATGAAGGAAGAATGGACACCTATTGAGGCAGCAGATTGGAAAAATATCTCAAGTGAGATGATGGATGTAAGTGGTTACATTTAAAGCATCACGGATAATCTAAGAGGCCTTGAAGGATAGTAGGTCTAATTCCACCAAGCTCATGTGTCTTCATATACACCACCTCAGCCCTCATATATGCCACCCATCCTCCCCCAAAGAACTACTCCAAGTGACCCCTCTTATGTTCCAAGTTGTTCATGTATTAATCAGACTTTCCCTTCTTGGAATTCAATCCAAGCAACCCTTCAAAGAAAAAAGGAGACTATTGTGGAAAAACCTATTGTTTATATCCAAGATCCCACTTATCTTCCTCAAGAATCCTCTTGTATCTCATACCGGCCCTCTTTTGTTCCTAATTTTCATGAGGCCACTGACCACCTTAAAGAGATGCTTTTCAAAGAGAATATAGATAGATAAATCAAGGAATTAGAGATGAAGATGAAGAAGGAGGAAGAGAGTCAAATTCAAGAAAAGGTGGTTATTTCTTACACATTCCCCTCATGAGAATCAGTCAAGAAAGGCATACAAAAAAATGAGGCACCAGTTCAAGAACCACCAAAGAGACCATTTAAAGTCCCTAGCTGGAAGGATACTTTTATAAGCTGCAAGCTAGGTGAACTTCTTCACCCTCCCACCATCTCCTTCTTAGAGAACTAACATGTTCTACAAAGGATAGAGGAGGAGCTTGCAGTCATAGGTGACCCTGAAGAAGATAATGCAAGTGTTTGTGATGAGGAGATCATAATAGGCATCCCAATTCATTTATATGGGGAAGAATATGGTTTAGACTAACCTTCTTAGCATGGATTTGACACTAATGACCTGGATCTTGACGAGGACAATCCTCAAGTTGAAAATAAAGCAGTCCTTGAATGGAATGTTGAAGGTCCATTCTACATAGATCAAGAAGGGGATTAGGACCAAAAATTAGAGGATGGTTTACTTTAGGATGATTTATCAAAATAAGGTATCATTGATGAATTAGAGCTAGAGGAAGGGAAATCAGATCTTGAGCAAGACAAAGGTGTCTTTTTGGACCTTAAATGATCAAATCAACCCTCATTTACAGTTGAGGAACAAGATGAAACCTTGAGTGAGGTTGATGAAGAGGACATCTTGAGTGCTCAAGAAATGTAACTTCAAGAACCACCACTTTGTGTGCTGGAGGAAAACCTAGAGGATGAACAAAGATTTCAATATGAGCATGTGCTTTAAGAAGACTGTGACCTGATTGTCCCTGAAGAACATAATGATGGAGCAATAAAGTGAAAGAGCAAGGTAAAATCTAATTACTCAACATTTGTGTTGACAAGAGGATGTCTTATCAGGTACCTAGCCTAGTTACAAGATGACAAGGAGGAGCCATCATAGGTTTTGCTTAATTCAGAGCACACATTTGAGCATCAAGAAGACCAAGATCAACTTGCCTATCCACTCCAAGATGCTTATATGTCCAATCAATTAGATTGGGTGGGTAAGTTTATTTTTATTCTTTTTTTTTGGAGAGGTGTTATGTCAATATGTTCTTTATCTAGCCCTCCTCCATATTTGGGTGGTTGCCCTCAATCCTATAAAGTATATTAGATTAGTGAGTAAAGGCAGTTATTTTATGTAACTGGTCAATGATTTTGTATAGGTTCTTTTCTATTCAGTTAGTTTAGGATAGGTAGTTTCAAGCTTTTTCACAAGTGCCTTTGTGTATATTTATCGAGTAGACTAGTTGTTCTTGATTTGTTTTAGGTTAGTTTCCTTTATGTTCTATGTTTCCCTTCCATAAGTGCCTTGGGCACTTTATTGTTGTTGTTGTTCTTGTTGTCCTTTTGCTTCAAGAGGGGTTATCTAGAAAGGGTCAATATTGTATCTAGTTTTAGACTATATCAGTTACAGAGGTAGGGGACTCTATGCCCAATGGACTAGATAAGGCAAATTGGTATGTGTTCTCAATCATAGCAGGCATGCTTCCCCATGAGTCACCAAAAATATTGGCCATTTTTGGCCCACATACAAAAATTCTTGGATGAAGTGTAGTCTCTAAGAGGTCTTGATGTAGAGAAAGAAGTAGAGTTCCTGATTGGTCAAATGATCAAAGAGCTTGAGAAAAGTTTTGGATGGAATGAGTGGACTAAAAGGATCATGCAACTTGTAAAGCTTTTGAAACACTTTAAGTTCACTTAAAGTGTAATTTGTCAATTTCTAATGATAGGAATAGAGTTACAGAGACCCCATGTAATGTCAAAAGTGCTTGGAATGACTTAGAAAGCTCTAAGTATTCATCTAGTTCTTCGTTGTGCACATCTTGACATTTTGGGTCTAGTGGTAAAGATTCTAAGTAGGCAGTTTCTATATCTCACACATGTGGAAGTTTTAGGAGAAAATAATTACATGGGTTTGTTCATTTTAGTCCCAAGAATATATGCTCTAAGTTTTAGGTCATGCATCTAAGTGTATTAGAAGTTATGTGTGTTTAAAGTTGGCTCCTCATATAAAATTCGCTAAGTTTCCATAGTCATTTTCGACCATATCATCACTAGGACGTCATACAGGAGCAAATAGATTGGACAACTTGTGCATTTAATATCATTACTTAAAATCCTCATATGACCATTAGATCACATGTAATTATAGATCTACATGCTAGGATCATCCTCTAAAATTTTCATACCTGCACGAGATTTCCAACTCAAGATATAAATCTTCAAAGTTGGTCAAATAATGGGATACGTTCGCATAAATGTCAACTCTAAGCCACTACAAAAATCCATTAGAGTCTAAATTTAATGGTCTGTAGGATGTCAAACACATTCTTGGGGATGCCAAATGATGTTTACACTAATGTCAAGTTTAAGCTCGAGCAAACAAATCCTATTGAGCTTAAATTTGATGACCACATGAACGTTAATGATAGTCATGCAAACATCATTCGATGGGAGTGAGTATGTCAATTTTAAGCTCATGAAGTAGATGTTATATTTTTAAAAATGGGTCCCAGTTGATTTAATGGTCTACGTTTTATCATACATCTTGATCTAATTATGCAAGATGAGTCAAAAGGTTAGAGGGCTCAAGAGATCATCATGTGGCATAAGCGTGTGAGGCTGGCAGACTAACAACGGATCCTAAAATCAAATGTGGGGATACCAGATGGCATAAGCTAGGATAGAGTTGATAAGTCAATGGAAAGATCAATGGATATTGCTCAATTGTACTAAGTAGGATCAATGGTGTGAGATTGTTTAGTGAGTCAAGGATCTAGATTAGGTATCGATGACCAATGAAAATAAAAGTCAAGAAGCCAAGCCTAGTTTTCAATGGAAGCAAACATAGGTATTGCAGGGTCATCCTGCCACCATTGAAGCATGATTAAATTCCATGAAAAGGGCATAGTGATGTATCCAAGCATAAAAAACATGAGTATACCACCATTAAGGCTAAATACAAACCTCTGGTTTGTAAGTTTGTGTCATAGAAGGATCTTTATATGACTATGTTCACCATTGTTGGAAGAAAGAGATAGTTTTTCAAAGGGTGCCATGAAGGCATATAGGTAGACTTCAATAGTTCACCTCCAAGACTAACTACATGAAAAAGACCCCTTCTCTCCATTGTGCATGCCATGACAATGAGTTAGGAGCAATTAACATCAAGACAAGATTCTAACAGACTAGCCTGGTTGTTGTAACTGCATGGATGGTGGAACAAAGCTCAAAACAACTTGACTTTACCATTTCAATAAGAAGGAACATCAGTGTAACTGTGCAACCACTGAAAGTAACCTAAATCAATCAAAAGGGTTTGAATGAGCTTAATTTGTGGAGGCAGTTATAACAACATTTCAAGTAGATTTGAGCTCGTTTGATTCCCTTTTGAATAATAAAACTCCCTCTCCCTTGTAGCCTTTATTCTATAAATATATCCTTCAAGCTATTGATTTTCATCCCTCAGGCTGGTATGACTAGACTCTACCAAAATTATATTTGACACCTTTTGGAGTAATGAATAGAGCATTTTGTAGTC
This sequence comes from Torreya grandis, assembly GCA_037957365.1. Classification (NCBI taxonomy): domain Eukaryota; kingdom Viridiplantae; phylum Streptophyta; class Pinopsida; order Cupressales; family Taxaceae; genus Torreya; species Torreya grandis. The sequence goes on along the minus strand of JARHVA010000651.1, from coordinate 3,201,791 downwards.
ACTTGCTAATATGTATTTAATGTTTTATATTTGTTTAATATGCAAATGTGATTGTTTTATTCTTCTTGCATGCCCAAGCTCAACCTAAGTGATATAAACTTTATTTATAGGTCTTATAACGTGTCTTAGCATTGATCTCTCAAGGATATAGTAGACATCTGAATTTAAGTGTCTTCAACTAGACTTTATTTTCATTGCTCCCTAGTCTGAGTGCATCAAATTGACCTCTATATGAAACACTATTACATAGAACTATAGTAAGTATTTCATAGTCCATTAGTGTGATAAAGAGTCTATGTTCAAGAGTGGATCCAACAAATTCATGGTGCATCACCACATATTCAATAGGTTTTACTTTATGCAAATTTATTTACTCTTTTCAACCCAACCAGTTTTAGGTTTTAGAAATAAAGGCCCAAATTATGAAATTTGAGGAGATAGCCTCATAAAAAACCCTAGAGGTTTGGTTTAAAGATAGGCATCCCAAAACCTTTACATCATTCCCATGTTAGTCCAAGTATGGGTCAGACTTGAACAAATCTGACCTTTATTGGGTGTTATCTAGATAGCTAACAAGAATAACTCACACTTCTATGGGTACCAATATTCTTAAAAATACACTTTAAATAGATCCAAACTAACCTATTCTAAGCTAAAAAAATCATTATATATTCAACTACTTCATAAAACACTCCTTGTAGTTCACTGTCTCATTAGGCCTGTGTGTACTCAAACACTATCTGATCTCTCTCATGCTTGATCACCTACATGTCATGTAACCAGAACATACACAACATGTTTATATGAGCTCTATGACCTTAAGGTATTTTTTAAATTCACTTGGTATATTATGACTCAATGAAAATCATTGGTCTTACTCACCCTTTAGGTCTCATGGAGACCTACTTCTTTAGGTTTGCTCTCTTGACACTGAGACTTGATCTTCTTGGATCAAGCTGGCCTTCTCCAACCATCACAATCTACTCAAAAAAACTCTAATGAATTCCTCTGACATCTTACATAATTGGTTAGATCTGCATCCTTTTTTCATACACTAAAGCCCTCTTTAGGACAAACTACCCTATTAGGCATGTACACCTCAGAGACTGTCTTACAAAAATGAAGTTTAATCACTCCTTTAGAAGCTCTCTCATGAAAAATGAAATATATAGATGTATAATAAATGACTTCATGAACATCCCCAACTAATTTTAACAACTTCACTCAGATAAAAATGGCTCAAGAACAACTCTAAAACTTGCTTACTTAGAACTACCAGAATACTCAAAAACATAGTCATAAGGAATTAGACTTCAACCATATGTGTAGACTCTTTTATTAACTCTTGATGCATGAAAATTATCCTATGACATCTTCATAACTTCCTAAAATGAAAAACCCATAAGGCCTAATGGAATATATTTGTATTATAGACTAATTCCTTGACTTACAGTCTCACAGTCCAATCCTGAACAAACAATCCATTTTGTGAACACATTTTTTTCACTTATACTGACCTCCAAAATTTATACCAAGCATCATAATGTTTTTGATTATGGATCCCTTTGGGGCTATCACATGACCATGGGGATATATTTTGGGGGCCTAGAGAGCTCCACAAATGTGGGGAGTACATTTTTTTCCCACTCTACCTTTTATGGAACCTTGCTCTACATGTGAGTGGAATATTCCTTGTATTTATAATTTCTATGTATTCCATGTTTTATGGAGTTAGTTGTTAGATGCCTATTTTCCATGTTGACTTCCTCAGTCTTAGGGAGTTAGTTGTTTATTGTAAAAGGAAATGACTTCCTTGTTTCAAGGAGTTGGTTGTGATCGCATGTCTTTGTAAAATGTGCCATTTGGAAGAGGAGAGATAAACATGGTGAGTTCTTCCTTAGGTGGGCTTATGGATGAGCTTTCTTAGGTGCAGGAGAGTCTTCACATAGTGGATAATACTTATCTTGGATAAGCATGGTGAGTGTCTCTTTATTTGGTGGATTTTTCCTCATTTGTTATATATACAGGTGTGGTGTGACTATTCAGAGTGATGTGAATTTTTTTAGGGTGTGACTTTTGAGAGACAAAGTCAAGGTGCAGATGTTTTTACAAAGTGCAATTATTTATTTATAGGTTGTGGTATAGTAGCTTGTGAGAAACAATATTGTGTAGGTGCAACATAACATATGTGCAACATTTTCTATAGGAGATATTATATCTCTATGAGAGGTTCTTTGTAATCTTGTTTATAGATTTTAATGAGGACTTTTTTAGTGGATGTAGCCCACATTGGGTGAACCATGGTAGATATGTGTTATGTTTTTATTATTGTTTTGTTTTCTCCACTTATGATTTCATTTAACTTTGATTTGAGGAATTTTTTCTATGATGCATGTTAGTGCATAATTAAATCTGATTTCACATTTAAAATTTGGTTATGTGGTTTAAATCTAGTTTAAATTCTTTAATTCCTAACAATTGGTATCAGAGCTTTGGTGTGTTTTTTTTGTTGAAGTGGTAAATCACAAGAAAGGTTATTAGCTTGAGTGGGAGCTATGGGAGAAGAGATCAGATTTAGGGTTGAAAAATTTGATGATAAAATTTTTAGTTTGTGGAAAATGCAAATGAAAGATTACTCATATCAGAAGGAGCTTCATCTCCCTTTGAAGGGGAAAGGAGAATAACCTGTAAGTATGAGTGATGTAGATTGGTCATTATTTGATAGAAAGGAATTGGGATCCATATGGTTATGCCTTGTATCTTCTATTGCATTTAACATTTTTGATGAAAAATCTATAAAGGATCTTATAGATAAATTTGGAAAGTTGTATGAGAAATCCTCTGCTTTAAATAAATTTTTTCTTATGAAACGATTGTTTAATATGAAAATGTCTGAGAATGGTTCTATTTCTAGTCATTTAAATGATTTTAATATGGCTGTAAGTATGCTCACTTATATTGGAATTAAGTTTGATGATGAAGTTAGAGTGTTGCTAATCTTATGTTCTTTGCCTGATAGTTGGGATAACTTGGTTATCGCTGTGAGTAATGCAATACTTGTCAAGGGAAGCTTGAATTTTGAGGATGTTGTAGGTGTGATTCTTAGTGAGAAAATGTGAAGGAAAAGCACTGGTAGATCATCTTCAGGTAATGATTTGTCTATTGATACTAGAGGGAGGCAAAAAGACAAGAACAAAGGCAACTGTGGAAAGTCAAAAGGTATATCTAAATCCAGATATAGAGCCAAGATGATATGCTGGCATTATGGGAAGAGTGGACACTCAAAAAAAGATTATTGGTCACTTCGGGATAAGAATGCCAACAAGGAGGAAATGAATGAGGTAAATGTGACATCAGGTAAATCATGTTAGATGGATAGTTTTTCTAAGTCTTGGGTATTAGATTCAAGAGCTTTTTTTCATGCCACCCCACAGGCATTATTTTATTGATTATGTTCAAGAGAATTTAGGACATGTTTATCTTGGTTATGATGAACCATGTGAGATAGTAGGGAAAGTTTGTGTTCAGGTTAAAATGTAGAATGGGAACACATGGCTACTTAAGGATGTAAGACACGTGCCTATGTTGAGACAAAATTTGGTTTTAGTGGGGCAATTGGGAAGTGAGGGATGTTTTGTAATGTCTACTACAGATTCTTAGACAATTACCAAAGGTGCTCTTATGGTTTTGAGAGGTAAGTAAGTTGGTACTTTATATTTGACTATTAGTGTTGATTCTTGTGATTTAGTTGCTATAGATGGAGATCTTAAAATACAAGTTTCCTGGATTAAAAGACATAGATCTAGACTTCTATGATAATTGTGTGTACAAAAAATAGAAGTGGTTTAAGTTCCTGAAAGTTAGACCCACAAAGAAAGAACACAAGTTAGAGTTGGTACATTCAGATGTATATGGACCAACTCAGGTATGTTATATTGGTGGTTCCAATTATTATGTCACTTTTATTGATTATTCAACTAGGAAAGTTTGGGTATATTGTATTAAAAAAATTTGACGTATTTGACACTTTTAAGAAGTGGAAATCCTTGGTTGAGAATGAAACAGGTCTCAAGTTGAAATGTCTTAGATTAGATAATGGAGGTGAGTATTGTAGTAATGCTTTCTTTGATTATTGTTCTAACAATGGAATTTGTAGGCAAAGGATGATTTTAGGAACTTCACAATAGAATGAGGTATATAAAAGGATGAATAGAACAATAATAGAGTGTGCTAAGAGCATGAGGTTACATGCAAGGTTGCCTTTGCAGTTTTGGGTAGAAGCAGTTAACACAATAGTTTATTTGATTAACAAAGGACTTTTTATGTCTTTGGATGGAGGCATTCTTGAACAAGCTTGGTCTGGTAAGAATGTTGATTTTTATTTTCTTAGAGTTTTTGGATGTGAGGCTTTTGCTCTCATGAAGAAAGAGGATAGGACCAAGTTAGAGGCAAAATAAAAAATGCACATTTATTGGTTATGGTGAGGATGACTTTGGTTTATTTTTATGGAACATTAAAGATAAGATAATATTTTGGTCTAGAGATGTAGTCTTTAATGAAAAATTCATGTATAAGAATCAGTTGCTAGAACAAGAACAAAAAGAGTACATAGTATTAGATGACATTGCAGATGTCAAAGTATATAATGAAGCAATTTAGGAACCTTCTACACAAGGATCCCAAATTCCTATGGTAAGAAGGTCTTCTAGGGTAAAAAGAGCACCTGAACATTTTTCTCCTTTGAATTATTTGTTACTCACTGACAATGGAGAACCAGAGTGTTATGAGGAAGCAATGCAGGTAGATGCTAGGATGAAGTGAGAGTAAGCCATGGATGAGGAGCATAGATCTCTCATGGAGAACTAAACGTGGGATTTGGTAAGGCTACCCAAGGGCAAGAGTGCATTTCCAAACAAGTGGATCTTCAAAATGAAAGAAGAGGATGAAGGGAGAGAAAGGTATAAGGCCAAGATGGTGGTCAAGTGGTTTGGTCAAGTGGTATTGATTTTGATGGGATTTTCTTTCTTATTGTAAAAATGACTTCTATTAGGACTATTCTTAGTTTAGTTGCAGTTGAGGATTTGCACTTAGAATAGTTAGATGTGAAAATTGATTTTCTTCATGGTTATTTGGATGAAGAGTTGTATATGAAGTAGCCATAGGGATATGAGGTCAAAGGGAAGGAGAACTATGTGTGCAGACTAAAGAAGAGCTTGTATGGCCTGAAACAAGCTCCACAACAATAGTATAAGAAATTTGATTTTTTTATGTTGGAATAAGAATATCAAAGGTGTGATTTTTACCATTATGTGTACATCAAACATTTTGATGATGGTTCTTTCATTATATTATGCTTGTATGTGGATGACATGTTAGTTATAGGAAAGAACATACAACATATTCATATACTCAAGAAACAACTTAGTGACTCCTTTTCTATGAAGGATTTGGGTGCAGTGAAGCAAATCCTTGGTATGAGGATTACTCGTGACAGAAAGGAAAGGAAGCTGATTTTATCCCAATTAGAGTATGTGAATAAAGTCTTGGAAAGGTTTAGCATGTTGGATGCTAAATCTATTGGTACTTGTTTGGTAGGCCACTTTAGATTATTAAAGGAGTCATGTCCCAAGATGGAGGTTAAAAATATTAAGATGTCCAAGGTACCTTACTCATTAGTAGTTGGAAACTTCATGTATGCCATGGTTTTTTCTAGGATGGATATTGCCTAAGTAGTGGGAGTTGTGAGCAGGGATATGAGTGATCCTAGTTATGAGTATTGGAAAGAAATGAAATGGATTCTTTGATATTTGAGAGGAACCATGGATTTTGAATTATGTTATTATGGATCAAATAGCACTTTGTGTGGTTATGTGGACTCATATATGATAGGGGATATTGATAGTAGGAGGAGTATGATAGGATATATATTTACTATTATAGATACAATGGTTAGTTGGATTTCTAGGATATAGAAGGTTGTGGCTTTGTCAACCATAGAGTATATTACTGTTATAGAGGCTAGCAAGTAGATGTTTTGGTTATAAGAGTTGTTTTGAGAGTTGGGGCATGAGTAAGAAGTTGGGATACTACACAGTGATAGTTAGAGTGCTATTAATTTGGCAAAGAACTCTGCTTTCCAATCAAGGATGAAACACATTTAGTTATGTTATCACTTCATTAGGAAAAATTTGGAGGAGGACTTGGTGAAGCTGGAAAATATTTATACTAGCTAGAATCCTATGGATATGATGACCAAGGTGGTCACATTGGAAAAATTGAGACTATGTTCAAATTTGGTTGGCCTTAGTGGGCATGGAGCAGTGATAGATTCTATTAAGGAGAAACAGTCTCCAAGTGGGAGATTATTGAGTGTGGATCCCTTTGGGGCTATCACATGACCTTGGGGATATATTTTGGGGGCCTAGAGAGCTCCACAAATATGGGGAGCACATTTTTTTCCACTCCACCTTTTGTGGAACCTTACTCCACATGTGAGTGAAATATTCCTTAAATTTATAATTTCTATGTATTCCATGTTTTGTGGAGTTAGTTGTTAGATGATTATTTTCCATGTTGACTTCCTTGATCTTAGGGAGTTAGTTATTTATTGGAAAAGGGAATGACTTCCTTGTTTCAAGGAGTTGGTTGTGATCACATATCTTTGTAAAATGTGTCATTTGGAAGAGGAGAGATAAACATGGTGAGTTCCTCCTTAGGTGGGCTTATAGACAAGCTTGCTTAGGTGGAGGAGAGTTGTCACATTGTGGATAATTATTATCTTGGATAAGCATGATGTGTTTCTCCTTGTTTGTTGTATTTTTCCTCATTTGTTATATATACAGGTGTGGTGTGACTATTCAGAGTGATGTGAATTTTTTTACGGTGTAGATTTTTGGAGACAAAGTCAAGGTGTAGATGTTTTTACAAAGTGTAGGTGTTTATTTATAGGGTGTGGTATAGCAGCTTGTGAGATACATTATTGTGCAGGTGCAGGTGAAAGTGCAGCATAACATATGTGCATCATTTTTTGTAGGATATATTCTATCTCTGTGAGAGGTTCTTTGTAATCTTGTTTATAGATTTTATTGAGGACTTTCTTAGTGGATGTATCCCATATTTGGTGAACCACATTAGATCTGTGTTATGGTTTTATTGCTATTTTGTTCTCTCCACTTACGCTTTTATTTAACTATGATTTGAAGAATTGTTTTCATGATGCATGTTAGTGCATAATTAAATTTGATTTCACATTTAAAATATAATTATGTGATTTTATGGTGATTTGAATCTAGTTTAAATTCCACAACCTTTACATCATTTCCATGTTAGGTGAGGTATGGGTTAGACTCAAACAAATCTGACCTCTATTGGGTGCTATCTAGATAGCTAACAAGAACAACTTACACTTATATGGATACCAATATTATTTAAAATTCACTTTAAATAAATCCTAACTAACCTCTTATGAGTTGAAAAACTCATTATATATTCAACTAGTTCATGAAACTCTCCTTGCAACTCACTGTCTCATTAGGTCTGTGTGTACTCAAACACTATCTAATCTCTCTCATGATAGATCACCTACATGTCATGTAACCAAAGCATACAAAACATGATTATAGAAGCTATATGACCTTAAGTTCATATTTATTCACTTGGTACATTCTAACTCAATGACAATCATTGGTCTTACTCACCCTTTAGGTCTCATGGAGACCTACTTCATTAGGTCTGCTCTCTTGATGCTGAGACTTGATCTTCTTGAATCCAGATGGCCTTATCCAACCATAAAAATATAATAAAAAAATTCTAATGACTTCCTCTGACATCTTCCATTATTGGTTATATCTGCATCCTTTGTTCATACACTGAAACCCTCTTTAGGACAAACTGCCCTATTAGGCTTGTACACCTCATAAATTGTCTTGCAAGAAAGAAATTTAATCACTCCTTTAGAAGATCTCTCATGAGAAATGAAAAATATATATATATACACAACCTCATAAACATCCCAAACTAATTTTAACAACTTCACTCATACAATAATGGCTCAAGAACAACTCTACAACTTGCTTACTCAGAACCACCAGAATACTAAAAAATGCAGTCATAAGGAATTAGACTTCAACCACATGTGTAGACACTTTTAATGACTCTTGATGAATGAAAATGATCCTATGACTTCTTAATAACATCTTAAAATGAAAAACTCACAAGTTCTAATGGTAGATATTGGTATTATAGATTAATTCCTTGACTTACAGTCTCACAATCCAATCCTGAATAGAGAACCCATTTTGTGAACACATTTTATTCACTTACACTAACCTCAAAAATTTATACCAAGCATGATAATGACTTATAAGTAATGAATAAAAACTCCCTGTAATTTTTTTCATCAATCTTACACTTAAATCCAGCTTTTCATCACTTGTAACTTGCTTACGTAGAATTGTCAAGACTATCAAAAAAATAGTCACAAAACATTGACCTTCAACACATGTGTGAGAAATTTCAAATACTTATAATACAATAACACGATTTTATAACATTTCCAAACCATCTTCAAATACAAAATCAATATGGTGTAATGTCAAATATTGGTCTTTCAACAAATCTTTTGACCTCTCTCCTCACAATTACACCAAAACCAAACAAGCCATTCGGGCTTCAACTTTTCAACTAATTTCACTAACTATCAAACCTTATACAAAGCATGGATAAGATTTTCATGTCCCAAAAAACACCACCATGAACTCCAATGCATCACTCATCATGAAATCACATTAAAAACCACATTTTTATACTGCCTAGGTTTTACACTATTATTCTTCATTAGGCCTGCTAGCGACTGGCCAACTTGGAACACCAAATTCGCACACCTAAAGCATGGAAATTATCCAAAAACTTTCATGGACAAAAAATATGATCCTTAAGCTTAAACCTTCATCAATTTTCAAACATTGTCCAATATAACTTTTTACAACTACAATAAATTCTTCATAAATAATCTTATATCTTCACATTTTCTCTCTTCTCTCTAACCACCACCAATTGGAGGTACTTGGGAGAGTTTAATACAAGATACAAAAACTTACTTGAGCATTCCAAACCATTATGAGTATTTTTTAATCATATCTTTAACATTGGGTCACTATTAAGGTTCTAAGAGGGTTTAAACACACTTCCACTATTAACGATTATTCATAAAACATGTCCCCTCAATCAAAAAAATAAATCTTGGAATGTTGATCTAGGACCCTTCCCCATATACCATGAATAGCTTGGGTTCCCATGTAAAGGTTTAACGAGCTAAGGAACACAAAAAAATCCTTCTCAGGTTGAACATCCTTCATTATGTACATTTGGTAGAGCTCAAAGCACTTTTTCTTGCCTTAACCTTCAAAATTTGACCTAAAACTTCATGAATACACCTGGAATAACCTATCACACATATGAAAAAGTTCACATGTGCATACTTGCCTTGGAAATTGAACCTAATTCCTCATTAAGCCATGCTCTCACCACCTTGCTTTCTACACATAAGTATTCACACCTTATTAGGCCTTGAACTAACCTTCAAATCTCTTTTCAAGCTCTCAATACTTCACTCACATGCTCACACAACATATCACATGTTCAAACAATGTCAAACATCCTTCTACAACTTTATCTCACCATGTGACCAAGCTAATGCCTTCCCACAAGATCTCTTCATGCCATAACTAAGCTTCATAAGACACCTTGTCCTCAAATACACTTGATATAAATATTTTATAACCTTTACAAGCCTAATAACATCCATCTCACCATGCCATCATGCCACCATGCCTCCTCATGCACAAGACTAGGCATCCTATGCACATACCTTCTTAAAACACTACTAGGCTCAAACAATTGACAACTTTGAAAATGTGAATCTTTCATGCTAACCTTCACATCACTCATGCAGACATAAGAACATATACCAATCATATCTTACACTCTTATAATCACTGCAACACTAATCAATATTCTCTCTCATAATTACACTCTTCAATGACCTCATGAAGACCTATGACCTCATGACCATGCCAACTGACCTTCAACACTTATGCTGATATCAATGATATCACTCAAGATGACATAAGTACACTCTTCAAAAAACACTTATCATATAAAAACTATACCAAGCTTCTTAACACAACTCACTACCAACTGACCTTGATTATCTAAACACCAGTCTTAAAATAATTACTTGACATCAACCTCCTTAACCATGATTACACTCTCTCTCATAGCAACAACACTCACTATGATTGTATAAGAACTTATTAGACATATACCTCACAACTTAATTTACCATGCATATTTACAATAAACTTTGACATTAATGAAAAAATCAATGCTAAAACTCAACAACCAATGACAATGCTCAACAATATCCCCCTTTGTCATTGATGGCAAACACACTCAGAAAACTATGTTTACCACTCTTGATGGCAATGATTTCCCAGATATAGATCTTTCCTTTCTTTCCATTTTTGATATTTCTCCCCCTTTAAAATTAATGATAAAGGGTGACCTCTAACTATTGTAATCACACTTTCTCCTCCTGAGCTGATACTACCTCTCAAAGACACTAGATGATACACAATCTTCAGAAACTATGGTAACCACCCATGACAACCATTATTATAAACTTATCTCAATCATGTCACTTCTCCCTCATTATAAATTATCTTCCCTTTTTATATCATTTTCCCATTTGGTCCATCAAGAACTTAACAAACATAATCTTCCTTGACATGACTGAAGAAGATCAAACTCTTGATCACACACTAGGCTACTACACTCTTGACACCAACTGTAGTATTAGGATTTCAACCTTTGTATTCATATCTCAACACATGATTTAATATGAATATTAAACCATACTCATATTCATTCAATCATCTTGACACCAATACCCCTTGTTAACATAAATCAAGCTCAACTACCAACTACTAGAAACATAGAAAAACTTTGCTTACCTCTTTTATGCTTGTCAAGAACTACACTTGGAGCTTATGAACAACCTAAATAACTCCCCCTCAAACCAAGAATACACCATGATTATGTTAATTAAAGAGGGTCTCCATGAATCCTAATGGAGTCACCCCTTTCAATAGGGCACTAAAACAACATAAACTCAAGAGATTACTAGATCTCCACGCTCCCAGAAGCCTGAATATATTTCAAGATATTTTTAGGCTTGATTGGCACCATAGGCTTGACCTCTTCATCAACCAATTGATAAAAAATATGAGATGATAACATACATTCCTAACTTGATATCACATCTGAGGTATGGTCTAACATAGAAAACAATCAACTTGGGCTTGTAGACTGATCATGACTCACCTTTACTGTATTTAGTTTCCATACATTTATTTGCCTTCTCTCTTGCACTATAACAACTTCAAACCTCTTCTTCTTCTTATTCTTCAAAAAATTCAACTCTTATAAGTCACTCAATATCTCATCTTCAAGATCCAATTTAGCTTCTCCTTCTTCACTATCATAATAGATTTCTTCATCATACATGTTATCTTCTTGATCACTGGACATCTTGTGCTTCTTAGGTTCACCTTCAAGATGTTAAGCATACTTCAAAGGACTAAGGTTTGATACCAATTATTGGAAGCACAATCACTGATAGGGTGGGTGAATTAGTGTCTTAAAAACATTCTTTCAATTCCACTTAAGCATACATGAACCATTCATACAAACATGAACATCTAGCAAAACATATGCAACCATACAAGATCATGAAATAAGATAACACATTAAATATTTGGGAAACCCTCAAGGGGAGTAAAACCCATTGATATATACAAATGGAATATAGTCCTATAATAAAAAAATAAATCTTTAGTGAAGCACAAACTCCAACAAGCAACAACTTGCAAGGAGGCACCAACCCCTATATAAATCAGCACCAACTCAGCCACCTAAAATTTTTTATCACCTTCATAAATACTTATTTCTCACACAATAGATGTTGATCACCTTATTTATCTCTTCTCCCTCTTCTATCCCTCTCAAACTGGGTTTTAGGCTTCTTCACTCAACTAGGTCTTTTCAAGATAGATTAGGTCATATGACCTTGATATTCATCTATAGTACCACTGTTAGATCTTTTTCAAAGTTTCTCTACACCCATATTATGGTCTATAATACCTCCTTAAACTCTTCAAAGTGATATTTCCTTCGGTTGCACTCATACCTTTTAACTATCCAAATAGGCCTATTAGACCTTGCTTTTATACAAGCCTCATGATCATACACACCTTGGTAAGCCACACACACACTTGTCCACTTATATTTGCCATATAATATTCCTTATGACACATTAAAACAAGAATAAATTACAATCTTGTGTCGGTCATAACTCAATAGGCTACATTCCTTCTTTAGGACTCATGGAGACCTAATTGCATTACATATGTCTTGTAATGTGTAGAAAACTATCCCTTCGAACACCTTACACTTATATGGATACCAATATTATTTAAAATAAAATTTAAATGTATCCTAACTAACCTATTTTGATCTGAACAACTCATTATAGATTCAACTACTTCATGAAGCACTCCTTCCAACTCATTGTCTCATTAGGCCTATGTGTACTCAAACAGTATCTGATCTCTCTCATGCTTGATCACCTACATGTCATATAACTAGAACATAAAAAACATATTTATAGAATATATATGACCTTAAGGTCATCTTTATTCACTTGGTACATTTTAAATTAATGACAATCATTGGTCTTACTCATCCTTTAGGTCTCATAAGGACCTACTTCATTAGGTCTACTCTCTTGATGTCGAGACTTGATATTATTGGATCATAATGGCCTTATAAAACCATTAAAAAATACTTATTTTTTTTTTTAATTAATTATTCTAACATCTTCCATGCTTGGTTATATTTGCATCCTTTGTTCATACCCTGAAGCCCTCTTTAGGATAGACTACCCTATTAGGCCTGTACACTTCAGAAACTGTCTTGCAAGAATAAATTTCAATCATTCCCTTAATATATCTCGTGAAAAATGAAGCATACATACATATAATACATGACCTCATGAACATCTCAAACTACTTATAACAACTTCACTTAGATAATAATGGCTCAAGAACAACTCTGCAACTTGCTTATTCAAAACTGCCATACTAGTCAAAAACATAATCATAAGGAATTAGAATTCAACCACTTGTGTAGACACTTTTATTGACTATTTATGCATGAAAATAATCATATGACATATTCATATAATCATAAAATGAAAAACTCATAAGTTCTAATGGTAGATATTAGTTTTATAGACCAATTTCTTAACTTACAGTCTCATAGTCCAATCCTGAACAAACAACCCTTTTTATGAACATATTTTCTTCACTTTCATTGGCCTAAAAAACTTAAAAAAATTAATGGTAATTAATGAAAATTAATTAATAACAACTCCATATACTTTTTTGTGTCAGTATTACACTCAAATCCAACTTTTCATCACTTGCAACTTGCTTACACAAAACTGCCAAGACTGTAAAAAAAACACAGTCATGAAACATTGACCTTCAACACCTGTATGAGAACTTTAAAAGAATTAAAATGTAAGAAAAATATTTTTTGAAATTTATAGACCATATTGAAATGCAAAATCAATATGGTCTAATGTCAAATATTGGTTTTTCAGACCAATCTTTTGACCTCTCTCTTCACAATCACACCAGAACTAGATAAGCCATTTTGGATTCAAAATTTCAACCACTTTTAATGAATATAAAACCATATACAAAGCATGTATATGAAATTAAGGTCCCAAAAAACACCACCATGAACTCTAATGCATCACTACTTCATAAAATCACATCAAAAACACCTATTCATACTGCCTAGGTTTTGTACTATTCTTCTTCATTAGGCCTGCTAGCAACTGGCAAAATTGAAACACCCAATTTTAAAACATAAAGCATGGAAAATATCTAAAAAAATTAATGAAAATAAAATATGAGTCTTAAGCTTCAACCTTCATCAATTTTCAAACTTTTTCCAATACAAAATTTTAAAGCTACAAAAACTTATTCATAAATAAGTTTATATCTTCACATTTTCTCTCTCATCTTTCTAATACCACCACCTATAGGTACTTGGGAGAGTTAAATACAATATAAAAACACTTAAATAATCATTCTAAACCATCTTGAGCTCTTTTTAATCATATCTTCAACATCGGGTCACTATTAGGGTTCTAAGAGGGTTTAAACCCACTTCCACCGTTAACAATTGTTCATAAAGCATAGCCCCTCAATCCAAAAACAAATGCCTATAATTTTGATTTAGGATCCTTCCTCATATACCATGAACAACTTTGGATCCCATGAAATGTTTTGATGAGCTAAGGATCACAGGAAAATCCTTCTCGAGTTGAGCATCCTTCATTCTGTGTACTTGAGAGACCTCAAAGCACTTTTTATTGCCTTAAACTTCAAAATTTGACCTAAAAATTCATGAATACACTTGGTATAACCTGTTACACTTCTAAAAAATCTCACCTATGTATACTTACCTTGGAAATTGAAACTCATGCCTCATTAGGCCATGCTCTCACCACCTTACTTTCTACACCTAAGTCTTCACACCTCATTAGGCCTTGAACTAACCTTCGAACCTATTTTCAAGCTCTAAATACTTTACTCACATTCTCACACAACATATCACATGCTAAAAAAATGCCAAACATCCTTATACAACCTTATCTCACCATGCAACTAAGCTTATGCCTTCACACAAGATCTCTTCATGCAATAACTAAGCTTCACAAGACACCTTGTCCTCAAAGACACTTGATATCAATCTTATATACATTTACAAGCCTAAGAAAATCCATATAACCATGATACCATGCCTATTCATGTATAATATTAGGAATCTTATGCACATACCTTCTCAAGACACTACTAGGCTCAAGCACTTGACAATTTTGACATCAAGAATCTTCCATGATGACCTTCACATCATTCATGTAGACATAAGAACATATACCAATCATATCTTACACTTTCATAATCACTATAAAACTGATCAATATTCTCTCTCATAGCTACACTCTTCAATGACCTCATGACCATGCCAACTGACCTTCAACACTTATGTTGATCTCAATTATATCACTCAAGCTGACATAAGAACACTCTTCAAACAATAATAATCATTCAAAAATCTTCCAAGAACTTGACACAACTCACTTCTAACTAACCTTGATTATCTAGATACCAATCTTAAAACAACCACTTGACATCAACCTCATTTACCATGATTACACTCTCTCTCATGGCAACAACACTGATTATGATGGTTTAAGACCTCCTCATACACATACCTCAAAAATTACTTGACCATGCATCTTTACAATAACCTTTGACATAAATTATAACATCAATGCCAAAACTCAGCAATCAATGACAATGCTCAACAATCTCCACCTTTATCATTGATGGCAAATACACTCAAAAAACTATGACAACCACTCTTGATGAAAACCATCTCCCAGATATATCTCTTTCATTTTATTTCCCTTTCTAATCTTTCTCCCCATTTTAAATTAATGACAAAGGGTCACCTACAACTATTGTAAACATGCTTTCTCCCCTTGAGCTGATACTACCGCTCAAAGACACTAGATGACACACAATATTTAGAAATTATGGCAACCACTCTTAGAAGCTTCTCTCAATAAAGTCACTTCTCCCTCATTTTTATTTATCTTCCCTTTTTATATCATTCTCCCAACTGGTCCATCAAAAAATTAGCAAACAAAATCTTCCTTGACATGACTGAAGAAGATCAAACTCTTGATCACAGACTAGGCTACCACACTCTTGACACTAATTACAGAATGAGGGACTCCCCCTTTGTCTTCACAAATCAACACATGAGTCAATATGACTCTTAAACCATCCTCATATTCCTTCAATCATAATGACATCAATACCCCTTCTTAACACAAATCAAGCTCAACTACTAACTGCAAGAAACATAGAACTACTTTGCTTACGTCTTTTATGCTTTTCAATAACTACACTTGCTTATGAATAACCTAAATAGTTCCCCATGAAACCAATCATATACCATGCTTATTAAAATTTAAGAGTGTCTCCATTAAGCCTAATCGATTCACCCCTTTCCATAGGTTACTAAAACAACACAAACTCAGGAGATTCCCAGATCTCCATGCTCTCATAAGACTAAATATCCTTCATGATCCTTTTAGGCTTGATTGTCACCTTAGGCTAAAACTATTTATAAACCATTTGATCAAAAATATGAGCTCATAAAAAACATTTATAACTTGATTTCACATCTGAAGTATGCTCTACCATAACAAATAGTCCACTTGGGCTTGTAGATTGATCATGAATCACCTTTACTATCTTTAGTTTCCATTCATTTATTTGCCTTATCTCTTATACTCTAAGGGATTCAAACCTCTTGTTATTATTATTCACAAGATTCAACTCTTCTAAGGTACTCATGATCTCAGCTTTAGTATCCACTTTAGCTTCTCCTTCTTCATTGTCATAGTAGACTTCTTCATCATACATGTCTTCTTGATCACTAGACATCTTGTGCTTCTTAGGATCACCTTCAAGCTGTTAGGCCTAATTTAAAGGTCTAAGATTTGATACCAATTATTATGAGAACAATCACTAAGGGGGGGGGTGAATCAGTGTCTTCAAACCATTCATTCAATTCCACTTAAGCATACATGAGCCATTCATACAAACATGAACATATAATAAAGCATATGTAACTACAAGATCATGAAAAAAGATAACACATTACATATGTGGGAAAACCTCAATGGGAATAAAAATAAATAATATATACAAATGGAATATATTCCTATAGGACAAAAATCAATTTTTAGTGAAGTACCAACTCCACATGGAACACCAACCCCAACTAGTCAAGCACCCACTCAACTAGGATTAGACAAGTAACAACCTGTAAGGAGGCACCAACCCCCTAGATGACTCAGAACCAACTCATCCACCTAATTTTTTTTTATCAAATTTATAAATCCTTTTTTTTTATTAATAGATGATGATCACCTTCTTTATCTCTTCTCACTCTTTCATCCCTCTCAAAATACCTTTTAGGCTTCTTCGCTCAACTAGGTCTCTTCAAAACAGATCAGGTCATATGAACTTGATTAATCTATAGTACCCATTTTATATCTTCATTATAGTTTATATACATCCTTATAATGTTTTATAATACCTCCTTCAACTCTTCAAAGTTCTATTTCCTTCACTTGCACTCAAACCTTCTAACTACCCAAATAGGCCAATTAGACCTTGCTTTTGTACAAGCCTCATGCTCATACAAACCTTGGTCAGACACACACAAAATTTTCCACTTATATTTTCCACATAATATTCCTTAGTACATGTTACAAAAATAATAAATCATAATCTTAGGTTGGTCATAACTCAATAGGCTACATTCCTTCTTTAGGACTCATGGAGACCTAATTACATTACATCTGTCTTGTAATGTATAGAACATAATCCATTATAACTCATTAAAATTTTATGGATACCAATATTATTTGAAATACAATTTAAATAGATACCAAATAACCTCTTTTTATCTCAACAACTCATTATAGATTCAACTAGTTCATAAAACACTCCTTGCAACTCACTGTTTCATTAGGCATGTGTTTTCTCAAACACTATCTGATCTTTCTCATGATTTATCACCTACATATCATGTAAAAAAAACATAAAAAACATGTTTAAAAAATATATATTACCTTAAGGTCATATTTATTCACTTGGTACATTCTGACTCAATGACAATCATTGGTCTTACTCACCCTTTAGGTCTTATGGAGACCTACTTCATTAGGTTTGCTCTCTTGATGCTGAGACTTGATATTATTAGATCCAGATGGAATTATCCAACCATAAAAAACTACTAATTTTTTTTCAAATTAAATATTATTACCTCTTCCATGATTTTTTGGATTTGCATCCTTTGTTCATACCCTGAAGCCCTCTTTAGAACAAACTACCCTATTAGGCCTGTACACCTAAAAAATTGTCTTACAATAATGAACTTAATTTACTCATTTAGAATATCTCTCATGAAAAATGAAACATATATAAATATAATACATGACATCATGAAAATACCAACTACTTGGAACAACTTTACTCAGACAATAATGGCTCAAGAATAACTCTATAACTTGCTTACTCAGAACTGCCAAACTACTCAAACAACATAGTCATTAGGAATTAGACTTAAAACACCTATGTAGACACTTTTATTGAATATTTATGCATGAAAATTATCCTATTACATATTAATATCATCCTAAAATGAGAAAATCACAAGTTCTAATGGTTGATATTGGTCTTATAGACTAATTTTTGACTTACAGTCTCATAGTCTAATCCGTAACAGACAACCCATTTTGTGGAACACATTTTATTCACTTAAAATAACCTAAAAAACTTATACCAAGAATTATATTGACTTAAATCATCAATAACATCTCCATGTAATTTTTTTCATAAATTTTACACTCAAATCCAACTTTTCATCACTTACAACTTGCTTACATAAAACTACCAAGACTGTAAAAAAACACAATCATGAAACATTGACCTTAAATACCTATATGAGAGCTTTAAAATAATTATAATACAATAAAATTATTATATTAAATTTATATACCATATTAAAATATAAATAAATATGTTCTAATGTCAAATATTGGTCTTTTAGACCAATCTTTTGACCTCTCTCCTCATAGTCACACCAGAACTAGACAAGGCATTTTGGCTTCAACTTTTCAACCAATTTCACTTACTACCTTACCTTATAAAAAATATGTATAGGATTTTCAAGTCATAAAAAACACCACCATGAACTCCAATTCATCACTCATTCATGAAATCACATTAAAAACCACCTTTTCATACTACTTGGTTTTGCACTATTCTTCTTCATTAGGCCTGCTAGCAATTGGCCAACTTAGAACAAAAAAATTGCACACCTAAAGCATGGAACTTTAAAAAAAAATTTAATGGAAATAAATTATTAGTATTAAGCTTCAACCTTCATCAATTTTCAAATTTTTTATAATATAAATTTTTACTGTTACAACAACTTTTTCATAAACAAGCTTGTATCTTCACATTTTATCTCTTCTCTCTCTAACCACCACCACTTTGAGGTACTTGGGAGAGTTAAATACAATATAAAAACACGTAAATAAGCATTAAAAACCATCCTAAGTAGTTTTTAGTCATATCTTCAACATTGGGTCACTATTAGGGTTCTAAGAGGGTTTAAACACACTTCCATTGTTAATGATTATTCATAAAGTCTAGCTCCTCAATCCTAAAACTAATGCCTATAATTTTGAGTTAGGACCCTTACCCATCTACCATGAATATATTGGGTTCCCATGTAAGGATTTGATGAGCTATGGAGCATAACAAAATCCTTTTCTAGTTGAGCATCCTTCATTTTGTACACTCGAGAGACATCAAAGCACTTTTTCTTGCCTTAACCTTAAAAATTTAACCTAAAAATTCATTAATACACCTAGGAAAACCTATCACACATCTAAAAAATCTCACCTATGCATACTTGCCTTGGAATCCAAACCTCATGCCTCATTAGGCCATACTCTCACCACCTTGCTTTCTACACCTGAGTCTTCACACCTCATTAGGCCTTGAATTGACCTTAAAACCCCTTTTCAAGATCTCTATACTTCACTCACATGCTCACAAAACATCTCACATGCTCAAACTATGCCAAACATCCTTATACAACCTGATCTCACCATGCAACTAAGCTTATGCCTTCACACAAGATCTCTTCATGCCATAACTAAGCTTCAGAAGACACCTTGCCCTCAAAGACACTTGATATCAATCTTATATAACCTTTACAAGCTATAGAACATCCATCTCACTATGCCACCATGAATCTTCATGCACAAGACTAGGTATCTTATGCACATACCTTCTCAATACACTACTAGGCTTAAACACTTGACAACTTTGATAACAAGGATCTTCCATGCTGACCTTCACATCACTCATGCAGACATAAGAAAATATACCAATCATATCTCACACTCTCACAATAACTTTAATAGTGATCAATATTCTCTCTCATAGCTACACTCTTTAATGAACTCATGAAGACCTATGACTTCATGACCATGCCAATTGACCTTCAACACTTATGCTGATGTCAAGGATATCACTCAGTCTAACATAAGAACACTCTTAAAATAATACTTCTCATAGCAATACTCTTTCAAGCTTCTTAACATACCTGACCTTGATCATCTAGACACTAGTCTTAAAACAACTACTTGACATCAACCTCATTCACCATGATTACACACTCTCTCATAGTAACAACACTCACTATGTTGGTATAAGAACTCGTCATAAACATACCTCAAATCTTACGTGACCATGCATCTTTACAAGAACCTTTGACATCAATGACAATGCTCAACAACTAGAAACTTGAGTAATTTAAGCTTAGGAATGTTGTAGATGGTTGTATGTAAAAGTAGTGCATAATAGGGACTAATAACCTTAATTATGCATGACATGTTCTAAGTTTATTTGTGTAATTTGCATATGATTTCCATCTACTAGTTAGAGGGATAAATGTCATGTATATATATATTGTTATAGTGCTTGTGAGGGTCTAAAAATAGGTCTAGGTTGACCCTAGGTGTTTTTGAAAAAAAAAGATATTTGTCGATAACAAAAAAAGTAAAAAAGATAATAACACCAAAATTGGGACACTAACACCATGGGATGATACTCTCTCTATTATGGCACTAGTGTCCAAGTGGTAGAACCTGAGGTATTAAGGGCCAGTATGTCAAAATGAGGGTCTAAGACTAATTTAGGTATGTTTAGGGATGCCTACAACCCACACAAAGGTTGGATAAGTGTGAAAATAGGCCCTAAGATAGGTCTAGGGATATACTAGGGATGGGTGGTCTCATGTATCACTCTCAACACTCAAGTGTCATTTTTAGGTGATTACAGGTTATTATTGCATAGGTTGACCTTATTAATAACATAGAGAAATGAGATAAGATAATATGAAAGGTGTGAAAGTCATGAGTCAGCCACACATATTCCTAAACACATTATAGGTTAAAGGTGTAGCATACCCCTCCCATAAAAAAAAATGTTGCTCTTAGCTTTGAATAAACTTTAGATATTACTACAAGAAGGATTCATTATCCCATATTACATTTTCATGATTCATATTCTTCCACTTGATCAAATACTTTATAATCTCTCTTCTTCACAAACTTTTAGTGCATGTGTGAAGGATCTTCTTGGGTTCCAGAATGACTCTATTTTTTTCATCTAATTTTGGTAAATTAATTTAGGTATAAACTCTTTGTCCAATTACCTTCTTTAGGGAAGATACATGAAATACAAGATGTATGCGAGTGGACTGGAGTAGTTCCAGCTTATATGCCATGCTAACAATTTAATGTAGGATTTGATAAGGGTCATAATACATAGGAGAAAGTTGGTTATAATTTTTTTGTTGATTAAGAGACATGTAATTATATGTCTATAAGCACACAAATACCTAATAACCTATGTAAAAATTCCTCTCATTATAGTGTTGATATGCTAGCTGCTTCATTCAATTTTGTATAATTGCTAAATTCTCTCTCAAACTAGTTAGTACCTCTTGTTGATGTTGAATATGTTATTCAATAGATTGAACCTTGGGGTGAACCTTTACGAATGAAGTTATGAATGAGGGATGATAACCATAAATTTCCACAAATGGAAACATTTTGGAAGAGGTATGGAAGGAAGTGTTTTATTGCCATTCTGCTAGTGGTAACCAATGAACCCATTATTTCTATTTATTTGATACAAAACAAAGGAGATACCCTTCTAGGAATTTGTTGACCACCTTTATTTTTCCCATCATATTAGGATTATATAACTCACTATGAGCTAAATGAGTACCCAAACATGTGAATAAATCAATTTAAAAATTATTGGTAAAGATGGGATCATGATTACTTACAATGATCTTGGGAGTTCCATGCAACTTTTGAACTGTATTGAAGCAACAACTACTATATTAACTACAAATGGTTGTAATAAAGAACAAAAATGACCATATTTTATGAGCCTATCCACAAATACCATGATGACATTTTTACCTTCAAACTTTGACAATATTACAACGAAATCCATGAAAACCTCCTCTCACCTCTGACTAGGGATAGATAAAGGTTGTAGAAGACCTAGTGTCTTAATTGTTTCACCTTTGTTTTATTGACACACCATGAATTCTACTATAAATTTCCATATATCTACCTTGGGTCCTTCCCAAAATAAATCATGCTTGATTCTATGATAAGTTTTCAAAAATACCAAGTACCCCCTTATTACAGATGTTAAAGCTCTTAAAGGATCTTGTGTTTGAGGATAGACTTTTTACATAGGTATAATCTATCTTTATACCATAATGCATTCATTTCCATTTAAATTTTTTAGAAATACTCAAACCATGTTGAATATTTTGAATCAAAACCTTTGTATCCCTATCATTCTCCCATTCAAATCTTACCTCTTCTAACCAATATGCCTACTAAGTGGTTAATGTGAATAATAATGTCTTAATTAATTCATCCCTCCTAGGTAGTGCATCCACTACCAAATTATCTTTTCTTTTCTTATAGGCTTTTTTGAAATCATATCCCGACATATTAGTCACTCATTTTTGTTGTTCTTATAATGAAATTAATTGCTCCAAAAAATATTTTAGATTCTCATGATCAGTCTTTACCTTAAAGTGTCTACCCATCAAATAAGGTCTCCATTTCTTGATTGCATGAAAAATAGACACCATATCTTTCTCATAGATTGGCTTGAACCTGATTTTTCCCTTGAGTTGATGAATCTTAAATGTAATGGATTTTCCTTCCTGTATGAGTACTATCCCCATGTCAGATCTTGATGCATTACATTCAACAATAAAAGTTTAAAAAAAATTAGGGGTAGCCAAAATTGGAGTGGTGCACATAGGCTCTTTCAACTTCTCAAATACATTGGTAGTTTTTTCATTCAAATAGAAAAATTATTTATTCAATAAATTTGTGAGTGAAGTTGCTATGCTACCATAATTTTTTGAAAATCAATGATAGTAACCTGTTAACCCTAAAAATTTGTGAGGGTTATTGAAGGTCTTTGGCACTTGCCACTCCATAGATTTGATCTTTTTAGGGTTGATTTTGAATCCTTCATGTGAAATAATATGACCTAATTACTCCACCTATTGGAATCCAAAATACATTTAAAGTTTTGGAATAAAGTTGATGTTGTTTCAAAACTAATATGACTTATTTCACATGTTTCATATGTTCTTCCTAAGTTTTATTGTATATCAGGATGTCATAAAAAAACACAAACACAAACCTCCTCAAAAAGGGCTGAAAAACAATATTAATCAAACTTTGAAATATAGATAATGCATTTGTGAGACCAAAAAGCATGACCATAAATTCATAATAGCCTTCATGATTTTTAAAAGTTGTTTTAGGGATATCCTCACCTCTGATTTGAATTTGATGATACCCAAAACAAAGATCTAATTTGGTAAAATAAATAACACCATTTGATTAAATTAACAAAACATCAATTACTGGAATATAGAACTTATATCTGATGGTTTACTTGTTGAGTTATTTATATTTTGGGCACATCCTCTAAGTGACATCATTCTTATGCACTATGACCACTGAGGATGAATATTTATTTTTTCCATGTATGATAACACTTACCTCTAGCATCTCATGTACCATATTTTCAATTTCACTCTTCTAGGCATATGGATACCTATATGGTCTAATATTTGGTGGTATACTACCTAGAAGCTGTTTAACTCTAAATTTTAGATGTGTAGGTATCTAGGGTTAAGAAATATAGAAGTAGTTCTAACACAAGGGTAAAAAATATAAAATATAAGATGCCAATTAATAGAAAACACAAATAAAAAATATTTTGAATTTATAAAATTGATATTTCAAAAATAGTAAAGTATAACTATTGAAAGTTATTTTAATAAATAATAAACAATAGTACTTGGATATTTTTTTATGCACAAATAGATCTAGACTAGAAACAAGTGTAAAGTATGCAAGATCAATGTTCTAGATCAATGTCAATTTCTAGAAATTGTATTTTTGTGGCTACTAACACTATCATCATATCTAGACACTACCATCGACGTTAATATCTAACTATGATAGAGGTGTCCAGTATAGAATAATTACCAAATATGATGTAACCAACTTTGTTATTCTTAATTTTTGTCAGCTTTTTTTTGGTATACTCAGATCTAGATACATGTCACTCTTTGTTGATTGATCAAAACCTAGATCTTTACCTTTGAAATTAGTTTATTGAAAAATGGGTTAGTGGGCTCACGGTGTCGAGTTTTCCTAAAGACCCTTCTGTCAATGGGTTGCCTACATAGCCAATACTCCAAAGAGGGCCTCAAACATATGTAGTTGTCCTTTATGTGTGGTAAAGTGTGTACACAAGGGTGAAATATACTATATCAAGATGCATGTAGTGATTTAGCTTGTAATTTGACAAATATCACTCATGGGTTGCTCTTTGAATGCTTCAAACTTATAATATGACTACTCCTATGCTTGACATGAAAATAGGCATGAATAAAGCATAATAGAGTGCTTATGTAGTCAATTGATTTATATTTTTTAGATGTTTTCTTAGTATTTACTAGATGATGAATGAGAAGGCTTAGACTTATATTTATACCATGCCTTTTGAAAATATTTGATGGTAGGGTTCAATAAGATAATTAGGTTGACCCATAAGTTTTCAATCATTTTTTAATTTGGAGGACTTTTGGCTACTAGAAACTAGATAAGGATTTGGACACTATAATTGTTGGTAGTGCCTATAGAGTTAGAAAATAGGTACATATTTGAAACTAACAGTGAAGGATGTTTATAAGGTTTTAAGATTTTTATGTAGTATGAGGGACCTAAGTGATCAAAATTGTATGGATCAGACTAAGTGATAAACATTTAGGCATAATGTGAGCCTTTCGGCAATAGGGAGGTCTAGAACTAAAGCATAGAGCCCTAATTGATATTTGTCAAATGTACAACACTAATATTTTATAAATATATAGTTTTAGTATTTACATTTGCCCTTCCTTTAATCTATAAATGCATAAGGATGAAATTACTAGTTTAAAGGAAATAAATGCATACCTAGGTGTGTAAAACACACCTTGCCTTTGTTTGAGCCCACTTTGAGTGCTTTGTTGGTGTATGCCCTATCAAGAGCATGTTATAGTATAAAATAATGCATATAATCTAAAATATGAAATAATTGAAATGAAAGAGAGCAAGGAAAGAGTACACATATGTGTTGATGCAACTATGTTACCTCTTGATGCTTTAATTTGGTAAAGATACTTCTTTATGAAGCATTAGAGCTGGAGAAGGATCAAACCTAAACCTTGGAGATTTAAAGAGGAAGATTGGAAGGTATTATGCCCCTAATTTGGTGTAAGGATGAGTTGTGACACAACCATTGAGATCATTATACCTCAATCGCACAACTCAAGTGTGAATATATATAATCTAGTGATGATGAGTGATTTAATCAACTCATCCTATAAAAATGGTGAGATTTGATGATTTAATCAATCCAATATATTAATATGTCAAGGTTAAATTCTTTAATCACTTCAACCTATAAATTAAAGCAATTATTATAATAGAAAATGCTCGATAACAATACATCTCAGTGTAATAAGTGCATCTTAGTGAGTAGTATAATTCGTAAGCTTTGCATTTTTGGTGAAATAATATGGCATATGCACCTCTAATATGTATGAGCTAGAATATACGTGTCATTAATTTATAATAATTCTATTTCAAATCTATGTAAAATTAGTGCAATGTATATGATTTTAACCCAAGTGTATATTTGAATCATTGAACTGAACTGAGTTTTGTGCAAGTGTGGAGGTCATGTTATTATGACATGCCCCCACTAAAATCTAGAAACTAAGAAGGTGTATGAGTGTGGAGGTCATGTTCTTATGAAATGCCCCCACTGTAATCTAGAAACTGAGAAGGTGTATAAGTGTGGAGGTCATGTTTTTATGACATGCCCTTATTGAAATATAGAAACTATGGAAATTATGGAGGTTGTGCTTATATGACATGCCCCCACTGATATGCCACCCCTTTTTAGGTGAGGGAAATATAATTTGGTAGGTACCTTACTTCAAAAGGATAAGGTAGTTTTATATTCTATGCATAAATCATGTAGCATATAGGGATAACATGTTGAAGTAGATATATAAATTAGGCTCATAGTATGTGATCACATCAAGTCCTAAGATACATGATATAGATCATGGTAATATCTAGAGGGAAATATTATAATATTAACAAATAATTAATCACACACATAGGAGAACTCAATGTAATACAAATAAATGGTTCAAGGAGACCTCATACAAGGGGTATGTTCAAATTTCATAAAATATAAATGAATGACATATTTAAATGTAAAATCAACATATAATGATATATTCAAATGTCCAATCAACATACAATGGCATAGGATCCAACATGCAAGGAACATATTCAAAATTTCCATAGGAAAGGCAATAACAAGCAATGAAATACACTAAAGAAAGTAACAAATACCGGTCCTTACATATGTGCATTAGCTAAAAACATTATGTAGTATAGCATATCAAGTACATTGTGAAGGATATGAGCATGTATATAGACATGTGTTAGCATTATAAGCTCAAACATGATAATATAAAAATGATCATAAAGGATATGCAACATGTATTAATCATTGTAATGAATTACTTAGATGTTTACACAATTGAATATTATATCATAGAAATAAGAGCATAATTTATAGATTCATAATAATAATTAACAAAAGAGCATATTGCTTGATAAATATAACTGAGCCACTTCAATGGGACAACCTCCAAAATAATGCAATGAGAAAAGAATTTTCAATATGATGATCAAATACTAACCACTACCTCCTATATGTACTCTACTAAGCCATGGTTATTCCATAGGATGACCTTAATAAGAACATAAATAAATGTGACAATATAATATAAGAGGTATGTAAACCATAAGTCGGCCACACATATCCATAGGCATGTCATAGATTAAGGGTGTACCACACCCGTCCCTTTCAAAATAATGTTTTCCTCAACATTGAATCAACCCTAGATGTTATTGTAGGAATGTTTCATCCTCCCATTTTACAACTTCACAATGTAGATTTTTCTGTTTTATCAAATACTCCTTGATCACTCTATTTTGTAGTTGCTTAGTGCACATTTGAAGTATCTCTTTAGGATCCAAAATAAACCTACCTTCCTCATCCAATTCAGGTAACTCAGTTTGAGTATAAACTCTATGTCTAATTACATTCTTCAAGTAAGATACATGGAATACCAGATGTATGCGAGTGGACTGGGGGAATTCTAGCCTGTAGGCCACACTACCAATTTTATACAAGATCTAATAAGGGACATAATACTTAAGAGACAACTTATTATCCTTTTTCTATTACTTTAGAGACATCTAATTATATGGATGTAATCATACAAAGACCTAATCACCTATGTCAAAATGAATCTCTCTATTATTTTAATCCACTTGTTGCTTCATTTGATTTGTGCCATGACTAAATTTTCTCAAAAACTAGTGAGTACCTCCTTTTGATGGTGAATGTGTTCTTCAATAGCTCAAACCTTGGGATGCACCTTCAAGGTTGAAGTGATGGATGGAGGGTGATATCCATACAAGGCCAAGACCCAAACTAGTGAGTACTTCCTTTTGATGGTGAATGTGTTCCTCAACAACTCAAACCTTAGGATGGTCCTTCAAAGTTGAAGTGATGGATGTAATCATACAAATAACTAATAACCTATGTCAAAATGAATCTCTCTATGATTTTGATTCACTTGTTATTATATTTGATTTTGTACCATGACTAAATTTTCACATAAATTGATGAGTGCCTCCTTTTGATGGTGAATGTGTTCCTCAATAGCTCAAACCTTGGGATGGACCTTCAAGGTTGAAGTGATGGATGTGGGGTGATATACATACAATGTCACAAAAAGAGACATATTAGATGAACTATGAATAGAAGGGGGCCCCTGATCCCTTAGATAGATCTATATGGCTATATGGGCCAATGACCATATCTATCTATATGGGAGGCCGAGGCCCTATATATAGTTGGGATTCATTGGAATTGCTTGGTCCCAATTGAGCATTCATATTATGTATGTAATCAGTGATGGGATCAGTGATGGGATCAATGATGGGATCAATCTAATGACTGATAATAGGACCCTCTCCCTCCTCTCAATTCACTGCCTACCTCTTCTTGCCTCCCTCTTCTGACCTCCCTCTTCCTATTCAACAATTAGAAATCAATGAACCCATTTATATTGTTTGTCAAAGTTTAAACCTAAAATGTTGATCTAAGGTGATCTTATCATTAACCCTAGATTTTATATTAAAGAGGTATATAGAAATGAAATGGCACAAGGGTGATCATCATATTTATAGTAAGCCAATTAGATGTTAAACTCAGATATCCTCATACACTAAATTTATTATACTAAAATAGTCTAAATATGGAAAGCATAACTATGATAGATATATAAATAATTAAAAAGTGATGCACTTAGCTTGTTATGGTGCTAATGTAATTATCAGATTTGGAATAGGCATAAAACAAGCTTGAGGAATATTCTAGAATAGTCATCAGATTTTGGATTAGAATCTTCTAGCACTCTAGACACTAATATCAACCTGGGATGGTTATCTTGATGTTATTATATGAGTTTTAATGCAAGTGTCTTATACATAATACCTGCTAGAATAGGATGCAACCACCTAGATGCTTTTGGGTTTTACTTTACCTTTAATTTGGTGTATTCAAATTTAGGTCATGGATTGTCACTCCTTATGAAATGATAAAACCCTAGTTATCCATCTTCATAGTAACCTTGGGGAAAAATAGATTAGTAAACACATGGTGTTGAGATAACCTTAAAGACCCCACTATCATGGGGCACTACCTACATAAAAGATACTCTTGAAGAGGGCCTTAGAATCATGTAGTACTCCCTTACATGTTGGCTTGTGTGTGAATCACATAATATATGTAAAGTGAGTAAAATAGTGACATAGCTTGTAACTTGGCAAATCAAGCTCTTGGGATGCTCCTTTATTACTTTAAACATGTAGATTTGTACCCTCTATGACTAGTATGGAAATATGAATAAATAGGGAAGATTTGTTTAATTAAATGTCTGATAGGGTGAGTTTGATAAGTTACCTTGGTCTCTTTGGTCTTTTGCTAGGTGAAGTATGAATGAGGGTTGATCTTATATTTATATAAATCCTTTTGAAGTAATAATTCACATTAAAGAACTTAGGTTGACTATTAAGATATGTTTAATTTGCAAATTGAATGATTTTAGGGCACTTGAAACTTATGTTGGGACTAAAAAATAACATCAATGTTGTTGTTTATCCCATATGTTAGTGTCCAAGGAGTAGGAAATCAATTATAGGTTCTAAACTTGTAGAGATGGAAGATAAGTACATTTTAAGCATTCTAGGCAAGATAAAAGACCTAGGTCATCAACATAAGACTGATTAAACCAAGAGATATAGTTGAAGGGGCATAAAGATAGAGAAAATGTGAGACTTGTGAAAGTAGAAAAGGTAAATAAATAAGAGGAACAACCAAGGTCTGAGTTTTCCAAGTGCACAAGACTGAGGTGCTATATAATCATAAAATATTGTTTGCATTCCTCCTCGCCCCCCACCCCCCAATCTAAAAATGAAATTGTTAGTTTAAAGAAAATGAATGTGTACCTAGGTTTGTATACATGCTTTGTCTTTGCATGTGCCTAACTTAATTGATTTTTTGGTGATTGACCTATAACCAAAATCATGTTACAATATAAAATCAGTGCATATAATTTGGGTTGAAAGTACTTAAAATAGATTGAAATTGAAAGAGCAAGGTTTAGGAGTACACTTGTGTGTTGATGTAACCCCTTGCCTATTGATAAGTTATTTTTAAAAAGATGTATCATTATAAGGATCTGAAATTGAGATTAGGACAAATATAGATAAATCATTTTAATACATACATCCAAGGAGATAAAGAGATAAGTAGAGAGAGGGAGAGAGAAAGAGATTGTAAGGTACATGCCCCCAACTTTAGAATAAAAGTGAGTTGCCACCTGGTAGTTGATATTAGCTCAACTATGTAACCTAATGATACTTATAGCTTGATGAGGTTGGATGATCAATTACAACCTAAAAACTTGGAAATATTGAGTGATTTGATCACCTCAACCATACCAAAAAGGTGAACCAATTACTGTAGTAGATTGGCTCAATAAAGTTCGTAAAAGTCTATGGGATATTAGTACAAAAAATTCCATGATATGGTAACAGTCCATAAAAGAGTTTTGGAATCTAAAAATGATATGAATTTGACAATATTAGGTACATTTTGCATAACATATGCACCTTATATATTTCTCATGCTGAAATTATGTATAACAATGGTACCAATGTATGGTATTCTACCACAACTATGAATCTAAATCATATAACCATGTGCTTTGGCCAATTTAGATAACTATGTAAGCGTCAAGGACATGCTTCCAAATCATGCCCCCACTATATATGGAGAAATATGAAAACCAAGATAAGTACCAATGTGGAGGACATGTTTCAAAAACATACCCCCCTGTAATCTAAAGATGTTGAATATTGAATAAGTGTTAAGAACATGCTTCCAAAGCATGCCCCCACTAAATCTGGGAACTTATATAAGTACCATATAATGAATAAATGTGGATAACATGCTTCCAAAGCAAACCACACTAAATTTGAGAACTTATATAAGTACTATATACTGAATGAATGTGAAGAACATGCTTCCAAATCATGCCTCCATTGAAACTAATAATTGTGAATGTGTGGAAGCCATGCGTATATGACATCCCCCCATTGAATCTAAAAATTGATATAAGTACCATATATTTAATGAGTATGGATAACATGCTTCAATAGCATGCCCCCACTAAATTTGATAACTATGTTAAGTGTGGAGACCATGCCTCTATGACATGCCCCCACTAATATGCTCCCCCCATTGAGGTGAGGGAAGGATAGGAACTGATAGTTACCTCACCTCAAAAGGATAAGACAATTATATAATATGTGAATGTAGCCATGTAGAATATAGAAGGAACATGTCTAAGTAATAGGTGGTTGTCAAGAAATAGTAGGAGTAATAGGAGTAGGGGTTATTGGAACCCATTGTTGGGTGTTATGTGGTTTCTTTGGCATACTAGTGATATGCACATTTTGAGGTGCTTTAGATATTTAAACATGGTGTGTAGTAGAATATTGAGATTGCATGGAATCCATCATATGTCTCTGATGTAATGGCTTCTCAAGTATTATCCACCTAGAAAAGGCGATTGCCTATTACTTACCCTTTTATGATGAATTAGCCTTAGTAGGCTTGATAACTAGTTGTCTAGGTATAAGTTTCTTTTGTTGAAGAGGATACTCATATAAAATTCTAAAAACTATAATTACCTAATTGTCATGAATGTATTTAACACACCTATGCACTATAGACAATACTGATCGAAGAGTGTGTATCCAAGGTCTTCCCAATAGCATATCAAAGATGCTTGTGGAAGGGACAACTGAAAAGTTGGTAGCCACATGTGTGGGACTGACTTATAAAGGCAAGTCAATCATGCCAATAAACTTCTAGGAGGATCCATAGAATACTCAAACTAATTTAGTAGATGGATGTAAATCATGATGAATATAACCCAAGTGCATAAGTTACATCATAGTGCAAACATTTTTGATTGAACCATTATCAATAATAACACTATGCATGGGGTGTTTTTCAAGGTATGCTCGAATGAATAAAGAATGAAGATCATATTCATCATCATTAATTTTACTATCATCAAAGGAAATATAAGCTCTCTATACTATAGAAAGTATATGTCACATGTAAGTACCAATAATCCCATTTAGTGGGTGACCATAATGTGATGGAGGACTTGCATTATATTCCATTTTCACTTCTGGCTCCTTCTTAGAATGTATTGAAAAGGATTGTTAAATATTTTATGTTTATGGTGATCACTAGATTGTGACCGTGATTCCTTTGGAGGATCCTCAAATATAAGTTTTTGGTCATCGATAAGATCTTAGATCTTATGCTTTAAGGTAAAACATCTACTTGTAGAATATCCTGATCCCTGATGATAATCATAATAAGCATCTACGTCATATCCTTTGGCTAAAGGTAAAATCATATCAACCTCAATAAGATGAGGGAGAGTAATAAGTTGATACTCTAGTAACCATGAAAGTAATGAAGCTGGAGATTTAAGTAAATGGGAGAACTGTATCCTTAGTGCATTGGATAGGATAAGCTGATTAGGCTATTGTGAATATGTGTTAACCATGGTGGGTGTTTCCTTTTTAGGCTTAGGAGGTTTTACCTTATAACTTGGTTTAATCATGAATTTTATACTATATGTAGATGAAATTGGTGTGTTTTTTTCTACATATTTGAGTTTATTTAATGAAATAAGCTTCATTTCACGGTCTCGTACAACATGGCATAAGTTATAAAAATATTTGAACTTCTTGAAAACAATGGAATCACATAAAGGAGCAAGCAAAATTTACTTGAATATGTGTTACAACTCCTTATCTATCATAGGATTTATCATTTTAGCTAAAATTGTCTTGTACCTCAAGACATATTCATTGATAGGTTCATTTGTTCCTTGTTTGATTTTGGCAATTTGAGCATAGGAAACATTTTTAGAAATTTGAGCATGGGAAACCATTTCTTAAATATTAATGGGAAAGTGTGATAAGAACTAGTATATAAGATTTTTTAATGCTTTTATGGATCGGAAAGGTAAATCATAGAACCACCTCAAAGCATAGTCCTTGAGGGTCATTGGCAATAATTTGGTCAAAATTTTATGATTCAAAGCATAGTCAAAGCATGTTGCATAAAAGGTTTGAAGATGTTGTTAAGGATCACCCTTTCCATCATTAAATGTGAACTTAGGTGCAAAAAATCTAGTTGGCAAAGGGTGAAAATATATTTCAAGTGCAAGAAGGTTATGCAACACATCTTGAGAATCTATAACATGAGGGGATTTTAAAGCATTTTGTTCAATGTTTGTAATCTTGTCCTTAATGGTATTTATAACTCGAAGGAATGATTGAACTGTAGGCCCAATGGGATTTAGATTAGCAAGTTGAGTAGTCACCAAAGGGGATGAAAGCATATTTTGAGTAGTAATAAGTATTAAAATTGATATTTGTGTTGAAACAACTGGTAATTCTATAATAGATGCATCAATAGTAGTTTGATATAACAAAGGTTTAAACACATAATCTATCTTCCCACTAGATGTAGTTAGAATGATAAGTGTGAACTGAGTTATAATACCTTCTAAAGATTCACAATTACTAGGTGAGGCAACCTTGGTTTAATCTTATTTACTTATTTCATATCTTGTAACATACAAAAATAAATCCATTACTCCCTTGTTATTATTGAGATGAGTAATCAATGCTTCTTTATCTTCTATTTGGAATTGCACTAACATTTCCATTATAGTAACAAATGAAAAAATTAAAATTTGTAATAAAGTACAATAATAAAAAAATCCTAATTTGTCTTAGGGTTTGATGTTCAAAGATCGAGTTCACCAAATGTTTAATCCTAAAACATTGATCTAAGGTGATCTTATCATTAACCCTATATTTTTTATTAAAGGGATATATATAAATGAAATGGTACATCGGTGATAATAAAATCTACATTAGTCTAATTAGATGCTAAACTTAGATATAAGCATATACTAAATTTGTTATGATGAGATAATCTAAATATGGAAATTACAACTCTGATAGATATAGAAATGACAAAGAAGTGATATACTTAGCTTGTTATGATACTAATGTAGTTTTGGATCTAGAACATGTAGAAATTAGGTTAGAAGGAGATTTTAAAATAGTCATCAGATTCTAGATTAGACTCTTCTAGCTTTTTGGACACTAATGTCAGCTTGCGATAGATGTGTTGACATTATTGTCTATATTTTGACATAAGTGTCATCTATAAAATGCCTACTGGAATAGGATGTAACCACCTAGATGCTACTGGGTTTTGCTTTGCCTTCACTTTGGTGCATTCATATCTAAATCATGGAATTTCACTCCTTATGAAATGGCAAAAATCTATTACTCCATCTTCATTGTGACCTTGGGTAAAATGTGTTAATGGGCACACAATATCGAGCTAACCCCAAAGACCCTATTATCAGAGGGTGTTTTCTACATAACCAATAGTTTAAAAGAGGGAATCAAACTCATGTATTTATCCCCTATGTGTTGGATTCCTTGTAAATCATAAAATATGTGCAAAGCAAGTATAATAGTGATCTAGTTTGTAACTTGACAAATTAGGCTTTTCGGTTGCTCCTTTAGTACTTCAAACCTATAGATGTGTTGTCCCTATGACTAGTATAAAAATATGAATAAATAGGGCAGATTAGTTTGATTAAATGATTAATATATTGATTTTAATAAGTTGCCTTGGTCTCTTTATTATTTTTCTAGGTGAGATATGAATGAGGGTTGATTTTATATTTATATCAATCCCATTGGAGTAATAACTCACATTAAAGCACTTAGGCCAACTATTAGATTGCATTTCATTTGTAAATTGTATGAATTTAGGGCACTAAACACTTGCATCACGACATGATAGTAGTATTGATATTATTATCTATCCTCTATATTAGTGTCTAGGGAGTAAGAAAATAAGTATAGGTTCTAAAATTGTAGAGATGGAAGATAAGTACATTTTGAGCATTCTGGGCAAGATAAAAGACTTTGGTCATCAACATAAGATTGGTTAGACTAAGAGATATAGGCCAAAGAGCATAAAATATAGATCAAATGTGAGAATTATAGAAGTGGGAGAGGTAGAGAACTGAGAAGAACAATCAAGATCTAAGTTTACCAAGCGTACAAGACTAGGATGCTATATAATCATAAAATATCATTTACAGTCATAAATAAAATAACAAAGATACCTTTATATACATTTTTTGAATACCTCTATTTGTCTATCAAATTGAGGATGATGGGATGAGCTCTGATCCAATTGGGTGCCCAAACATGAAAAAAATTGAGTCCAAAAATTACTAATAAATATGGGATCTTGATTACTTACAATGATCTTTGGAGTACCTTGTAATTTTTGATCTATATCGAGAGAAGTAGAACCTATTATATTCACAACAAATGGTTTTGATAAGGAATAAAAATGAGCATACTTGGTGAGTAGATCCATAACTACCATTATAGCATTTTTACCTTTAGATTTTAGTAGCCCAATAATGAAATCCATGGAAACTTCCTCCCAATGCTAGGTAGGGATGAATAAAGGCTAAAAAAGACTTAGGGTCTTAATGGTGTCACCTTTGTTCTATTGACATACCATGTATTAAACCACATATTTATAGACATCCCCCTTGAGTCCTTCCCAAAATAAATCTTTCTTGATCCTATGATATGCTTTCAAAATTTTATAGTGACCTCCTATAGGAGATGCATGAAGTTCCTAAAAGATTTTATGTCTGAGGAGAGAATTATTAAAAAGGTATAATATATATTTATACCATAATGCATTCCCCTTCCATGTAATTTTTTAAGATATCATCAAACTCTACTAAATATTTTGAATCAAATCATGGGTAGCATTTTCATTCTCCCATTCTAATCTTGCTTCATCTAGCCAATCTTCCTACCAAATGGTCATTGTATATAATAATTCCTCAAATGATTCATCCCTCTTGAGTAGTGCATCTACCACC
The DNA here is from genome assembly GCA_037957365.1 of Torreya grandis. Lineage (NCBI taxonomy): Eukaryota > Viridiplantae > Streptophyta > Pinopsida > Cupressales > Taxaceae > Torreya > Torreya grandis. The sequence continues at coordinate 3,165,638 of JARHVA010000651.1, read as the reverse complement.
ATATTATCTTTTCCTTTCTTATAGACTATTTCAAAATCATATCCTAACATTTTAGCTACCCATTTTTTTTGTTCTTTAGAAGATAATCATTGTTCTTAAAAATATTTGAGGATATCATGATTAGTCTTTACTTGAAAGTGATGACCCATCATATAAGGTCTCCATTACTTGACTATATGCAAAATATTCATCATCTCTTTCTCATAGATTGGATTGAGACTATTGTTTCCATTTAATTGGAGACTCTAAAATAGAAGAGGTTTGCATTTTTTCATAAGTATAACCCCCATGCTCTACCTTAATGTATCACATTTCATAACAAAAGTTTTAGAAAAAATAGGAGTAGCCAAAATTGGAGTGGTGTACATAACAATTTTCAACTTTTCAAATGCCTTGGTGGTTGTATCAGTCAATTGGAAAGATTATTTATTCAAAAAAGATGTGAGTGGGTCTATAATGCTTCCGTAATTTTTGACAAACCTACGATAGTAACCAGTTGGCCCCATAAAACCTTAGAGGTTCTTCAGACAATGTCACTCCATCATCACCTAGATATTTTTAGGATCAAATTTCACTATATGTAAAATAATATGACCCAAGTACTCCACCTCTCAGATGCTAAAATCACATTTGGGAGGTTTGGCATAAAGTTGATGTTGTTATAGAATTGAGAGTACTTGTTTCACATGCTTAAAATGGTCTTCCCAATTTTTATTGTAAATGAGGATGTTATAAAAAAAACAACACAAAATTTATCAAAAATGTCCTAAAAATAGTTTTCATCAAAGTCTGAAATGTAGATGGTGTATTTATGAGGCCAAAAGACATGACCATAAAATCACAATGGCCTTCATGAGTTCTAAAATTTGTTTTAGGTATGTCCTCTTCATGGATTTGAATATTATGATATACAAAGTGAATATCTAACTTGGTAAAATAAATAATACCATGAAATTCATCTAGAAAATAATCAATTATTGGAATAAAAAACTTATATTTGATGGTGTATTTGATGATTTATTTATAGTCTGGGCACATCCTCTCTGTGTCATCCTTCTTTAGCTCTATGACCATCAGGGATGAATATTCACTTTTATTATGTCATATGGTTATTGCCTTCAACATCTCATGTACCATATTTTAAATTTCATTCTTTTGGGCACAAGGATACCTATAGGGTCTGATTTTGGGTGTTGTATTTCTGAGAAGTAGTTTGATGGCATGATAATGTGCTCAAATTGGTGGAATTCCTTTTGGTATGTCACTAAAAACAACAAAATGGTCATCTAACACCATTTGTAAATCAAGATGGGTATAATCCTTGGTTGGTTGAACCTCTATGGAAAATAAACATGCCATAAATCCTTTAGCACCTTTTCTGAGAATCTTTATCATGTAATGGGAACTAACCAGTTGTGGAGATTTAACTCATAATCCATGAAGTTCAAATGTCTTACCTTTTGAGTGGAAGCATATGAATAGTTACCAGAAATTAATCTCAATAGTACCCAAAATGGTGAGCCATTACACTCTCAAAATAATGTCAGCCCCTCCCATAGGAATAATAAGTGTAGAAGAATCTAATAGGCAGTCTCCCATAAAAATCTTAATACTATGGCATTTTAATAAATAGTTGATGGTACCACCATCTACAATCATGACCTAAAATTCTTGAGCTAGATAAATGAAATAGTTTAAATGATTATATAAATTATTGTTGATGATGTTATGCATGCTCCCAAATTCAATCAACATGGTCACCTCTATTTCTTTAGGAAACCCACCACCTTAAGAGTTTGAGGAATACTAATACTTGAAATTGCATGACAAAAAATAGTAGGTTGTGAATATTTATATTCATCCTTAGGTTCATCCAAATCATTTTCATCATCCTCATCGACACCTTCAATGTAAAATAACTTATTTTCAGCACAATGATGTCCTTTACTCCATTTGATCTCACAACTAAAACACAAACCTTTTTCATGATTCTTCTCAATTTATTGAGGGGTTGACCTGGTAAGACGAGGAAGTGATGTTGTTGAGAAAGTGTATTCAAGAACATTAGTGAATTTTTTTTGTTTGATCAACACTTTTTCCTCTACCATGCATGCCTTTGGGATGGTTTTAGATATTGATCTCAGACTAAACATGCAAATCTCTAATTACACGCTATATTTGAAGCCACCAAAAAATAGGTCAATCAGATTTTCCTCAGTGATGTCTACGATGCATAGGAGAAATTCTAAAATCGATGAATATAATCATTAATAGTCCTTATTTGGCATAGTTTGGCTAATTGGCTAAAGTAGTTTTCTAAGAAATTTTTATGATAGTGAATCTACAAATCCTTATAAAATATAGACCAATAAACTATGAGACCCTTATTTTTATTTTGAGTATACAAACATCGATACCGAATAAATTACTTAGGTTCTAGATATAGAGAGGCCATGACCACCTTTTGTGAACATGGATTCTGATGTAGATCAAATAAATTTTCAATTTGAGGGATCCATGTGAGTGGATTATTACCATCAAATTTACATAAGTCCAATTTTGGAAATACCAAATTCAAACCTAGATTGGCAGTATGATTGTTTGAAGGAGGAAAACCAATCTGGAGTGGTGAAGGGATATTTTAAAAATACCAAACTATACAGTTGGACATTTGCTATTTAATTCTTACAATTGATCTTGCAAGCCATTCAGGTCCCCTCTCATCACCATGATGTCCGCTTTAAACACATCAAGATCATATTTTCACACCAAGCCATGTAACTTTGATTCAATTTGTTGACCCACCTCTAACATATAAGGATCAAAAATTTTGGACTCCATGTCATCCTTGTGATGATTTTTAGGAGTTTCTTTCCCTTTCCTACATCAACGAATGTTAGGACCAAGCATGCATAAAACCTAGGAAGTTTTAGCCCCCAAAAAAGTGTATAAGTAGATGAGACCATTTTGATTGCCTCACCAAGATGAATCCAAAATTATTAATGTGCACAAGGGTTAAAATTTTTGTCTTAAAAAGTGTACCAATTAAATATACCCTTGTAATCATTTCATAGAGATGAATCCAATGAATGTTAATCTGTAAAAGGTGAAATCTTTGCCATATTTTTCTATGATTTTTTTTCAAAAAATCACTTTGAAAAATATTAATATGATGGAAAAATAAATTCTTCTTAGATCATAAGTTATGTTTTTTCAATCCTTTCACTTGTAGGAGATGCACAACACCATATTTGAATAAAAAATACCGCATAAACTTTCCCAAATAAAAGTTTTGATACCATTTGTAATGAAATTACTTAGATGTTTGCACAATATAATATTATATCACAAAAATAAGATCAAAATATATGGATACACAATAATAATTGATAGAAGATCAGAATGATTGATAAATATAACTGAGCCACTTCAAGGGACAACCTTTAAAATAATGCAGTGAAAGCAAAATTTGCAATATGAGATCAAATACTAACCACTACCTCCTATATATAATCTACTTAGCCATAGTTATTCCATAGGTTGACCTTAGTAAGAACATAGATAAATGTGTTAAAATAATATAAGAGGTATGTAAGACACAAGTTGGCCACACATATCCCTAGACATGCCATAGATTAAGGGCATAACAATCATGATAAAAAAAGTAAATGCCCCCAACATCATATATGATATGAGTAGAGGAAATGTCCAACATATGAAAATGCTTAGATCATGTGTCTAGGTATGCCTGTATCACACTCAAGGATGCATGAAACATGTGAATATAAGGATAAAGTGATATGCTATCTACTAACATAAAATAAACAACATAGATGCCAAGGAGATAGTAAGATCTGGGAATGCTGAATATTTTTATATTTTTAAATTATTTGAATTTTTGGATTTTTGAAATATTTGATTTTTTTAATATTTTTGAAATGTTTGGGAATGTTTACAAGTAAAAGAGAGATGTATCGATTTTAGGATCACTGTTATCAACTATATGTTAGATCTTCTTCTTTAGATCCAAATAATGGTTTGTAAGTGTGATAACTATAAATGAAGCATGCTACATCATACATTATTGGACATTATCAACATATAAAACACATCACAATATAAACATAGAAAGTAATTATAAATATCCAGCCATTGTTGGTATAATATATAGCCACTACTATCAATCCACAGTAAATAGGTAATTACAATACTTTATGATAATGTTTCCAATAATAAATACAATATAATATAATTTACATAAATAAGATACATGGCTCTCCAGATAATGAGTTCTCCAGACTCTCTAATATCTATGGCATTCTCAAGTATCATATCAATATTACTACTGCTGTGGTGAGGGAGAGCATCATCCGAGTGATTTTACACACCAACCATGGGCCAACGATCCCCCACATTAATTCCATCATGGAATGGCCCTCCCTTTATAGATGAGTAGATAGTGATGACACATGAATCTAGAGAGAAAAGCTAGTACCTATGTGCTGTATGATTTTTAAAACTAAACATGTAGTGTATCATAAAAAACCCATTCTATTTCAAGATATCTGACAAACATGTAAATCATATTTATGAAATGGTAATGTCTCACCAAACATTAATTAGGCTAAATTTTTCAATAATAATAAATAATAACAATCTATAGATCAGTCAAAATTCATACACACCACTTGATCATATTGCTTTCATCTTGTATTGTGATGCTAATAAGCCAGTGAATTCCTTCTCAATCCTCACTCAGTATCAGCAATGCAAGATTGACTAATATAACATAACCGAAAGATTCACATAAATTACATCCTACTAGTAATCCTATAACATGCTAAACATAGGAGTAATAAAAAAGCATACATTTATTCCATCAAACATATGAATAAATCTCACATTATTATCTATCCTATATTTGAAATAATGACTATAGTTTATACCATCCAAGTAAACCACACTTTTAACTAAATTTTCTAATTTCTATAAGTAGTTTCCAAACATACTACACCTTATGATAACCCATATTATTATAGTCTAGTGTTCTAAGACATAACTACTAATTTTCTACAAATAATCATAATAAATTAATCTTAAATACATGAAAACACAAACTTCTAATCAAACAACTAAATATAATAAAACAAGTCACAATTACCATGAAACATAGAGTACTCCATTTTAGCATTTTTTATATTCTTAGGGGTTGTATGAATGCATACATAAAACCATACTAACTATCATAAAACATTGTATACATAAAATTAGCCAACACACATATATTTTGTTATAGCTTTCAATCATAATACATTCTATGACATCTCATAATATCATAGTTCATTGTTTATGAGCACAAATACATAATTACTAACAATCAGACTTATAATTTTAAGAACCAAATGTATCATAATCATAAATAATAATCAAGAATGTATGGGTTTATACCACCTGAGTATACCTTATGTTTAAAATGCATACTACTATAACTTATAAGCACACATCACAATGCATTATTATATGCCATATATGGCTAAAAATTTATACATATTAACACTCTTATAATATGTACTGCACACAAGTATTTAATGCTATATATATATATATATATATATATATAAACTAATAGTCAGTAATAGCTTTACCAAAGAGTCAGATAACTCACAACCAAGTTATACCTTTTATGAACATAGTTCAACAATTTATTACTCTTCTTGGAGACTATTTTCATATGATTATAGTTTTGGTCCCTATGAGACCTTAAGACTCATTTTAACCATCTATTTAATTGTAAATTTAGGCATATGACCCAATACATTTATATATGTAATATTTTCATATAGTTGATAAAGTCCATGAATAAATATGTTTTCCATAACACATAGACAATATATAAATACTATATCGATGTTTAATTGTATTTATAAGTCAAGATCTAAATAGTTATACTTTCCAGTTCACAAAATATATTGATGATCTTTATAAGATAGGGGATTCTACAATGAAATTATCCTTCATAGTTTTTATTATGTTTTAGGGAGATAGGTGTACATGTAGATGGTGTCCTACTCTTCCAGAGTACATGACATAGTTATAATATTTAATAGAACTATGGACACACATCGTTATACACCAATACATACTATATGTACATATACATCTATATAATTTAATCTACCTCTAGCAGGCACTATACACATGTTCTCATAATAATAAATATTGCACAAGAACTCCTATAGTGATTTATAACTTTAAATGAAGATATCAAATCATATAGCTTATCTCGAGATAACAAAAACCTATGCTAAGCTATAAATATGCTTTACCAAGGCTCTTTCATAAATTTCATTCTACCAAATGTTAGTTATGATTATGATTGGAGTTTAGATAGTTGACACATATGTATCTGTTCATAATCAAGTGTTTACCTGGTCTATGTTAACTGTATTCTACTATAATAATTATATTACATACACATTGATTATATAACCGTATTCTTAATTATAATAAGAATACATATGAAATAAGTCATACCCATATTGTAATCATATAGATTATATAAAATATAATCTATAGAGTAACATATATATTGTTATTATAATAGATAAACATAACAACCTCAATTCTATAAATTTATATGGTGATAATGTAATGGACAAGGATTCATGGCATATATATTGAATCAATTAACACATATATTATAACATAATTATAATAAGTATGGATATTATTGTATTATTGATTACCTTGTAATTGTAATTAATAACATGTACTTAATTAGATTCATATGAGAGGAACTAATTGGGAAGCTATAATACCATTTAAAAACTGCACAAGTTTCAAACAGATGTACCTAGATTTTTGTAAGTATGCTATCCACTCAACATCATTTGAGTTATAGGGCATGAGCTACCAAGAAGTCATTTCCTTCAGCCAATGCTACCTTAGTTGTATAAAAATCACCATACAAGTATGGTCTTTGTGTTAAATTGTTCATTGTATTAATTTACTAACAAAAATTATATCTAGATCACCCTTTTATGCAAGTTCCCTTTACTCTATATAGGGTCACCACATCCATATCACCACATATAATATATATATCCATAGTTTTTATAAAGTTTCCATTATTGCACATATTCCTCACATCTAAATCTTGTATGTTGCATTTGAAGAGATAAAAAAGAGTTATACTAGTGTGAGTGAGATCAACACTAAGAATACATCCCATGGTACAAGCTGCATAGAATGTTGAAGAATACATGGTGATCTTCTCCAACTTGGTGGGGTCATCACAACAAATGTCCTACGTGGCAGTGGAATAACATTAACATTCATTCTAACATCTACAACATTCTTTTCACTAGAAGATATGATACAAATGAGCTCCTTAGAACACCTAATAAAGATGACAAGGAAGAATATAGAAAGGTGGGAAGCATAAATGATGGTCTACCTTACAGACTACACATGACATAAATTACTATGCCTTTGCTCTCCTCTATTTTTTTTTTTGATTATGCCACGTATCTATTATCATATTATAGTGTTGTATTATTTTATGTTAGTGGCATGCTTATATTATTACTCTTGTTTTAGCATAAAAAATTCAAAATATGTAATGGTTATATTATTCCTCGTGTTTTAATATAACCAAACTAAGCTTCAATTCAAATAAGTTTGTTCTTATAGCACAACATTGTCTCATTATTAGTGCACTTTGAGTGTACTGTGTATGCATTCACAAAGCCTAGATACAACTAGGTTTATTATTTTTCCACATATCCACACTATGCTCCTCAAGACTATAAATAAACAACCCAATGCTTCAAAAGGAAGCTTTATCAAGGTCCCAATAATCCATACAGATAAATAGTAAAACATCTAAGTATTAATCTAATTTTAACATCATCAAAGGGTTGTGAACTAGTTTTGGACCTTTGTCAAACAATTTGTACTCTAGTATATTTCCAAAAAAGGTTGTAGGAATCAATAAATAACAACTTAAAGTAGTCTTATCAAAAATACAAAATCTTTGCTTACCTGGAGATATGTTTTCTTTGTCACCAAATGCCAAATCCACTACATATTCATTGTTCATTACTCATGGAATAAATCTATTCATGTACCCAAAGTGCCATAAATGGTAGAATATAAATAATCTGATATGCCTAAATGTATCTTGCTCTCTAATACACAAATCCTTCTGAGTTTTATAGCTCCTGTACACTAGTCATTGGTGTGGAAATGAAACTGTCGTACCAAAATGTTTGTTAGACACATTTGTAATGAAATTACTTCAAAAATAAAGTAGAATAGCAGAAATAGATCCAAATATGACTGAAATATATCAAAATATATGATAATAGATAAGCCACTTCGAGGGGGAAACCTCCATAAGCTTCAATAAGAGCAAAATTTACAATATAATGATAAATAATTACCCACTACCTCCTATATATAGTCTATCTAGGCCATGGTTACTCCATAGACTGACTTACTAACCAAATGAATGCATAGAGAAATGTGATATAACATCAAAGAGGGATAAGTAAGCCATAATTCAGCTATTCCCATCCTAATACATGCGATAGGTTAGGGCCGTAGCATGCACTTCCCCTTCAAACCAACGTTGTCCTCAATGTTGAACAACTCTGGATGTTGTTGCAAAAAATCTTCACCTTCCCAAGTTGCATCTTCACTACTCAGGTTCTTCCACTTGATTAGATAGTCCCTAATCTCTCTAGTTCTTAACCTCTTAGTACATGTTTGAAGGATGTTCTCTGGTTCCAAAATGACTCATCCTTCTTCATCTAGTTCTAGGACCTCTGTCTGGGCTAAAAGTTTCTATCCAATGACCTTCTTCAAACAAGAAACATGAAATACTAGGTGTATGTGAGATGAATGAGGTAACTCGAGCTTGTAAGTCACACTTCAAATTTTATGTAGAACATGATAAGGGCCATAATACTTAGGAGCAAGTTTGTTGTCTTTTTTTTTGCTTCAAGGACATCTGTTTATAATGCTGTAAACATACAAATACCTAGTCACCCACCTCAAAATTTCACTCACTATGATGTTGATCTATTTGTTGCTTCATCCTATTTTGTGTCAAGGATAAATTATCTCTCAAACTAGCCAAAACCTCTTGTTGATGCTGAATGTGCTCGTCCACATCTCGAACCTTGTTTTGCACCTTTAATGAAGAAGTGATGGAAGGTGGATGGTAACCATATAGTGCTAGAAATGGAGACATTTTAGAAGAGGTATGGAAAGATGTGTTATACCACCATTCTGCAAGTGGTAGTTATTTAACCCAACATTCCTATTTATCTGATATAAAACAATAGAGATACCCCTCTAAACATTTTTTAACCACTTCTATTTGTCTGTCAGATTGGGGCTGGTAAGATGAGCTATGCGCTAGCTGAGTACCCAATAGGAAAATAGTTCAGTCCAAAAATTACTAGTGAAAATAGGATCATGATCACTTACAATTATTTTTGGGGTTCCATGTAATTTTAGAACTGCCTCCAAAAAAATTGCTGCTACTGTACTTGCTAAAAATGGGTGTGAGAGAGCACAAGAATAGGCATATTTTGTAAGCCTATCCACAATGACCAAGATAACATTCTTACCTTTAGAACAAGGCAACCCTATGATCAAATCCATGGAAACCTCCTCCCACCTTTGACTAGGAATTGCTAATGGTTGTAACAGACATGAGGTTTTAACTGTCTCACCTTTATTTTGTTGTCATATCAAGCATTCTACCACAAAATTTTGTACATATCCCTTGAGTCCTTCCCAAAATAATTATTTCTTAATTCTGTGATAAGTTTTCAAGAACCCTATGTGTCCCCCAATTGGAGATGCATGTAACTCCACAAGAATCTTATGCTTAAGCTCTAAATCTTTGCACAAGTATAACCTACCATTATACCATAGGACATTACCTTTCCATTTAAATTTTTTAGAGTCTAAAGTACCTTGCTGGAGATTCTGAATCAGAACCTATGTATCCTTGTCTTGCTCCCATTCTAACCTGACTTCATCCACCCAATCTGCTTGCAACATGGACATTGCATAAAGTAATACTTATGTGGATGGATCCTATCTGTATAGTGAATCTACTACTACATCATCCTTACCCTTCTTGTAGATGATTTCAAAATCATAACCCAACATTCTGGTTACCCACTGCTATGTACCTAGGGATATGATATATTAATGTATCTGGGTTGATGGAAATGCTGACATGTCGCACACATCTCCTTAGTTAGAGTTATATGGGTACAATATATTAGGATAATGGAGTAACTTATAGAATTAGTACATTAGGTAATGGTCAGCCTACATTAGGATTAGGAGGTTACCCATCCATTAGTTAGATAGATGTTTATATAAAGGAGATGATTATCATGGTAAAGATATCAAGTAAGCATTAAGTCTTCTATTGTAAGAGGATATTGGAGGTTGTCTCCTCAAAGAGACATTGTGAAGTTATTCCTTCTTATAGGAGTATTATATGCTGTTGCCCTACCTTAAGGGTATTTCTGCAAATATTGAATATTTGAATCATATCAAGATCATATCAAGTGGTATCAGAGCTTCAATTTGGGCAATTTGTGTGGAATGAAACCCTAGTTTTTTTGAATCATCAATATATTTTGATTGGGTATGAATTTTTCCACAATTTTTTACTGAATATGGATAATATTTTAAATAAGTTACATTAAAAAAATCAAGATTTTTTAATTAGTTTTGAGGGAGTTATTACTATTTTAGGGTTTATACTAATTTTGCTATATCTTCCTAAATATAGGGAATTTTTATTATAAATTTTTACTTAATATGTAATAGTATATAAGAGAAGCATAGTAAAAATTTTAGAATTTTTGGAGTTGTTTTGAGTGATTTGTATGATTTTATGGTTTTTCATATATTTAATCTATAGGGAAAAATTTGTGACATTTTTTCACAAAATTTTGACTGAGGTTTCAATATCATAAGAGGAAGCTACATTAAAAATTTAGAACTTTTTGGATTTGTTTTGTATGAGTTATTAACATTTTAGGGTTTCATGAACCCTAGTTTTTTTTGTGGATCATGAAGTTGCCAAAATTTTTTAGATGAAGATGATGTTGATGCTAGAGAATGGTGGCTCATTTTTTAAGGAGAATAATAATATATATTTTTTTAATGAAAAATAGAATTATCTCTTTCTTTTTTTGGGCCTACACAACATTGGTGGTTTAATCAATTGAGCTTTGCACAAAAGTATTCTTCATGGGAAGCAATGGAACAAATCTTCCTAGATCAATGGGATATAAAAGAAAAAGAGGATGTAGAAGAGGAAGAAAATAATGAAGAAGAAGAAGAAGAAGAAGAAGAAGAAGAAGAAGAAGAAGAAGAAGAAGAAGAAGGTTCAAATAATTTGGCTCCAAAGAAATCTGAGACAAGTTTTTGATTTCATGGATGCATTCAAAAGAAAAAGGTGGTTGTGTCTATAAACCCTACCAACAAGTATAACTTCATTAACATGAATGTGGCTAAGCATATACATGTTCAAGAAAATAATATCAAGGAGGTTCAAGTAGATGGTAATAATATTTCAATGTTTGAAGATTTGAAGCTCATTATGGAAAAATATGTTTTGCATTCATATTTTTATGCTTTGGATATGGATGATGTGGATATAGTTCTTGGATATACATGGTTAGAGACTTTGGGAAAAATGGATATTAATGTTCAGAAAAAGTTCATGAAGTTTTGGTATAGGAAAAAGAAGATCACTTTACAAGATATCATAGTGAAAAAGGCACCAATAACAATCTAGGTAGATCATGAGGATGAGATTGAAACAGGTGATGAAGAGCATGATGAAGATTCAAATGATATAGATAAAGACACACTACAACTATAAATGAACACTTAATCTACTAAAGAGACAAAGAAGGAAAAGGTGGAAGAAGTAGAAGCAAAGGTGGATAAAGTCAACATATTAGAAAAAGTTGAGGTATATAGACAACCACATCATCATGAGAGGAAACAATCATGGAACCAGATGAGGAAGTGTCATAACAAAAATCATTTTGTCTATACAGGAAATAAAATTTCCAATCATTATGGATATGCATGGAAGAATACCTACTATGGTCATGATTGGAATCAGAGTAGCACCGTGGAATATGGTACATAGAATAAAAAGAGGAATAATTATACTTGGACACCAAAATTATGATCATAAACAAAATTAGAGGAGCACAATAGAATTTGGAAACAAGCTTGGAGAGCTATCACCTGCCAAGATCACATATGGATGGCTAGATGATCAAGATTGGAGACAAGTGTGCAATGATTTGAAGCACACTCATTATTTGGTTTCTTCCTATGTTTCAAGGATGAAACATGTCAAGGAGGGAAGTAATGATATGTACCTATGGATATGATATATTAATGTATATGGGTTGATGGAGATGCTAACATGTGGCACACATCCCCTTAGTTAGAGTTATATAGGTATAATATATTAGGATAATGGAGTAACTTGTGGAATTAGTACATTGGCTAATGGTCAGCCTACATTGGGATTAGGAGGTTACCCATCCATTAGTTAGACAAATGTATATATAAAGGAGATGATTATCATGGTAAAGATATCAAGTAAGCAGTGAGTCTTCTATTGCAAGAGGATATTAGAGGTTGTCCCCTCGAAGAGACATTATGGAGTTATTTCTTCCTAAAGGAATATTATATGGTGTTGCCCTACCTTAAAGGTATTTCTAAATATATTGAATATTTGAATCATATCAAGATCATATCACCCACTTTTATTGTTCCTTAGATGATAATCTTTTCTCAACAAAGTATTTGAGAATATCATGATCTATTTTCACCTTAAAGTGTCTACCCATTAGATAGGGCCTCCATTATTTAACTACATGAAAATAACCATCATTTATTTCTCGTAGATAGTGTTTTTTAGATTCTTACCTTTGAATTGATGACTCTCAAATGCAATGGGTCTTCCTTCCTGCATTAGTACTTCTCCCAACTTGGATCTAGAAGCATCACATTCAATAGTGAATGTCTTTGAGAAGTCTGGAGTAGCCAAAACTAGGGTGGTACACATAGCTACTTTCAGTTTCTCAAATGTTTTGGTGGTAGCATCATTCCAATGGAAGGCATCCTTCTTTAGCAATGCAGTGAGTGGAGCCGCTATGCTGCCATAACCTTTCACAAATCTTTGGTAGTGACCTGTTAGTCCTAGGAACCCTTAGAGGTTTTTGAGATTTTTCGGCATGGGCCATTCCATCATAGCTTTGATCTTTTGGGAATCAACTTTGACACCTTCATGGGAAATAATGTGACCTAGGTACTCTAGTTCATGTACTCCAAAAGAATATTTGGATGGATTCACATAAAACTGATGCTTCTCTAAAACTATCAACACCTGTTTCACATGTTGCAGATGTGCTTCCCATGTTTGACTATAAATAAATATGTCATCAAAGAAAACCAACACAAAGTTCCTTAAAAAAGGCTTAAAAATAGTGTTCATCAAGCTCTAAAAAGTAGATGGTGCATTTGTAAGAATAAGGGGCATTACCAAAAACTCATAATGACCGTCATGTGTTCTAAAAGTAGTTTTATGAACATCTTCATCTTTGATTCTAATTTGATGGTACCCTGAACAAAGATCCAATTTTGTGAAATAATTAGAACCATGCAACTCATCAATTACTAGAATAGGAAACTTATCTTTGATAGTGTACTTATTGAGTTCCCTATAATCTGGGCACATCCTCCATGTGTCATCCTTCTTCTGCACCATGACCACTAGTGATGAATATGGATTTTGGCGGTGCTTGATGATCCCTACCTCCAATATCTCATGGACTATCTTTTTGATTTCACTCTTTTGTGCATATGGATATCTATATGGTCTAATATTTGGTGGTTGAATCCATAGAAGTAGTTGAATGGCATGATCATGTTCTCTTTTTGGTGGTAGTCCTTTTGGCATGGCCCCAAAAATAGATGGGTGGTCATCAAGAATCATCTGTACATCAAGATGTGTAAATGCCTATGTGGGTTGAACTTCTATGGAACATAATCATGAAATAATTCCCTCTACCCCCTTTTTTATCATATTGGTCATCTGAAATGAACTAATCAATTGTGGAGATTTTGCCTATAATCCATGTAGTTCAATTTTCCTACCTTCAGAATGAAAGCGCATGAATAGTTCTTGGAAGTTCATCTCAATGGTACCCAAGGTTGTGAGTCATTGGAATCCCAAAACAACGCCATTGCTACCCATGGGAATATAAAACATAGGATAATCAAGATTGTACTCAACCATAACAAGCTTAATACTATGGCATTTGCTTGAATAATTAATTATGCCACCATCTGCAATCATGACCTAAAATTTTGGTGCTAGGTAGATGAAATAGTTCAATCGAGTGGCCAATTTATGGTTGATGAAGTTATGTGTGCTCCTCAAATCAATCAACATTCTCACCTTATGTTTCTTGAGGAAACCCACCACCTTAAGAGTTTGTGGAGTACTAATACCTGCAAGTTCATGACAAGAGATTGTAGGTTGGGAATCTTCAGGTACCTCCTCTATCTCTTCCTCATCATCATTGGAGGCATAATCTTCATCTTAATCTTCATTAGATCCCTAAATGTAGAATAACTTCTTCTCAGCACATCTATGTCCTTTGCTCCACTTGCTGTCACAACTGAAACATAATCCTTTTGCACACTTCTCTTCAATTTGTTGAGGGGTCAATCTGGTAGGTGGAGGAAATCTTGGTGTCGATATGCTACGATATTTGAAGCGAGTGAATGGCTGATTTTTATTGGCTATAAATTTTTCCTTAGATCTGCGTGCTATGATAATAGAATCAGAAATCTTAAGTGGATTAAACATGCGTACCTCATGTTAAATGTGGTCTTTGAGTCCACCCAAAAATAGGTCATTCAAGTTCTCAGAAATTATCTCCACACATAAGGAGAGGTTCTAAAAATGATGAATATAATCCTTGATAGAGGTAGTCTATCACAATTTTTCCAGTTGGATAAATTAATTCTTTGTCACACTATTGCCATAGTGTAATTGTAGCTCCTCTATAAAAATTGACTAGGTGACACTGAGAGTCATCTTTTTCTTTTGAGCACACAACTATCAATATTAAATGAATTAATTAGGTTCAAGATAAAATGATGCCATGCTAACCTTATATCCACCTAGGATTTGATGTAGATCTAAAAAATTCTTCATTTGGTTGATCTAATTGAGTGGATCTTTTCCATCAAATTTGTGCATATCCACCTTTGGTAACAAGTTCCTCTGTGGCAATGTAGTTGGATTTGAAGTAGACTGGTTGGGAGAACCACCCTGGTGGGGTTATGTAATAATGATAGATAGATGATTTGAATGATTATTTTTCATTTCCATCATGATATCTACCAAACTATCTTATATGGATTTCATATTAGATTGTATGCCTTGCATCTCACTTTGAATGCCTTGCATACTATAGTCAAGTTGGCTCACTTTGTGATCTATGTCAGAGAACCCTGGTATAAAGGATATAGTAAATCCCCCTTATGACTCTATTTCTTCCTTGTTAGTCATTTTACTTGGAGTTTTAGCACCCTTTCCTCGGCCCTGAGTTTGTGGACCTGCCATAAATGGGCATTACGATGTCGACCCTGATTGGCACTTTTGACCCAACTTTGACCAAGTGATTTTAGACTTATGTTAGCCTCAAATAATAACATACAAAGAACATACCATAGCCAAATTTTTATAATATTTCCAAAAATATAAATAACTCAAAAAAATTCTTTGAATTGCGTACTATAGAGCAATTTTATGAAAAACCCTAAAATGGAGATAACTTTTGTAAAAGAGATCCAAATGAGCTAAAATTTTAATGAAAGCTTAATTTAATGATTTACAACCTCCAGTAAAAAAATTGTAGATAAATTCACAAATATTTTAAGACATATCCAAATTTTAAAAAATTAGGGTTTTGCCCACAAGATTGCCCAAATCGTAGCTCTGATACCACTTGTAATGAAATTACTTCAACAATAAAGTAGAATATCAGAAATAGATTAAAATATGACTAAAATATATCATAATATATGTTAATAGACAATCCACTTCGAGGGGGAAACCTTCACAAGCTTTAATAAGAGCAAAATTTGCAATATGATGATCAATAATTACCCACTACCTCCTATATATAGTCTATCTAGGCCATGGTTACTGCATATGCCTACCTACTAACCAAATGAATGCATAGATAAATGTGATATAACATTAAAGAGGGATAATTAAGCCATAAGTTAGCTATTCCTATCCTAATACATGAGATAGGTTAGGGGCGTAGCAACATTACCATGCCCACAAACCAAACATCTTCAAATTTCATCTCCTCTTATGATATGCCCCCCCCTTTTTAATACTTCTCTTTTTATCTATGAAAAGGATGTGGCTTTATATGTTTAAAGCTAGCTTCCTTTTATATTTTCTCTTTTGAAGATTTAGTTTTTCTATTATTATTTTATGTAATACTTTATTTTAGTTTTCTTTTCTTATTTTTAGTCCATTCTATTTCTTTCTATTTTTTTTTATTATTTTTGATTTTCTTCTTATTTTTCTATTTTTTTCCATTTAATTGAAAATTCTTAATTTTTATTTATTTTAATACTAATTATAAAAATTAGTATATCCACTAATTAAATTAGCATCTTCAGATGTCATGATGGTTTAATAATAACTCTATTAATTAATCACCTCAAATTTATGCAAATCACATTTATAAAAGCATTAATGATCTCAAGCTAATCACACTAGATGAAATCCACAAAATAATTAAATTATGCGAACAAACTATGAACAAAAATTATCTAATGTAAGTAGTATTAAACACACTATGCTAGCCATTTTACTATGCATTTACCAGGTGCTAGCTTATATGGTGTGTGCAGGGTTCTAACTGATTTCTTTGTCATCCTCTGATATCTCCATATACATCACCCTCTCTGATGATGCTATCCCTTCATCATGCTCTAAGGGATGAGTTCTACATCAATCTCACAACAAACAGGTAGTTAGACCATCTCAACATGATATACATACATCATAAAATATAACTGAACTAACACATCATGTTTGTAATGTAAACACATAGACCATAACTAACTCATAACAATGCAACATGTAACCTAAGCAATATCCTACTATCCCTTAACATCATATATCTCAAAGCTTAGTTAAAATAACTAAATCCAATTTTGTCATCTATAAATATCTATGGATAATCAGATAGTTTGCTTGGTGATGAATTAGGATGTAACAAGCCTTTTTCATATTATGTAAATATAAATTATTTGAAATCTTGATTTTGAAATGATTCTTTTTTAGACACAACATTAATATAAGATACAAATGAATGTGTATTACTAGCACATTTTGAGTTTTGTATATATAAAAGTTTATTTGGGAATGATGTGTACTTTGATCTCAAATATTGGTTTACCTTTCATAATGCTTCTATTAACTTCCTCATAGTGATGTTTTAATCTTTTAGGGATTCATAATTAAAAAATATAGGTACTTCAATTTGAATATGGATGCACACATCATTTACAAGAGATGTAGGAGGGGTGTTAGGAAGGACATCTTGATTACCTTTATTTGAAATCATAGGGTGGGGCACCTTATCCCTTGGAAGAGAGATAACATGGACCTAATTAGAGGGATAGTAGCTATCACCATCCTTAGGGTTCAGAAGAGGAAAAGTTAATTTTTATTCACTTCAAATATTCTAAATACTTAAATGAGAACCATATAAGAGATGCACATAAACTTTAAGTACCAATCCATTGTGTTAATGTTTTCTTTTGATTTTGAAATAATTTAATTTTTGAAATAAATTTTAACAAATTATAAATTAGAAAAAATATAAAAAACCCTAAAGAACACTAAGAGTTACATGGAAAGACACAAAGGTCAGGTTCACCAAATATTTAACCTTATTTTTAGATGTGTAGGTATACAGGGTTAAGAAATATATAAGTAATTCTAATACAGGGGTGAGAAACTAATCTATAGTAGACCAATTAATAGAAAAATTAGATAAACAATATTATAAAATTATACAACTGAGATTACTAAAAACAACAAAGTATAACTATTGAAAGATATTGCAATAAATAAGAAATAATCATACTTAGTTTTCTATGCACAAACATATATGGACTGTGTATAGGTGTAAAGTATTCAATATCAATGTTTTGGATTAGTCATTAGATTTTAGAAATTATATTTTTGTGATTGTAGACACTACTATCTGATTGTGATGCAAGTGTCTAGTATGAAATTATGACTAGATCTAAATACGATCGACTTCAGTGTTTTGGTTTTTATATCACTTTTTTACTAGTATACTCAAATTTAGGATACATGTTTCATTCTTTATTGATTGATCAAACCCTAGCTCTTCACCTTTGGAATGAGTTTGTTGAAAAATGGGTTAGTGGGCTCATGGTGTCGTGCTGTCTCAAATACCCCTCTATCAATGGGCATTGCTTACATAGCCAATAATTTAAAGAGGGCCTCAGAATTATGTATTTCTCTATTATGTGTGAGAAAGTGTGTGTACAAGGGGGCAATATATTATATGAGATGTATGTAATGATCTAGCTTGTAATTTGACAAATATCACTCATGGGATACTCTTTGAATGTTTTAAAACTGTAATATGACTACTCATATACCTGATATGAAAATAGGGATGAATATGTAAAATTAGAGTGTTTGTGTAGTCGATTGATTTAAATTTTTAGGTGTTTACTCAGTATTAGTTAGATGATTAATGAGAAAGCTTATACCTATATTTATACTACACCTTTTGAAAATATCTCATGGTAGGGTTCAACAAGATAATTAGGTCAACCCATAGGTTTTTGATCACTTTATAATTTGGATGACTTGTGGCTACTAGACACTATATAAGGATATCGACACTACCATCGACAATAGTGTCCCTATGTGGTTGGTAGTGTCTAGAGGGATAGAAAATATGTACATATCTAAAACTAAAAGTGAAGGATGTTTATCAAGATTTAAGCTTTTTGTGGAGTACAGGGGAACTAGGTCATCAAAATATTATGGATCAAACTAATATAAAATCATTTAGGCACAATGAAATGATGAATGCAAGCCTTTTGGCAACAAGGAGGTCTAGAACTAAAGGGTAGAACCCTGATTGTTATTTTTGAAATGTATAGGATTGAATTGCAAAAAATATTCAATTTTAATATCTATGAAACATTCTTAAGACATGATCATGTTATCTTATTGGTGGTAGTCATTTTAGCATGGCTCAAAAAATTATTGGGTGGTCATTAAGAATCATTTGTAAATCAGGATGTGTAGACACATGTGTTGATTGAAATTTTATGGAAAATATTTGTGATACAAATATTTCTAAATTTTTGTTAAGAATGTTCATCATTTGATGCAAACTAACCAATCATGAAGATTTTGATTTTAATCCACATAGTTCAAATACCCTAGCTTTAGAATGAAAGCAAATGAATAGTTCCTAAACATTCATCATTATCATGGCCAAAAGTTGTGAGCCATTATGCTCCTAAAAAATTGTCACCCCACCAATGGGAATAACAAACATAGGAGAATATAACATGTAGTCTCCCATAGTAAGATTAATACTATGGCATTTTCCAAAAAAGTTGATTGTGCCACCATCTACAATCATGACTTGAAATTTTGAAGCTGGTAAAATGAAATAGTTAAAATAAGTATCCAACTTATTATTGATGAATTTGTGTGTACTCCCTTGGTCATTCAACATTCTCACCTTATATTTATTGAGGAAATGAACCACCTTAAGAGTTTTAGGAATACCAATACTTGAAAGTGCATGGCATGAAATACTAGGGTGAGAATATTTAGATTCCTCCTCTGGCTCTTCCATATCCTCATGTAAGTCCTCATCATCTTATTCATATTCATTAGCTCCTTCAATGTAGAATAATTTATTTTCATCATATTTGTGTCCTTTGATCTACTTGATGTCACAACTGAAATACAATCCTTGTGCATGCTTCTCTTCAATTTGTTGAGGGGTCAATCTTGTAGGATGAAGAAATGATTATGTTATGGAAATACATTCATGAAAATTAGAAAAAAGCCATCCTTGGACTAGATGTTTTTCTTCTACCTTACATGTTAATAGTATGGATTTAGATATTGAATTTAGATTAAACATGTGAACCTAAAAATGGATGTTATCCCTGAGCCTACCCAAGAACATGTTAGTCATGTTATCCTCATCGAAGTCATCCATGCATAAGGATATATTTTGGAAGTATTGAATATAATATTTCACAATCCCTATTTGTTGTAACTTTGTTAAGTGATTGAAGTAGTTTTTTGAGACATTTCTATAATAGTGCATCTGTAGCTCATTAGTAAATACTGACTAGGTAACATGAATGCTTATTTTTATTTTGAGCACACAACCACCTATACCAAACTAACTACTTAGGCTATAGATATAAATATGCCATGACCACATTTTGTGAATATGAAGTCTGATGTAAATCAAATAAGTTTTTTATTTGATTGATCCAAGTGAATGGATCCATACCATCAAACTTGCACACTTTCACTTTTGGCCTCATGTGCTTTGAACATGTATTGGAGTTGTGGTTGTTCTAATTAGGAGAACCCGAATGGAGTGGTGGAGGATTATTTTGTAGAAGTTGAGATATAAGAGTGGTAAACTACCTACTAATTTTTGCCAATTAATTATTCATAACAACAATGTCCCCTTTTACCCCAATGATGTCCCTTTTTACTATATCAAAATCATATTTCTTCACCATGCTTTGCATGTCTGATTGAAGTTGGTAAACCACCTTAGAAACCAAAGGAATTGAAGTTTTAGACTCCATATCATCCTTATGAGGAGTTTTTGGGGTGCTTTTCCATTTATTACAGTCATGAGTGTTATGTCCAACCATGCACAAACCCTAAGATGAAGGGTTTCATTAGTGAAAAAACTGTACCAACAAATTATACTATTATGACCATCTCATTGAGACAAATTTAATAATTGATAATTTATACAAGGTTTAAAAAAAAATTATTTTTTTTTCAAAAAAAGACTTTGAACAATATTTCATCAATGAAAAAATCAAATTCTTCCTAGATAAGTTATGTTTTTCAATCCTTCAGCTCTTAGGATAACTATAACACCATATCCAAAAACTAATGTCATATAAACTTGCCTAAATCGATGCTCTAATACCACTTTTAATGAAATTACTTAGATATTTTTCAATAATGATATAATGTATCACAAAAATAAGAGAAGAATATGTAGATCCATAATAATGATTGATGAAAGATCAAAATACTTGATAATATGACTGAGCCACTTTGAGGGTACAACCTCCACAGTGATGCAATAAGATCAAAATGTAAAATACAATTATCAAAGACTAACCACTACCTTCTGTATATATACTCTAATTAACCATGGTTATTTCATAGGCTGACCTTACTAATAATGTAGAGAAATGTGACAAGATAATAGGAAAGGTATGTAAGCCACTAGTTGGCCAGACATATCCCTAGACATGTTATAAGTTAAGGGTTTAGCATCTAACACCCACAAGTTTAAATAAAAAGGATTTCACACATGTATGAGACCCAACCAACTAACCACCTATTTTCCCAACTTACTAACATATTAATTAACATTATTAAAATTTTAACTCTAAAGGGGGTGTCTCATAAATGAGATGCTAAACCCATATAAATTAACACTAAAAACTAACATAAATTTTGATCATAAAACCCAACAAAACTCACCTTGATCTAAAAGGGGTAATGAAGATGATCTAGAGTAATAGAATATGAAGCTATACAATAAAAACCATCACAACATGTCAACTAATCACCTAAACCTTTGGCATAAATTAACATGTATTGACGCATCTAACTCAACTGCAATCTACCCTATGTGCTCTATGCCTATCAACACTACATGAATATGATAAATGTGCCACATTTACCATCCCAATGATCATTTTTACATGCATTTCAATATGAATATAATCATGGAAATTCCCAAACACAATGATAATTTTATACCTAATATATGGCTCATCTTACCTGATGCCCAAAAAATCTAAGCACTTTGAAAACACTATAGTGCTTACAACCTCCATTAATATGTACAATCAATTTAATATTGATCAAAACCAGATCAATCTCTTCCCCTCATCAGTTGAAAGGTGAGAAGTTTATGCAGCATAATTACCACCAAATAATTGATTGTCTCCTCATCAATAATATCAATAAGAAAATTCCAAAATTTTGACAAAAAATATTAAACTCCTATTATCTAATCAAAATCACCACTACAACAAAACCCAATCTCATAACAAATATAAAAATCAAGATAAGTGGGTCTTCTAACTTTGTCAATTGAGTTGATCCTGACGAACATGTAGACCATAAGATGCAACATGTTTGTCTCTAATGATATTGGTAGTAGGAAAGTAAAGTGTTACATTCATGATGTTCACATAAAAACTACCCATTTTAAATTTCAACATAAGATCAGGGTGTTGATTACTATCAAAATTGCACCATTTATACATTAAAAACAACTCATTTATTTGGGTTTTAATACTTTTTTGTAAAAACTCATAAAGAGAGAATCCAAACCAAAAATCTAACTCTTTTGATGGACTTAGAATGTGCCTAAACATTAAATAGGACTGGTTACATACATATATTCATGAAATAAAACAAATGATTTAGAATTTTATAATCATAAACTATAACACTCAAAATGACAAGGTTTTAAAATTTGGGTTTGCATTTGGCAAGATTGGACCTGTAATGTCCCATTTTTTGAATTAATTAAACTAGAGGACTTGAAGCCTATTTTTATTTACTGTGGGCTAAGGGGGGATTAAAAATGAAAAGAATATTATAATCATTCATTAAATTGTCCAAAAGGTACTTTAAGTTATAACTTGGAAATAAAAAAGACACTTTTGCACTACACTTCCAGCCTTGGCATCATTCTTTTTGGGGGAAATTATACTAACATCAAAATCATAGGGGTTCATTATTATTGCCAAGGATCTTCCTCTTTCAACTAGGTTTTTGATAAATTTTTTGTTTTCATGCTTTCTATACTGTTTTAGGGTAAGGTTTGGTGTAATATTTTCATATTCAATATATTTGAATAAAAATTACAGTTGGGTATTTTCAATTTTTTATATTTTAGTGATTTATTATTATTATTCAAAGTTTATATCAGCATTGATATTTAGAGAAATTATATAAAAAATATAACTTTGATAAAATATAAAAAAGGGATATTTTAGTGGTATCAGAGTTGTGATATTGCTAGCCTATGAATCATGAAGAAGTGCAAGAATCCATGTTAGAGATGTTGCAAGCTATGAAATAATATCATAAGGATCTTAAGGCATGTATGTAAATAGAGAAGATGGAAAGGTTAAAATCTAAGACTCAAATCTACATAGGAGAAAAAGGAATTTGGCATGTAAGTCAAAGGTAAGGAGATCTTATCTAAAAAGGAATCAAACAATCTGGTTGAAAATAAACTAACCACATTACATACAATCATTAAAGATGTAATGAGGACCCAAAAGAGGTGTGATGAATGGATAAGAAGAGATAAGGAAGTTGAGTTGATATCCACTTAAGCAAGACAACACCTAAAGAATATTAAGGGAATGAATTCTCTAATTGTAATGGTGGAACATGAAGAAAATATATATTTACAAGAATTTGAGGAGAATATTTTGGCTATCCATACTTTAGGAGTTTTGAGTCACAAAGTTAGGGGTGTTGAGAATATTCTGTGGATTGGATGGCCAAGTGACTTCATCAATCCAAAGGTTGAAATAGTTCTCCCTCATGTTAGGAAGTTTGTGATAAATGGTAAATTTGTAGAAGCTTCAACATCAACAAAAATGATGGTTGATCAACCCATTGAGGTCTATCAACCATTGGGTGATATCAAGCCATACATTGGTACTTATCATAAAAGTTTTGATGCTAATAGCTATAAAAAAGAGTTGGATCTAGACACAGTAATAATTATAATGGATATGTATAGTCTCTTGCATTATGAATCACATATAGATGGTCAAAATGCATCTTTAAACTATGCAACTACAATATACATGGTTATCATAAGAGGAATATTTTTAGTACTAATATCAATAGCTAAGGTTTTGGTAAGTGCATGTGATAAGCTAATACAAAAAAATGAGGATATCTCAACAATTTTTCTTTTGGGAAAAGAAGGTGAGCATTTTGATTGTAGCTAAAGGTATGAAAAAATCTTAGTTTTTTTACTTTGCATCATGTTATTGCAAGATTCTTATCATCATGGAAAGTACTCTAAAAATGGTGATAGAGTCACATATATAACTTGTAGCATAGGGCATATATATTCTTTGATTCAATTTTAAAATTATTCTTGCATAGGAGAATCGAGTGATCTTTTGATACACAAGAAGGATAAAGGTGATGATGAGATTAATATTACCATGTCTAGTGAATTCTTCATCACATGCATTTGGATGTAAAAAATGCATCTTGAATTATACATTGTTTTAAAGGACACTGTGTTCAATAAGAAATCCAACCCACTATGAATTTCTATGGTTAAAAAATTATTCTATAGACATACTTTATAAGGATGCCATAGTGCCTCAAAAAAAATTTATGCATGTAGTTGTCTTACAGAGGGAAACACCTTGTACGTGTTTCAATAGGATAAATATTGTGTGATGTACTTGGAATTATCATGCCTTTTCTTCATTATATGTGTGAATCTTTAGCTAAAAAATTTCCTTCACCTGATTACCACCATGACACATTCTAGGTCTACTAAGGAACAAATAGAATCTTTTATTACAAATGGATAGGAAATCCTTGAACTTCCTCAAGAAGAAATAACTTGGTTTTGTGCACATAGAAATTGAAGTGATACACACATGCTATCTTCAAGTTAAATTATTCTTGAAAGTAACTTAATGACTAATAAACCACCAAAAATATGTGTTGATGTTGATTGGCCTCTAAAAACATGGTTTGGTATGCCAATATCTAGAGGTGATGTACATTCATAGAGTACTATTTTGAAAATAAATCAAGATGCTAAAATTTCTCATCATAAATTTGGCATAGAACATGTACCCATATCCACTCATGCATGTGAAAGTGATCAGATGGTAGATATTTTTACAAATTCCACTATTAGTGAAGTTCCACATGATTCAAAAAATAAATCCAATTCAGACATAAAAAATATTAAATGTGGGGGTGAGAATGCTATTTCCAATAAAGATGATGTTTTCCTAAGGTCATCTTTGGTAGGACTAGAAAATATTGATTTTGGTATCCATTCACAAAAATGACTTATTCTGAGTAATTAGATATTAGAATATCTTCTATATTTAATCAAAAGAGTAAATTATGTTGGTGTGTGCCAGATGACAAATAATGTCAACTTATTGGTAGTTTAGGAGAATGTTTTATTTATAATTAGTTAGTTAATAAGTATGGTCCAACATCTGTGAACTAGGTAAATGAAAAGTATGAAACTAGTTCACCTTTTGATATGATTCTTAGTAAAGAGGATGACAAGAAAGAGTTCTTGTCTTTTTTGGCCAAGAAATAAAAAGTGTCTTCTCTAGAGTAGTTATGTATACATGCTCAAAGTATTAGGAGGCATATATACCTTCTTTGGTGTATTTATCAGGTGAAAAAATACCTTACTCATAAGGTAGACACTGAGATAGATAAGGATAAAGAAATTAAAATAGAGGAGAAAAAATCTAAATTGTAATCAAATATCACATCTGATTAGTCAAATTTATATACTAATAATAACTTTGTTAGCCTAGAATGTGATATAAAACAACATTATTTTTGAGACACATTTAATTTTATATGATGATGAAGTTATGTACATGAAAAAAACCAATAAGACATCTAAAAGGAGAAAAATAGTGTACTTCATTGTTATGTTAGCTAGAAGAAACATAAATGCCAAGCCAATATTTAGGTCACATACTAATGGTTAGGCATCTGAGTCTCAAAAAATAAATATAACTCTTGGTCACATGACTAGTGGTAGTGCTTTACAGTGTTTACTTAAATTTCCCATGCTGTTAGATCTCGAGGAGTGGTCACATTGGTACTATATATTTGCTCATGCACTTGGTTTAATGTTTAAATGGATAAATAAAAAAGTGATCAATAATAATTTGGTTTGTCTTATGACACAAGGTGTAAAAATGCTTCACAGTGATGGTTTAACAACTTTGAATGAATTCTTGATAGCTGTAGTTAAGGGTTGTGTAAAGTAAATTGCTACAATATAGTTTGTTTTAATTGTGTCTATTTATGGAGGTAATCACCATGCTCCTATTGCACTCTTGAAATCACATTATTGTTGGGCAATATATGCATTTGTAAATAATCTTATAGAGGATTATGTCAATGCATGTATCTCAGACATGGCAAAATCAGATTATTGCATTAAGTGTCAAAAATTAGCTTGGGTTAAATGGCTCTACATGGGAGAGCATTTCTATAATACCACTTACCACATGTCATTTATTATGTCACCTTTCAAAGCTTTATATGGCTATGATTCTCTTTCCTTTTTGTATTTGGTTATTGCTAATAATATGGTGCCATAAGACAGAGACTTGGTTACACAAAGCCAAGACATAATGGGTTTATTAAAAGAAAACCTCCAACATGCTAAAAATTAATAGAAGTTATATAAATACCAATGTAGTACAAAGAAGATTTTTGAGGTGGAAGACATGGTTTTATTAAGGTTACAACCATATAGGTAGTCTTGTATCAAGAAGAGGGGAGTTGAGAATCTCAAATCCCATTTTTATGGGCCATACAGAGTTTTGAAGAGGATTGGGGAGGTTGCCTATGAGCTCAAGGTTCTAGAGAAAAACATAATACATAATGTTTTCCATGTATCATGCCTCAAAAGGCCATTAGGGCAGCATGGAAATCCTTCCATTGAGTTGCCTCATTTGGATGATGAAGGCAAACTCATCTTGGTTCCTAAAGCCATCCTGAATATCAGAGAAAAGAGGTTAAGGAACATAACAATCACAAAATATCTAGTACATTGGAAGGATATACTAATGAAATATAATACTTGGGAGGGTGCAAGGATTCTTGAGCATCCTAGTTTGTAATTACTTGAGGGCAAATAATTCTAGGATGGGTAGACTGTAATGTCCCCTTTTCTGAATTAGTCAAATCAGAGGACCTGAAGCTTATTTTTATTTATCTTAGGCTAAGGGGGATTAAAAAAGGTAAATAATTTTATAATAATTCACTAAGTTATCCAAAAAGGTACTTTAAGTTATAACTTGGAAATAAAAAGGACACTTAATGTATTATTATTAAATGGGGCCAAAAAACAAATATTGGATACATGGCCCAAAAGGTAATTAATAATTATAAGGATAGAAAAGGATGAATATTCAATTAAAAATAATATTAAAAACTTTTAGAGTTTTGGATGAAAAGAGATTATTTAAATAATTGATTGGACAAAGTGGAAAAAAAATCATTCATTCATTCAAACACTTGTAAAAAACCCTTATTTTGTAAATTTGTGGTAGTGGCTTCAATATTTTAAATAGAGGATGAAAACCTTGATATGCAAAAAGTTGGGGATGAAGAACCTCAAACCCATTTGGTAATTTCATTCATAGATTACACTAGAGATTTTATATTCATAGGAAATCCATCAAAAAAGTACATAAATTCCAACTTATGGTTGTGTATGGGGTTCCAATATTTTATAAAACTATGAAAATATTCTCCTATAGTGACCTTTCACCTTGACATCACTATTCATAGTGTTATTGTTGTCACTTGGATTTTCACCCTTTGAGGATATGTCTAATCTCTCCTCATCCAAGTGGCACAATTGAAACACCTCTAGGCTTGTGGGTAGCCTAAAGATGAGGTGAATCTCTAGATAGGGCTAACTCCCTTGATGTACCACTTTGGATCACTACTACACCTAAACTTTGCGGGGGGGGGGAAGGGAGAGAAAAATTTGAAAGAAAACTATCCTAAGGGTGGTGATACACCAAATAAGTTAATGAATTCTAACCAGCTACATGTTACACATGAAACTAAGAGACTAACCAAACATACACTTCTCTAATCCACATCATCTCGCATCAACATTACATTATAAGGTTATGGATGAATGTTTAGGCTAGGAAGAATAGATAAGAGGACTTAAATGGCAATAATGAATAGAATAAATCACTCCACCTTGACACTTCCTAGAACACTTCACATGCCCTATAAGATAAAGATTTCTAACTATAAATAGGTGAGAAAATGAAACAACTATGCTAAGGAAACAACAAGTCATCACTTAAGAAAAATCAATCATACAAGTAAAACATACCATGAATAGTCATGGAAGAGGTAAAAATTAGTATTCTTATTGATAAAATGGTATACAAATGAGTAGGGCTTCATCATACTCAGGTAGAGCATAAGTTACAATGGCTAGTTCTTATAGAACTTGAGAGAGAGAGAGGAGAAGAGAGAATTTGAAGGGTCATAAGGACAATTTTAAAGATGATAAAAGGAGTTAATTATGCATGAGAAAATGATGTGGGATGAACCATGGAAGTTTAGGAAGTACAAGTGTCCATATAAAGCATGAAACTCATAAAAAGTGGCATGAAAGTTCTCATTCTGGCTCAAAAAATTACCTTCATGATTTAGACCTATTTGAAAGTCCCAAAACTGATTAGGGATATGAATAATGATTGGAATTAATGTTAAGGATTTCATACATGCCTCTCCATGAATTGGTTATATTCCTGGTCATCTGGAATCTTCCCAAAATGAGCTATCACCATCTGTAGTCTAAAAAACTCTTCTTTCATGCACCTTGCATACTTGGCCTCAAAAAAGGCATCAGTTTTCCATGAAAATACATGGGAGGGAAATAATTAAATGTGTCAAAACCCTCCATGTTTGAGAAGCATTAGAAACACCTTAAAATTAGCTCACTTGAAGTTTTCCACCCTTCTCACTAGCTTGGTCACTATGCCAGTTTTCATTGGCTGAGATGAAGTAGTTGATTAAGGCATGTAGGAGTTATTAAAAGGAATGAAATTTACATGGGGAGTTATATTAATTCCTAATATTCCATCCTATATGATTGACACCTCTTGAAACCTCCTATAACCTACACAATGCATAAATCTATAAAAAATTCCTAGTTTTACACTCTATCCATATAGTTATATACAACTAATCTAGATGGAGAGTATAATGAGAGAGTATTATACATATTCAAATCATCATTATAGTAAAACTATTCCATTAGAGTAGATTTCCAACCTCATTTATCTAATAGGGTCACTAGCAAGGGTTGTGGACAGTTTGAACTCTTAAGCTTTATTCATAAAGATTAGATATTAAAGTTGCCAAAAAATTCTACTAGATCACAATATAGGACCATTTTAAAATTTTATAAACTCCATATATCCCCATGAAAATTGACAAGAGAGATATGAGTAGTCAAAGTCACCTTATTGAGCTTTCCCTTACGTTTCCTATAAGGCTAAACTGTCTCTGAGCTAAAAATGGATTTCTCTATGGTTTATTTTCATACCAATCACTCATACACCTCTATAGTGACCCTATAACATGATACAATCCATTTGAGTGATAATTTAAGGCTATACATGAAGTTGACCCCCCGTTTGGATTCTAGGCCTAGTCATGCTTAGTAGGCCTGTCTACACCTTAAAGCCTAAAATGAGTTTTTGATGGTTCTCCCTAAATCCAATAGCTTAGACACATATTTTATTTCCACAAAAACATGTATTGGTCCATTTTAATCCACTCTTTGATCTAGAAGTGGCATTGGTCTCTTATTTGGCCTTTAGGCATAACCCTACCCAAGTAGGCTTGACTACAACCTTAAGAGTATAAAAAACCCTATTGAAAATCTTCCTTATTTAATTGATTTAACATGTTTTCATAGGTGTGTTATATATTATAAAACCTCATAATAAATTTTAAATATTTCCTAACTCATCCTTTTATCTCCTTATTCAAAACTGCTAGGGTTTATGCATGAGGGGAGTGCCCTCTATCCGAGACAAAATAGAGGGAATTTTCCCTATTTTCTTAGGAAAAACAAATGTTGTAAGTTGTTATCCTAGTTTTATATATTTTATACACAAAATTTCAACCTATGGTCCCAATATTAGATCCTCTAAAGCTTTAAATTCCCAGATAGACTTCTTGAAGGCAAATTATGTACACCTTTGACTATGTTTTGCTTGTTTAGGGTTCCTATAGGTGTTATTTGCATGAATTATGCATTGGGAATAGTGAATGGGTCTTATTAAAACCTTTAAATATCCTTTAAAAATGATTTTGACCTGTTCACTCATGTTTGGACAATACCCACACTAAAAATCATCACTTTTTATGCTCACTACCACTCTCTACCATCTACAGTTGGCTGTAGGTGCTCATAGGTATTTAAGGAGTCTATTTAAGCTTATTTTATACATCTAAAAGCTTATGGATGTCATTATGGTCTTAATGGAGGTTATTATAGGTTTGTATTACCATTTCAACTCTTCATTTCCATATACCCTGTTGAGACAAGATTAAGTTCTATTGCTGACTGTTGTTTTATTGAATTTGGGAAACTATACAGGGTAATTTACTAAATAGTAAAAGGGTATAGATTAAGGGGAAAATTAGTAAATAAATTTTAATTAATTAACCTAATGATATATTAAATCTAGAAGTGCTTAATTGATTTATAAAAATAATAAACAAGGAGATAGAGAGTAAAACTTAGCTAATTTTGGCTAAGACGAAGGAGATAGAGGCTACAAATTACTATTCTAGCTAAGCAGGATATCAAAAATAGGATCTAAAAGTATATTTTATACCTAGATAGGAGTGCCAAAAATGGGACACCTAGATGTATATAACTATAATATAATTTTTGGTGATGTAGTCCTTAGTGTTTGAGTTTTTTGAGCTTTCTAGGTTCTGTTTGTCTACTCTAAAAGACCCTGTGCCTATAATATCAAGTCCTAGTTGTTCACAAAGCTCTATGTGCAATTGATTTTATTTTAAAGGATCCTACTTCCTCTTCATTCTTGATAGGTGATCTCTAATCCAACTATAAAAAGGGGTTAATGTGTAATATGCACTAAACGTACAATTATACCCTGTGTGTGGGCACGCTACCTACATACCTATACTCTGAAGAGGGATCAAGTCCAATGTAGTTATCCAAATTTGAATGTGTATTGTGAAATATTATGTATAAAATGTAAGTATATGTGAATTTGGGAAATCTTGAGATGACTCATGACTAGTGCAGGAGTTTGGATAGGTTAGAAATAATAGTGGTTGGATGTATGTAGAGAATATGAAGATTTGGTTGAGTATGCTTTAGTAAATTTCTAGATTGTGCATTTTGAATGATTTCCAACCCTTATAAATGACCTTTGAATGGGATTTTATAGGGAAACTAGTGATCATGGGTTAGATGAACTCGCATTAGGCTGACAATGGAAAATATAAAGATTTAGGAAAATCTAACCTTTTGAGGCTATTGTGGACTTAGACAATAGCACTAGAAAGTGGACACTTTAGGTCCCAACACTGTAGTCCAACTTATGGTGCTATTATCTAGAATGAAAGGGACCTTTAAGGATAGATCTATGCTTGGGAGAGGAGTTTAGGATAGTAGGGGCTAAATCTAGAAGGCTTCAAATGACTGGGAAATAGTGAAAACATGCCTAAGTGGGATGTGTAAGCGACTAGGAGAGACCTATGGTTTGGGTGTCACAAGTCATGCTTAAGTTTTAAAAATTGAATTTTATTATGAATACATTTCCCCCCCTTTATTCTAAGTGTGAAACAAATTGAAATACTAGTATAAATGAGAAAAATAGAAGTGTACCTGAACTTACCTATGAGGCTAAGTCCAAGAAGTTGTGTGATGCTGGGTTGTGTATAGTGAGAGCATGTTGTATTGTGTAAGTCTACTAAAAGGAAAGTAAAAATAGATCAATTATTAATATATAAATTATATCTAAAATAAAAATTTACACAACTAGGTAAAGAGAGAGGAAGGAAGAAAAAATAATGAATACACCTCACCGAGTACATGAACCAATACAAAACCTATTATGTTGCTGGGTTGTGCTGAGTGATGCTAGAAGTATGTTGAACCAAGAGTTATATCGATGAATGACCTGAGTGCTTAATCCCCTAGAAGTTTGCTCAAGAATGCAAAGGTAGGCCCTTTAGCTCTATCATTTCCAACTATGTGAATTTAATGAATAATGCATGTGCTAATCGATGTCTGGACCATGTGTATAACCCCTTTGAATAGGTGGCTCAAGAATACAAAGGTTAGATATACCTTTTGTTCCATCATTACCCCATGATGTAAAGTTGAATGAGAAAATATTGGTATACATAAATGTCATATGAGATGGCTCATAGTGCCCGTGAATGTGCTATGATTTGACAATGTTGGCATGGATAACCGAATGTAAACTAGAAACTAGGCCACTGTTAGCCACTCTAAAAAATGAATATTGGACTTGTATATAAGCCCCTCCTAAAACTAAAATCAAGTCTTCAGAATCCACTCAAGAACTTGGGTAAATAGGAAGTCAACTTGTATGAAAGTTTACTTGAATGTGATTCCAACCACCTGCATATGGAGTAAGGCATGTAATTACTAGAAATGTGTAAGAAAATGCTATAAAATCAGAAATAGAGAAGGCCCATGTGCCACACACATTGCCCTAAATAAATGGTGTCTATAACATATATTTTAAACTAAAATTTGTATCAACTACCATGTCTAAACTAAAAATGGAAACCCTCATGCCATGCTTAATGCCCATTGTATCTAGATTCTCTAAGTAAAATAACTGCTAAAAATTGCTGATCTTTGGACTAAACCATACTAGAAAAAATGTGATTGAACGCATCTCTCTACCTTATTCTAATAAAATTGAATATTCTACTATTTGGAAAATAATTCCAAAAACTAAACACTTTGGGGTCCAACATTGTAGTCCCATTTTTGGTGCTATTGTCCAGAGCCAAAATTGATGACTGATCTAGATTCTTTGCTATCTACCTGGTCTGGTTTGCCTATGCCAAATTCTAGATTCTAGACTATACTATTCTAAAACTTCTTTTTCAACCATTAGGAGCATTGATATTTTTGATAAAACTCCTATTTTCCCCCTATTTTGAGGGTAGGAGTGAAGACCCTACAATGAATTCCCTCAAAAGAAGAAGCCCTACAAGTGTGTTAAGCCATGAAAACATTTGATATACATTATCTCAAGATATAGCAAAAGTTGTAGAGAGAGATTATTATATCCATAGGGGTATGCCTAGATAGGTATAACAATGTAATAGCATGTGCACAAGAGTAAATTGAGATTTAAAATGTTATTTGTTAGTTGTTAGTGGCATAGAGGGATGGATCATGATGTATATCATGGCATCCAAGAAGCAAGGTAAATGCATGATTCTAATCATGGCATTGCACACAAAGATAAGTAATCAAGAAATAAGCATACAAAGCAAGAAGCAAGAAACACGTGAGGGTGGCCAAGGGGCCAAATAAGCATAAAAATCATGTTTAAATGCCATATACACACAATGAGAACAAGCAAAGATTGGCACAAGGGCCACAAGCACATTAAAGGCACACACAAAGGAAATTAGCAAGTGTCTAAAGGCACACACATATAGACAAGAATAAAGGACATTGGCATATGTCCTAAAACACAAGCAAGAAGCAAATAGGAAATGGAAAATACAAACGCATCTAGCTAATCAAAGTGAAGATTGGAAGCATGCAAAGTACTAAAAATATAAACATGCATTTAACAATGAAAAGCAAGAAGCAAGAGTATACAAGATATGTGATACAAGACTAATGTATATGCTATGAAATATAGAAGTATGATATATGCTAATGGATGTCGATGTAATATCTATGTAAGCAAGTAAGGAATGTACTAACACAAGATGTCTAGAGTGTATAGTGTAAGAATGACATAACTTGGATGGTGTAGTCATGTAGAGTATGCCCCTAGTGGGTAGATGC
Organism: Torreya grandis; assembly: GCA_037957365.1. Taxonomy (NCBI): domain Eukaryota; kingdom Viridiplantae; phylum Streptophyta; class Pinopsida; order Cupressales; family Taxaceae; genus Torreya; species Torreya grandis. The sequence continues at coordinate 3,131,316 of JARHVA010000651.1, read as the reverse complement.
ATCAATATGTAGCTGGAATGTAGAATTAGGATGCTCCCTTGATGGGTGGAGTGAAGCAATAAAGGATTTGGATACACCACACACACTCAAAGAAGATCAAGTGAAGCTTGGTAATATAGATAAATCAATAAATAATAGCATAGAATAGCATAATGTAAGTCTAGCATAATGGTTAGCAATGTAAAACATATATGATACATATAATTGACATGTTTTTGTATTTTTGAAATATTATATTATTTTTATATTTTAAAAATTTGAGCTATGTACAATCAAGTAGATGAAACTATGTAAAATCAATACTGGAAGGAAATGATACTAATCGATGAGTCTCTGATGAGACTCCCTATCATGGTGTCCTGTATCAAAGAGTGGAATTATGCATGATCGTGAAGCAAGATGGAAATGCTGAGACTATGGATCTAAAAGCTATATATGTTGTAAATACTCCAAAAGATTCAAAGTAGAAATTGATTATGGGGATCCTCTATAATTTTGATAAGTGGATGTAGTTGTAGGGATCTTAGGGACCCATCTAGAAGTAGGAGAAACTTTCTGAACATGTGCTCTATGTGTAGATGCATGAGATCTCAATGAAATTACTCTAGGTGTGAATACTGTAGCTAAAATCTATCTAGAATCTCAAAGCTATGGAGGTGTATAAACCCTCTATACTGGTGATAAATATCATATCTATGTTTAATGTTTAATTGGAGAAAAAATTGGTGGTGGAGCTAGAACTGGTAATGGAACTGAAACTGGCTCTGAAACTAAAACTAAAAGTGGTAACTTATATGAAACTTTAGTAACTGTGATAACCTAATTAGTGTGAATGATTTTCATGCATTGATGTACTGTAGATAGAACTGCTTAGAGTTTTTGTTTCCAAGGTCTACCAAGTAACATGTCAAAAACTCCTACACTAGGAACTATAGTAAATGAGGTGGTCATGTGTGTAGGACTAACCTATAGAGGAATGAGGATCTCACCCAATTTAGTTTGACTATGTACACTAAAACCATTGATAACTATATTTATTAGAGTAATATCCTATTTTGTATATCCCAAGTGTTGTAGTAGTGTCATAATACACATTTTAATGCTAGATTCATTATCAATTAGAACATTGTAAATGGGATGACCATGAATAAAAGCTCTAATGAAGAGCACATGATAATCTATGTCATCCTCGATAATCTCCTACTTGGAAAAGGAGATGGAAGGCTGAACTAGAATGCTAGAATGAAAAGTACCAATCATGTGGCTTAATGGATGTAAATTAGCTAGTAGTGCCTTGTATGTAATTGGTGGAGGATGTGCCTGATATGCATGATGTACACCTGATGTGTCCTATGTCTCTAACTTGACATACTATAGAAATGGATTTGAAAAGATTTTGATTGACTTATCTTGCATTGGTTTGACTAGATGAGGCTCAACTAAAGTGCCTAGATCAATTTGATTACCATCAATTAGATCCTATATCTTATGCCTAAGACTAATGCATCTATTTTTAGTATGGATTGGTTCCCTATGATAGTCAAAAAATGCATTCTAGTCATATCCTCATGGAAGAGGCTTTGCTAAATTAATTTTTTTGATAGGAGGAAGAGATATGATGTTACATTCTAATAACTACTATAGAACTCTAGCTAGAAGAACTGGTAGATTTGTAAAAGGTCACTGAGGAGGTGATGATAAAGTGATTCTCTATGAGGGCTCTATAGTTACATTAACTATCTACTGAGTCGATCCTTTACTATCATTAAATTTGACGTTATATGGGGCTTTGTTGTTACTCCTATTAGTTATATCTGGTGCACTTGTGTACTTAATTTTTCCCATTGAAATGAGTTTGATTTATCTTTATTTTAAAGTGTGACATAATTCAGTGAAAGAAGATAAATGTTTGAACATGATTATTTCATGCAAAAATGGTAGAAGACTCTATTTGAAGAGGTCTTGTAACTCCTGATCTACCATAGGGCTAGTCATCTTAGCCAATATGGTCTTGTATCTGAGAACATACTCGGTGAGAGGCTCATTTGATTTTTTGTTGTTATGCAATTTGGGCATATGAAACCTTATCACTGATATTGATACTAAAATGTGCTAAGAACATGTCAGCAAGAGGATTGAATGCATTAACTGACTGATTTGATAGACTATACAACCATTTTAATGCATAATCCTTGAGGCTCCTCACAAATAATTTAGTTAATAGCTAGTCATTTGGTATATAATCCAAACATGCAATGTGAAAGGCTCTCAAATGTGTCTCTAGATCACCCTTTCCATTGTAAAGAGTGATCTTAGGTTATACAAATCTAGGTGGTAAGGGTGTAACAACTATATGTTGTGCCAAAGGTGTATTCAATAGAGTGAAAGAGTCCAATGCCTGTGTAGATATAGTGGTACATTTCTCAAGATGTTTCACCTTGGATAGAAGAGATCAAATCTCTTGCAAAAGGTTTGCCACATCAAGAGATAGGGATGCACTTGTTAAATCTGGTGGCATAAAAGAAGGTTGGGCTACTATAAGGGGTTGTTGTGACATAGTTTCCCCCTTAGTATCATGTACAACTGGTGTCTCTATGGTTTGAGAAGATGGACTATTGGTTACATTTTTTTGTTCCTCTTGGAGGATTATAATCATGTCATCTTACATATTTGGGTGTTTGGTTAAGAATTCTTGAAGCTCTCTTTTATTAGTTTCATCAAAGCTAGTATATTGGGCCATTGTTAAAGTAGAAAACAATTTAAAATGTGTTTTAATGTTTTGAAATAAGTTATAATAGGTAATGTGCTAAAACTTGAAAATATTGGATATAAGAAACACAAAATTCTAAAATAGTAGTTTAGAATTTGAACAAAAAGGATACAAATTTTCCAAACATGTAAGGTAATACCACAAAAAGCAAAGTAGGAACTAGTATATGCAACTAGGGATTTTATAGAAATATTATTTGCAAAATACTATTAACTTTTGAATTTGAAATTGATTTTCTGAGCTAAGTATGCAAGATAAAATTCAAGAAATTATGGGAAATTACTTGCTTTAATGGGACCTAGTAGATGCAACTAGGGTTTTGAGAAAAATAATTTTTTTAGAATTACTATGAATTTTTGAAATTTGAAGTGATTTTCTGATTTTAATATTCAATCAAAATTTGTAGAAAAAAAGTGGAATATTACATGAAAATTATTGGGATTTAGTTGATGCAATCAGGACTTTGAAATGATTTTTTAAAAAATTAATGTAATAATTTTAAAAATTTGTTATAGATTTATAGAATTGAGCATGAAAAATTTAGGATAAATTTGAAAATATTTATAAAATTAGCAATATATTTTGCCTAGTGGTTTGAAAGTGTTTGTATGGAAATAGGACCTAGTATGTGCAAACTAGGGTTTTAGTGAATTATTGAAAACATTTTAATTAATTTATAGTTTTATAAGTTTTAAATTTAGGAAAAAATAAGAAAATATTGTAAAAAATCAGAAATAATTAGCCCTATGGTTTCTAGGGTTTTTTGTGTAGAAATTTAAAATAAGTTAGGTTCACCAAATGTTTTACTAAATTTGGGAAATTATAGAGGTTAATTTACTAAATAGTAAAGGGGTCTAGATTAAGTGGAAAATAAATGAATAAATGTGGCTTAATTAACATACTAATTTATTTAATCTGGAAGTGCTTAACTGATTTCTAAAAATAGAAAACAAAGGGATAGAGAGTAAAACTTAGCTGATTCTAGGCTGAGATGTAGGAGACAGAGGTTGTAAATTGCTGATCTAGTTTGGTAGACTATCAAAATTAGGATTTAGAAGTCTATTTTCTACCTGGATAGGAACATAAAAAATGGGACACTTGGAGGTGTAGTGTTGTAGTCTAATTTTGGTAATATAGTCCTTAGTGTCTAAGTTTTCTGGGTTCTATTCATCTACTTTGGGAAACCCTGTGCCCAAAATATTGAGTCCTATTAGTTCATGAGGCTCTGTGTACAATTGATTTTGTCTTAAAGGATCCTAGTTCCTCTTCATGCTTGATAGGTGATCTTGAATCCAACTAGAAAAAGGGGTTAGTGTGTAATATACAATAAATGTGTGATCACACCTCGTGTGTGGGCACACTGCCTACATACCAATACTCTAAAGAGAGATCAAATCCAATGTAGTTCTCCTAATTTGAATGTGTAGTGTGTAATCCTATGTATGTAATGCAAGTGTATGTAAATTTGGGAAAGCTTGAGATGACTCGTTACTGGTGCAGGAGCTTAGACAGGTTGGAAACAATAGTGGTTGGCTATATGTAGAGAATAAGAATATTTTCTCGAGTGTGCTTTAGTATATTTCTATCTTGTGCATTTTGAATGATTTATAACCCTTATAAATAAAATTTTAATGGGATTTTATAGGGAAATTAGTGATCTTAGGTTAGATGAACTCAAATTAGTTTGACAAGGGAAAAGATAAGGATACAAGAAAATCTAACCATTTGAGGCTATTGTGGACTTGGACAACAACACCAAAAAGTGGATACCCTGGGTCCAAACATTATAGTCCAACTTATGGTGCTATTGTCCAAGGGAAAGGGACCTAGGGGGATAGATCTGTGCCTGGGAGAGGAGTCTAAGATAGTAAGGACTAAATCTAGAAGGCTTCAGATGACTAGGAAATAGTGAAAACATGCCTAAGTGGGCTATGTAAGTGAGTAGGAGAAACCTATGGTTTAGGTGTCACAACTCATGCCTAAGTTATACAAATTACATTTTAGTATGATTACAACTATATACCCTACTTCCTTGATTCCTGTAGGTGTAATTTCCCCTTAATCATGATGTTTGAAGGTCTCCCTTGAAGCCTTAAGGTCATATAGAACCTGTTTATAACTATATTCACTTTTTATGGCTTAAAACACCAAAAAGACACTCAATTTAGGGTCAATGTCTTCTTGTTCTACTGTAGGTGAATATTTTCCCTTTGAAAATGACCCTTATAGGTGCTAATGAGACTCAAATCATGCATATCAACTCCTCTTGATGATCCTTTAAGTCACACATGGTCCTTTCAACTATTTAGAACATTTATTTATTATGGCAAGGCCTATTTTTCAACTTTAATTGAAAAGGGTCTCTTTTAGATTCAGACCTATAGATGATAATGGAGAAAATCAATGCTTAAATGAGTAACTTTAGGGCCCCCAATCACCATCCTCCACTAATCCTCTATCCTTCAAAATTTTAAAGGTACTTGTCTATGCTAGAGGTTATAATGTATACTCATCTAGATAATTAAACCCCTTTAGTATCCTTATTTCAAGATGTCAAAAAAAACACCTTAGACCTTTATTTTCACATTTTAGGGATAAACTCCTTGAACACTATCATCTCGTGCTTTGAAGGTATCTCCACTTCAATTTTCTAACTTAACATCTCAAACACACTTGTCATGGTCAAAAAAACATGTTATGGACTCCTTAGGAAGGTTTCATCTTGATAAAACACTCCATATGAGTACTCTAATTATTTTCAACACCACATGTAGGTGGTTATCCTCATACACAGGCAACAAAGTTGCAAGCATGGACAAGGTGCATATTTTGTGACTTTTATGAGTTTTAAACTCTCCTCAAAACTTGAAAATAGACCCCTTTGATTATCAAGGACCCTACCTAGCTCAAATTATCATTTTCGAAATTCTTGGTTTCTAAGAGGACACATGTAGGTGCAAATTCTGAGTTGTATGTAGGCAGTGAGTAAAATATGGATAATGTGCATTATTTAAGCCTCATGAACAGACTGAGACTCTTTACCAATTTCCCAAATTGTTTCTCATCATTATGATGGTCTTGGAACTAACTTCAAAACATCCATTTCAACCTAATTTTCTTCCTTCATAGGACCTATACACGTTCATTAATGGCTGCCTCACTGGTAAGTTGCATATGACTATACCTTCATGGAGAATTAGTTAGAGAAGGATATTTTAAGGTGAAATTATTGAGGGGACATTTAAAACATGATAATTAAACTATCACAACCCTTTATAACCATGATCAAAACTTGAAGATCTTAAAAATGGTGAAAATCTGACTGTGACATAGAATGGTGTACCCTCTTGTAACATGAGATGATTTGAATATAAAAACACCTTAAAAAACTAAACCAAGCATTATAATAATTTTAATATGGATTCAACATCATATATAACCAATATGACTAACTAGATTGTATAAAAATGCCCAAACTAAAGCAAAACCTATAGGGTACATAGATTAGCAAGCAGAAAAACATAGTCAACTTTATGAGGATGATTCATAAATCACAGGGCACCATTAGTCAAAATATTATTATTGAAATAAATATATCTAATTTTAATTTCACCTCCCAAAGGCATTTGACCTAGAAGTTCTCCAACTGTCTATACCAAGTACAAACCTAAAGACTGGTTTTGTATGTCTAAAAAAGTGAAAAAGGAGTAGAATGGTTTTACCTCAAAAATGACACTTATAAAGCATGTAAATCATGAAAATTAACTTGAGGAATATGAATATTCATATTAAAACCTTATCCCATGTGTAAAATTTTCCCATAGGCCATACAAGTGCCAAACTCTTCTCTTTTCCCAAGAAAACTACTATTTCTTATAAATAACTTATCAATTTCAGTTATGAATAGTTTAATAAGGCATAATAGGACACATTTCATGTTAAATCACCCTTATTAAACCTTCACACTTCCCTAGGAGGCTATACAACTCATTTAATGTCTTATTTTGACCCCAAAATGAGTCAAAATGATATAAGGACTAAAATAACTAATGACCAAGGCTAGTATAACATGAAATCACACTAAATGACCTATAATACACCTTAAAAAATATAAATTATACCCTTAAAACACCTAAAAATCAAATTTTTACCTATAGGGGTCCCAATTTGACCTGCAAGGTCAAATTTGGTCAAAAAATTGGTGACTCATGGGGGTAGTATGCCTACTATACTAAAGACTAGTAGCCTTATAAATCCATTAGGATTAAGGAGTCATATAAAGTCTAAAACATAGAGAGAAAAACTTTTACCATTGACCACAATATTTTATCAATACAAAACCACTTGACTAGCTTAACCACACAAAATAAATGACACACACAAAACAAAGCAAACAAGCCAACAAGGCGCACACACACATATGTGCTCAAGGCACTTAGGGGAATCAAAAAACAAACTATTATGCATAACTAGCCACTAATCATACCTCCTTCCTAGGATTAAAATGAAAGTGTCTTGAATCATCTTCTTGATGAGATGAATCATAATGCCAAGCATGTTTCTCCTTGGATTGGATGCTTCATGGATCAGACCTATTCCTTGGCGCTTCACTTGATTTTATCTCAAGTAAATCATCCTTAAATATATATATATATAATTTAGATATATTCCTATTGAACTTGTACACATACCTCATACTTCTGCCCACTCTTCATCTCATGATCAACTAGTATCTTCTTGATAGGCATGGCTTCAAGAGGATTGATTTCTTATTCCTTAGAAGATTGAGGCCAATAGGAGCTTATTCCATCCTTCAAGAGATTATGTGTTCCTCCCAACTGATTGGGAGGATAATATATCATTTTTATGACTTTAAACATATCATCATGAAATGTATATGCCTCTTGAAAGGACATACTTGAATGGTTGCTTTTCCTTTGCATACTCACTTGAGTGTCAAGGCTGCCTTCTCAATCCTTGACTAGATCATAAAATCATTAAAAATGAGTATAACATACTCCAATTACTAAAAAATAATAATCCCAAGGTTTATTATTTACTTGTTCTTTCCCATCCATGATATCTTGCATAGTGATGGAAGAATTAATGACTATTTCTTCCTCTTTGGTAAAAGGAAAACATTCTTCCATATCAACCCAATCATAAGTTTCAACACAAGAGAACACATTTTTTTTAGCACTTAGGACATCTTGAGGGATGTAAAATCACATCTCAACTATCATAACTATAATTTTCTTCTCAAGTATTGCAAGATCTTCAATCTCCTTTATGATTCCAAGACTAGGCATCTTGAAGTCATGTGACTTAGTCCGACTGAAAGGAGTTAGGCTTTGTTCCATCAAGATTTCTAAGTTTTTATCAACCAAATTCTATTATTTAGGTTCCCATACCAAAATTACATCAATAAAAAGTGTGATGGAGTGAGGAAAAGATGAACTAGTTTGTGGAGGTGGCACATAAAACTCAAAATCAGATCGAGAGAGAAATGTATGGGATTCTTTTGGAAGCTCTTGAGGAAGGGGAGGAAGACCTTGGGATAAAATGGCTTGGTTTTCTTCCTTAAATTTTATGATCACTTCATACACATCTAATTTATCTTGATAACTCTCTTTAGGGAGGTTAGATGAGGTGTGTTTAGGCATAGGATCTTCTTTTGGGTCTATACCTTCCATCACACCTTGATTCAACAATTTCATCCTTGACTCTAACTCTTCAGTTTGATTGGATAGGTTCTCTTAGAAAATTATTTATTGGATTTCATAGGAATATTCTTGAGGATGAGGAATACAATAGGGATGACATGGAACACAAGAGGTATCTTGAAGAAGGGTGGGAGGGTCTTACATAGGATCAATCTCTTTCTCAACTTCACACCCCTTATCAAGGTTTCTATCCTCTTTCTTTCCCCATTATTATACTATCTTACTCTAGATAAGGATGTTAGGATTAGGAGTCATTTTTTGAGATGGTGATTTAATTTGAGGAGTGGATGAAGTTTTCAAGAAACTTGGGATCTCCTTAGGCTTGGATTCTCCACCTTGTCTCTAACTTGGGACCTCATATCTATAGGTCTTTTCTTGAGGTGGGGATGTGATAAGAGAGGGAAATGAGAGTTTAGGTTACACTTATTTTGATGATGACATGGACTGCTACATATGAATATTATCCAACACAATTTTCCTATCAATATTTACTTCAAAAATAAGGTTTCTATTCTCAAATCTCTCTTTTGACTAATTGGGAAAAGGATGACTTTGATAACCTTGATTGGGCTCATGAGTAGGGATCAAATATGGCTGATAAAAAAATTGGGGAACTGGATATGAAAGCTAATAGACTTAGTGAGGCTGATCCTCATGAAATCTTAGCTTATCTTCTAAAGATGAAATTAGGCAACGCACATCTAACATCTCACTTGTAAGCCTTTGCCAATTGGCTCTCTCAATAGGTGCCCACACTCTTTTGAATAGATTTAATGAATCTCTCACCTTATGAATAAGATGCCTAGTAATATCTTAACCATTTCCCATTAATGTGTCAAGCTCTAACATATACTTCTCATAGTCTAAAATAGTTTTCTTGAAAATGGAAACATATTGACTTGAGAAGTGACTAGGTTGACTAGGAGCAAGATATGGAGAAGGATGATTATAGGGTTGATACACTTCATAACCAGGCTGATAGGTGTCATATTTGAATTGGTAGGGATCATAACAAGGCTGATATAGAATGTCGTAGGATGGATATACCTCACCAACTTATGTAAAATAGTACTCAACACCAAGGTCAGCCATGGAACTTCATTAACAAGTAAGAGCATAAGAAATGGTTATCAACAATCTTCAAAGGAATACCTGGGATACTTAACTAGTTGATGTAACTTCAGAGTCACCATTGATGCTCAGATATCTGCCTCCAAAGGGTTATTGTTGAAAGACAACACCAAAAATATTTCAACTTGTTGGACCAAGAATCCTATTAGGCATGCCAAAAACTATTATCACTTGGATTTGTACCCTTTGAGGAGATATCTTAGCTCTCCTCATCCAAGTGGCACAATTGATATACCTTTAGGCTTGTGGGTAGCCTAAAGATGAGGTGAATCTCTAGATAGGGCTAGATCCATTAATATACTACTCTGGATCACTACGACACCTAAACTTTAGGGGGGAAAGGGAGAGATAAAAATAAAATCAAACTATCCTAAGGGAGGTGATACACCAAATAAGTTGATGAATTCCAACCAACTACATATTACACATGAAACCAAGAGACTAACCAAACATACACTTCTCTAATTTGCATCTTCTCACATCAACATTACATTATGAGGTTATGGATGAATGTTTAGGCTAAGAGGACTAGACAAGAGGACTTGAATGACACTAGAGAATAAACTAACTCACTCAACTTTGACACTTCTTAGAACACTTCACATGCCCTACAAGAAGAAGCTTTCCAACTACAAATAGGTGAGAGAATGAAACAACTATGCTAAGGAAACAACAAGTCATCACTTAAGGAAAATTAGTTATCCAAGCAAAACACACTATTAATAGTCATGAAAGAGGTAAAAATTAGTATTCTTATTGGTCAAATGGTATGCAAATGAGTAGGGCTTCACCATACTCAAGTGGAGCATAAGTTACAATGGCCAAAATGGCTAGTTATTATAGAACTTGAGAGAGAGAGGAGAAGAGTGAAGTATAAGGTTCACAAGGACACTTGTAAAGATGAGAAAAGGAGTTATTTATACATGATAAAATGATGTGGGATGAACTATGAAAAGTTAGGAAGTACAAGTGTCCATATAAGACATGAAACTCATGCAACATGGCATGAAAGTTCTCATTCTGACTCAAAAAATTGCCTTCATGATTTGGACCTATTTTCACATCCCAATAATAATTAGGGATAGGTATAATTATTGGAATTAAGGGGAATGATTTCAAACATTCCTCTCTAAGCATTATTGTTGTCCTAATCACCTAGAATATTCCCAAAATGAGCTATCACCATATGTAATCTAAAAAACTCTTCTTTCATGCATCCTACACACTTGGACTCCAAAAAGGAATCTAGTTTATATAAAAATACATGGGAGGGAGTGAATGGAAAGTTTCAAAACCCTCCATGTCTTGATAAGCATTAGGGACACCTTAAAATTAGCTCACTTTAAGTTTTCCACCCTTCTCACTAGCTTGGTCACTAGCCAATTTTGATTGGCTAAGATGAAGTAGTTGGTTGAGGAACGTAGGAGTTATTTAAAGGATAAAATTGACATGGGAAGTTATCTTAAGTCCTAATATTCCCTTCCATGTGATTTTCATCTTTTGAAACCTCTTAAACCCTGAATAATATATAAAATTATCAAAAATACCCTATTTTGAAATCTATCCATATAGTTCTATACAAATAATCTTTATAGGGAGTAGCTTGAGAGAGTATTATACATCCTCTAATAATCATTCTAGGAAAAATATTCCATTAGAGTATCTTTCTAATCTCATTTCTATAATCAAGTCATTAGCAAGGCTTTAACAAGGGTTTTGGATAGTTTGACCTCTTAAGATTTGTTCATAAAGGTTAGATGTTGAAGTTGTCAACTAATTATACTATATCATATTATAGGACCCATATCAAATTTTATAAACTCCCTAGATCCCCATGAAAAGTGCCAAGAAAGATATGAGTATTCAAAGTCACCTTGTCAAGCTTTCCCTTACATTTCCTATAGGCTTAAACTATCTCTGAGCCAAAAATGGATTTATCTATGGTTTATTTACATCAAAATGGCTCATAAACCTCTATTGTGACCCTATAAACATGATCCAATCCATTTGAGTGATCATATAAGGCTATACATGAAGTTTACCCCCCTTTTGGATTATAGGCCTAGTCATGCTTAATAGGCCTATATGCACTTCAAAGCCTAAAATGAATATTTGATGGTTATCCCTACATCAAATAGATTATAAAAATATGTTATTCCACCAAAAACATTAATTGGTCCATTTGAATCCACTCCTAAAGCTAGAAGTGGCATTGGTCTCTTATTTGGTCTTTAGGCCTAACCTTGCCCAAATAGGCTTGACTACAACCTTAAGAGTGTTGAACATCCAATTGAAAATAATTATTATTTAATTGATTTTAAATGTTTTAAAAGGTGTGTTACATCTTCTCACACCTTATAAAAAAGTCTAAATAGGTCCTAACTTATCCTTTTATCTTCTTCTTCAAAACTGCCAGGGTTTGTGCATGAGGGGAGTGCCCTCTGTCTGAGACAAAATAGAGGGCACTTCCCCTATTTTCTCAAGAAAAACAAATGTTGAAGGTTATTATCCTATTTTTATATAAATTATACACAAAATTTTAGCCTCTGGTCCCAATATTAGATCCTCCAAAGCTTCAAATTCCCAAACAAATTTCTTGAAGGAAAACTGTGTACATCTTTGATTGTGTTTTGCTTGTTTAGGGTTCTTGTATGTGTTATTTTCATGAATTATGCATTGGTAATAGTGAATTGGTATTATTAAAACCTTATAATATTATTTACAAATGATTTGGACTTATTCACTCATGTTTGGACAATACCCACACTAAGAATCATCACTTTTTATGCTCACTGCCTCTCTTTACCATCTACAATTGGCTGTAAGTGCTCATAAGTCTTTAAGGAGTCTATATAAGCTTATTTTACACATAAAAAATATTATGGAGGCCATTATGATCTTAATTGAGGTGATTATATGTTTGTATCACCATTTCAACTCTTCATATACTCTTTCATATACCCTATTGAGACAAGATTAAGTTCTATTACTGAATGCATACCCTACTTCCTTGATTCCTATAGGTGTATTTTTCCCTTGGTAATGATGTTTTGAGGTCCTCATTAAATATTTAAGGTCATATATCACCTGTCTATAATTTTATTCACTTTGTATGGCTTAAAACACCACCAAGACACTCAGTTTAGGGTCACTATCTGCTTGTTCTACTGTAGGTGAACATTTTACCTTTGAAAAGGACCCCTATAGGTGATAATGAGAATAAAATCACGCATATAAACTCCTATTGATGATGATTTGGGTCACACATGGTCCTTTTAACTATTTATAACATTTAAATATGGTGGCAAGGCCTAGTTTTCAACTTTAATTGAAAAGGGTCTCTTTTGGATTCAGACCTGTAGATGATAATGGAGAAATTACCAATAACCAATAATATATAACCAATATGACCAATTGGATTATATATAAATTCCCAAACTAAATCAAAACTTATAGTGTGCATAGATTAGTAAGCAAAAAAACACAGTCAACTTTATGAGGATGATTCATAAAGCATAGGCCATCATTATTCAAAATATTCTTATGGAAATGAATCTCTCTGATTTTAATTTCACCTCCCAAAGGTGTTTGATGTGTAAGTTCTCCAACTATCTGTACCAAGTACAAACCTAAAGATTGGTTTTGTGTCTAAAAGGGTGAAAAAAGAGCAGAATGGTTTTAGCTCAAAAATGACACTTCCAGAGCATTTAAAGCATGGAAATGAATCTAATGAAGATGAAGAGTTATATTATAACCTTATCCCATGTGTAAAACTCTCCCATAGGTCATACAAGTGCCAAACTCTTCTCGTTTCCTAAGAAAACTACTCTTTCTCGTGAAGAACCTATCAATTTCAGTTATGAAAAATTGATTAAGGCATAATAGGACATATGTCATGTGACATCACCATTTTTACACCTTCACACTTCCCTAGGATGTAAAACTCATTATATGCCCTATTTTGACCGCAAAATGAGTCAAAATGATATAAGGACTAAAATAACTAATGGCCAAGGCTAGTATAACATGCAATCACACTAAATGACCTATAATACACCATAATACATATATATTAGATCCCTAAAACACCTAAAAATAAATTTTTTACCTATAGGGGTCCCAATTTTACCTACAGGGTCAAATTTGGTCAATAGTTACTATTCATATCACTATTCATAGTTGTACCTATAATTACAGTTTACCATACCTCCTGAACTACATTTCTAGCCTTGAAATCATTATTTTTGGAGAAAATTATATTGACATCAGACTCATACAAGTTTATTATTGCTACCAAGGATCTATTGTACTTTCCAATTGGGTGTCGTACTTCTAGACTTCCTCTTTCATCTAGGTTTCAAAATAATTTTAATTTTTATGCTTTCTATGTAGCTTCAGGTTAGGGTTTGATGTAATAATTTCATATTCAACATATCTAAATAAAAATTATAGTTTGGTATTTTTATTTTTGAACAATTTAGTAATTTATTATTATTTAAGGTTTATATTAATATTGATATTCAAAGAAATTACAAAAAAATTAGAACTTTCATAAAATATAAAAAGGGGATAGTTTACTCTTAACCTCCAACACATTAAATGTCATTTAAATACTCTTTGATTGAATCCACTAGGAAACCACTTGATAAACAAAGTCTATAACTTACATGTATCTTAACATTTGAATGACATTCAAACCAAAAATTTCTATAATTACGATGACATCAAATTGTGTTTTTTAAACTCTTCCTACACTCAATTGAAGCATAATGTTGTAAATTGTTAAATATCATTGAAATACTCTTTGACTGACTCCATCAAACAATCACTTGATAAACAAAGTCTACAACTTACATATATCTTGACATTTGAATGCCATTCAAACTAAAGATCTCTATAATTATAATGACTTAAAATTATGCTTTTTAAAACTCTTTCGTAAAATCAATTAAAGCATAATGTTTTAAATTTGTATAAAAATCCTTACATACAAATTATGATTTTTCCAACTCTTCCATACACTCAATTGAAACATATTGTCCTAATGTTATTATAGTCATATAAAATGTCATTTTAATGCAATGAGTGTCACTTGAGACCACCCTATTCTTATCTTAGTCCTAGACCTATCTTAGGACCTCTTTTGATCTTTTTCTAGATTTTATTCACATCTAGCCCATGCTCAGATATACTAAGAGCCACATTGAGCCATCACTTAGGCATCGCTAATCATTTTTCACAAGCCAACCACTTGGACAATAACGTGGCTCCATTAGTCTATAGTGTAGTGTGCTATTGGAAAAGGGGGCAATGCTATTGACCCTTAGCTTCTCTTACCCCTAATGGATATATTTCCACTTTTCAAAGCATCTTAGGGTCAACCTAGAATCATTCATGTCTCGATAAGCATCAAAACACTATATAAAGACCCCTCTCATTCATTTATCCTCTAGATGGTAATTCTAGTGAACATGCTCAAAAAAATTTGTGTAAATTAATGATATTAATCTCTAATTACCTTTATTTCTACATACAACCATATACAATAGCCCAAAGCTCAATTTTACTCAAGTTTCTAGTCTCAAAGCACACTAAAATAATTCAAATTGGTATTCATACTCAAACATACTAACATCATGCTCACTTGAACCAACACTTAGATTGGGATAACTACATTGGGATTGATCCACTTTTAATGTATTGGTATGTAGGAAACACTCAACACATGGGGTGTTGAGGTCACACCCAACCTACCCCACTAATGCCACTCTCCTTCCACTTGTATTCATCAAAACTCTAAAAGCATGGAGGCTTAGGGTTTAATAGTGAAATTGATTAAAACATAGAATAGTTGATGATATAGGTCTCAATCACACATGAACAAGATTCCAAAAATAGATTAAACATCCTCCCAGAATTTCACCATTCCTCCTATATACGGTTATTAGCATTTCATAAAAGGTTAATAGTGTAATGTGTTATTGGAAAAGAGAGCCGTGTTATTGTTTAAAGAGGGCTCTAAATCCTATTCTCTATTGATGATTCTCTACCCTACTTCTACATCACTTCCCAACCCATCACTTGTCCATCTTAGTCATATTTTCAAGCTAAGTACACATTTTCTAGTTCATTGTTATTTATATAAATCACTTATTGTATAAATCAGTGATTATTGATACTCTAGTAGTTTATTCCCTGATTTATTACTTAGTTATATATCAACCTAAGGCTACATTCCATAATCCTAAAAAAAGATAAATCATTTGGTGAACTTGACTTACTTTGAATAGTGCCCTAACCCTAACCTATATTTAGGGTTTGTGTTTCTAGCCTTTTAAAACTTCATACTCAGATTTCAGATCCCTATATCTTTTGATTTTTATTTTTTCTAATCATGATAATAATGACAAATTCAATTTATTATTTTCTTATGAAAAGTTTCATAATCTCTCTAGCATGTTATTTTTCTCTTATGTGGATTTTAATCAAGCCGTATATCATTACACACATAGAGGATATAAAACATAAGATAAAAAACACATCACCTAAAATTAACAAATCCTCTTTAGATGACTTTTGTTTTTTGGTTCACTTTGATTCCTTACTTATTACTACTAGACATAAGATAACATCAATGGTTTTGTTTATCCCTCCTACTTCCTGACCCTACCCATCTATCTACTATCCCACTCCTACTACTAGCTCTATGCTCATTGTAGACCCTACGATCCATGTTATGATGTCCACAAGGGGTACTAAAGCATGAAAAGCTAGTAAATCTTGTGGATATAGATTTATTGATCATATTAGTTTTCCTCCAACGACCATTTCTATTTTAGGGCTTCTACAACATTCTAACACATAAAAATATGTCTTGTATGCATCACTGTATAGCATAAGATTACCAAGTATAATAGATCCAATGTATGTTGCTTCTATAATAAATACTATGAAATGGACTAAAGAGCATATTTCCTTCTAAAAAGAAGATCTCCCACCTCTACACACCATATATCAACATCTACCTCTTTACATCCAATTGCGAATTAATGATGTGGGTGTCAAACGAATGCTAGTTGATAATGGACCAGGGATCTTTTTTTTTTAACTTCTTAATATACATTCTAATTTCCATATGAGGATTTGATAATATTCCACATAAATTTTTGGGTCAGATAACACTAATTCTTACATTGGGACTTAAAACACTACCTACAACATGCCAAATTATGCCCAATGATCTGAATTATAATATTTTTCTTGGGAGACCTTGGACTCATGATATGCATGCAGCCACCTCAACTTTACATGCATGTTTAAAGTTCCATTACAAAGGTTATATATACACATGCCCTATCGATCATGAACCATTCAAATATTGTCAGAATACAAAGCTTACACACAACTATATTCCTCACATGGATTTTGCTATAGCACCTATATATTATAATGATTAGAGTTCACATATGACCCCCATAAACAACTTTGGAGTACATGATAATAAATTTAATTCTCTATTTGCAATAAAATATTTCAAAAAAATGGGCTACACAGGATAAGGCCTCGAAAACATGAACAAGGAATTCTTAATCCTATTGAGGCATCTAATAAAAAAGGTAGGTAATGACTCAAACATAAGTATATCACATTTTATGCTAAGTATTCTCACCATGCTTCTCAATATATAGTGTTTTTTCCACCCATTCCATAGACAAACAATATAATAAATCATATCTCTACACTCTCAATTGTGTACCCTGCCTTATTGATGATACCATTTCTACATATCTACTCACTTTTGATGAATTATCTAACAATGAATCTCTCTTTTAATTCTTAGGGACATATGAGGATCTCCCTTCCTTATATCATAAGAATAGATTTACTCATTTCAAAAATTCCCTGGCATACTTTGATGAGAGTCTAGATATTATAGATGATATCCCAACTGACATAGATGGCACCCTACCTATAATACCTTACACCGCCAATTGATCTACATTACTTAACAAAGAGACAATTGAATTCAATTATGTAATGGACATTGATCCTCACATAATATTATTAGTTGTCGCCCTACGTAAAGAAGATAATAAAAATATTCAATAGACTTTAAATCACTTCCCTAAAATTTTTGCTTGGTCCTATTCATATATGCCAGGAATCGATCCTTCAATCACAGTAAAGAGGATTAAGCTCTATCTAGATACAAATCTAGTTAGACAAAAAAATTAAAAAATGCATCCTAAGGTGTCTCTTTTAGTTAAATATGATATCCAATGTCTTCTTGATGCAGATTTCATTTACTAGTTTCTCACCCTGAATAGGTACCAAAAATTGTACTAGTTAAGCCTAATGGCCATATTCAATGTTTTTTTGATTATAGAGATTTTAAATAAAGCACGTCCCAAGAAAGACTTTCCCCTACCTAACATTGATATGATAGTAGACTCCACATTAGGATAAAAGATGCTATATTTCATGGATGGTTTAGCCAGTTATAATCAAATCAAGATAGCTGAAGAGGATCAAGAAAAAACTTATTTTATCACACCATGGGGACCTTTTGATATATAGTCATAAATTTTGGATTAAATAATGTTGGAGCAACATATCAATGAAGCATAACCCATATTTTTCATGATATAATTCATGAAATAGTTGAAGACTATGTTGATGACCTACTAGCTAAATCAAAAGAGTGATAACACCATGTAGTAGATTTATGACATATTTTTGAAAGGTTGAGATAATATAATATATGATTAAATCCCAAGACATGCATCTATGGTGTCACATACAATAAATTATTGGGATTTATAATGTACCAATTTGGCATCGAGGTAGATTCAAAGAAATTCAAAGCTATAATGGATATGTCTCTTCCTACAAACTTAAAACAAATTCATTCTTTACAAGGTAAAATTTAGGCAATACATCTCTTCATGGCACAACTAGTAGATAAGACTCAGTCATTCACAAGATTACTTAAGAAAGACACCAAATTTGAATGGGATATTGCATGTCAAGAAATATTTGATGCAATCAAATAACATCTATTGAATCCAGCTATCTTAGTACCACCAATACTCGATAGGCCACCTCTCCTTTACATTTATGTGACCCTCATACACTCAGCACACTCTTGGCACAACATGATGACCAACATAAAGAGCAAGATATTTACTACATCAATCTCACACTTGTTTATTATGAATGAAATTATTCCATAATGGAAAAACTCTGTTTGGCACTCATATTTACTACACAATTATCTAACACTATATGATCAACAATGAGATAGGTTACTAAAAAAGTAGATCCTTTGAAATTTCTTATGTCAAAACTACATCTCTCCAGAAATATAGCTAAATGGGTAATGTTACTCATAGAATTTAATATAAAAATCATGTTGCAAAAATTAATGAAGGGCCAAATAATTATAGACTAATTGGCAGCAACACAACTATTAGATACCAATCCTATCAATGATAATTTTTGAGATGATTTCATAGCTTACAACATTAGTTCTGACACATGGATAATTTTCTTTGATAGTTCTAGATGTGTTTCAAGCATTAGAACCAAAATTATCTTTATCACTCCACTTGGGCAAACAATGCCACTTATATATTGATTAAGTTTCTCATGCATAAATAGTATCATAGAATATAGGCACTTAGCCTTGGCCTCTATGCAACTTAGGCTCTCCAAGTAAATCTATTAAGGCCTATGGGGATTCAAAATTAGTCATTAATCAAGTCAAATATGTGTACCAAACCAAGGAAGAATGCTTAATTCCATACAATAATATGGTTCACTATCTATGTGCTCAATTCAAATACTTCTCTATTATAAGATAATTATCACACCCATGCAATGGCAAGTGTGGCATCATTGATCCCTATTGACATCAATGATGAGCAAGTTATATTCACTATTAAAATATTATATTCACCATAAATATCCCATGCTGACCTCATACCTCTATTATTTTTATCCAACATGTATAGTACAAAAACATCAAAATGGTTTTTTGATATTTACAATTTTCTGCACAAATTTATTATGCCATATATTTCACCAGGAATGATAAACATAAATTATAGATAAATTCCCTCCATTATGTCATCATCAATAAAGACTTATTTAAGTGATATTTTGATGATTACTTACTCTAATGTTTGACATCCAGAGAAGCTAAGTTGGCCATTAGCCAAGTACATGACAACAAATGTGGTGGCCATTTTATCAAAAAAATAATGTCAAACAAATTACTTCAGTAAGGTTATTATTGACCCACCATGGAACCAAAATCTAAAGAATATGCCAAATTATGCAACAAATGTTAATGACATGGTAATTTACACCATGGTCCTTCATAGTAATTACAACTTATTATCTGCCCATGGCCATTCATGATATGGGGATTTGATCTAATTGGTAAAATTAACCCAGAATCAGCAAGGGTCAAAAATTCATCATTATAGCTAAAAAATACTTTACTAAGTGGGTGGAAGTGATTCCATTACAATCCACAACAAGAGAAGATATATGCCACTTTTTCATGATGAACATCATTTCTATTTCAGCGTACTAGTGGCCATTATTACTGATAATAGAACCAATTTTAAGAACAAAATAATGAATAAATTTTGTGCTAAATATAAGATCCGACACACATTCTCTAGTCCATACTACCCACATGGTAATGGCCAAACAAAAACTAAAAACAAGAAAATTAATAGTATATTGAGCAAAATAGTTACCATATTTGGTAATGATTAGTATAATTAGCTCTTCTATGCACTATGGGCTTATCATACTAGTATTCACACACCGATATGAGTTATTCCTTATTCACTAGTGTATAGAACTGAAATAGTTATCCCACTAGAATTAGAAATTTCATTCTTATGAGTATCCCTCAAAGAACTTATCATAGATGACCAATACAAAGAGAGATGTCTTCATGAGTTAGAACCGTTGGATAACACACACATCTAAGTTTTAAATCACCTCAAAGCATACCAAAAATTAATCCAATGGGCATACAATTGCCATGTTCATAGTAGAGAATTCAAATTTAATGATCTCATTCTAAAAGAGAACCTTAGAAATGTCAATGCCAAAGAAGAGACAAAAGTGAAGTTCATACCAAATTGGCTTGGCTCATAATTAATCAAATAAAATCTTAACCCCAAGGTATACTTTCTAGCCTCACTCAATGGTAAGGCAATGAACAATCTAATGAACATCATAAATCTATGAATATTTTATATATAAACAACTCGTAATCCACTCATATATAGTTTCATTCTTCCAATTTACTTTTACATACTTTCCTTTATCTTATTCCTTGTGCATAGTTTAATTTTCATGTTGTTTGTACATAAATTATACTCAGAATACACAAAAAATTATAATATGTTCAAAAATACTAAAACATTTAAATATTGTTTAGAAAAAATAAATTTCAGATTGTATGCATTTCCATGTTTACATTCATTCTATTTACCAGGTACTACATATGCTATCTATGTTAGTGTGGTAAGTTTTATCATACATGCATGATTCACTTGTTCCCTTTGAGTGTTTGTAGTTTACTATAAGACTTTGCTCCTATACATAGGTCCAATTTTGCTAATATCCACCCATCATGGGCACATACACATATACATTGATTCTGCATGGATATATTAGCCCATTAGGGACATAATACACACACCATATGATTTACCAGGTTATATCTATCATACTCCATATCACATATTTATCATTGATTATATCTTGATATTGATCATCCTATACTACATTATTTTTTTGTTGACTACTACTAATATAGACTCAATTTAGGTATATTTATGCTCTTATATGGATTTGTACAACATGATTGTGCATACTTTCATTTCTAGCTTTACTAGTCTAGATTTAATTGTGTCTCTTTGATTCTACATATACTTGAGGGAATTTGATTATTCCATTGTCCTTTCATTGCTTTTATGCTTTGGACATATTCCCATGTCCTTATGTATGCTTCTTGATTGTATATGTGGACATTTGAACATGTCCTTCCATGTGGATTTAAGCCAAAATTATGTACTCTTTTACATATGTAGACATTTGAACATGTCCTTGTATGTGTTCATTTTCTCAGACTTAGTGACATGTGCCCATGTCCCTTGTATTGTGGCCCCTTGGCATACTTTGCATGCCTCATGTGTTTGTATGTATGGTTTCATGTGTGTTTCATGGCCATGACCCTTATCTCTTACTTGTTTCTTTCACATCCAATTTGTGATGCCATGAAATACCTCATGCATCTCCCCTTCCTTATTGGGTGCCTTAATGGAAATCATGCCCATCCCCCCAAGTAGTTTACTTAGAGTATACTCAAATATGTTGTTCATATACATGCTTACATTATTATACCTATCTCAACAACATTATGAATGTTAGATCTAACATACACCATACATTGTCAACTTATGCTCAATCTCTTTTACATTTTGATGTCATGTATACACATTATATTGGTTTATCATGCAGATATCATATATTTTTAGTCTAACACACATGATACATATCTTTTATTTTAAGGACAATTATTGTAGATGTTAAATAACTCCCCTCAAAAGAGGGGCATTCACATGGGTTTTTCACAAAGATCATGCCATCTTAGTGAGCACCCAAAACACCATTTTTAGTACACAGACATAGATTATAGAGCTCAGACTTAGGAAAATATAGTTAAATATAGTCATATTCAGATAAGTTAGTTTTTCTTAAAAAAAACACTTTTGGACAATAATATAATATACTATAAGGAGTGCAATGAACTATAGTCCACCCACTGTGTTATTATCTAGTAGCCTAAAAAATAGAAAATTACAAAATTATCAAAAAGTTAACATAGGTATAATTAAGATTTGCATAGTCTCAGTCACATATTATTAGATATGCTCAATGTATATTCAATTTTTACACATAATTTCATAGGTTTGCTCAGATTAGGGGCATCATGCATGGCATGATCACTCTCATTTCAATTTTAGATATGCAAATATATAGATTATTATAACTCAATCCATAATCCATATACACAGATATCAAAATCGGGGGTATGTACATGACACATTATTTCCATATGCTCAATTTTTCACCATTTCTCTTAGATGGAATGAAAACTCCATGTCACTATCCATCTTGTATACTTTATACACCATATGCATCAGGATTATACTAGATTAATGCCTCATTCCATCTATATTAGTTTACATTCCTGAGTTATCACATTCTTGAGTGGCCCCTGAGCCATTTTACATTTCAAAGTTCTCAAGTGGCCCAAATCCATCTTTTACAACTTCATGACACCACACAATTTCATTTTTAGCTTCTTCTACTACACATGGGTAGGCAATGATGAAATTCTTGACCTAATTGAGTTCTTAAGCCATCTACATAAGAGGGTTCAATAAGTCATTAGTCCAATCCAAGTTATTCATATATTATGATCCACCTAATAGGGGTGGGAAATGATGGAAACAAGCCTATCTTGAGTTCTTGAGCCACCTGTATATGAGGATTAGGCAAGCCATCAGATCAGTCCAAGTTATTCATTTTTTGATCACCATCTACATGCACACACAAGATTTCACTAGGTTTTTACATTGGTTTGCATACCTAGTGAAGTGTATTCATTCTTTTTCTCTCTCTCACATCTCTTTACTCAATTTTGTCTTTACTTTTGATATTTATTAAGGATTGATTCATATATGTTTCATTTATAGGACATGTAATAGAACACATTTTGCAGACTCAGACCCACATTCATGGGATTCATCTCATAGATAAGTATATGTACATTTATCTTTCCTTTATCCTAGTCAATTTGTTTTGGTTCATTTATAGAATAAAGTTGGGGGGGGGGAATGTAGCCATATAAAATGTCATTTTAATTTAATGAGTGTCACTTGAGACCACCCTATCCTTAGCTTAGCCCTAGACCTACCTTAAGGCCTCTTTTGATCTTTTTCCAGATTTTATGCACATCTAGCCCATGCCTAGATATACAAAGAGCCACATTAACCATCACCTAGGCATCCCCAATATTTTTTCACACATGCCAACCACTTGGACAATAACATGGCTCCATTAGTCTATAGTGCAGTGCACTATTGGTAAAGGAAGCAATGTTATTGACCCTTAACTTACCTTACACATAACAGATATATTTCCACTTCTTGAAGTGTCTTAGGGTTAGAATAAACTCATTTCATGTCTTAACAAGCATCAAAACACTATATAAATACCACTTTCATCATTTATCCCCTAGATGATAGTTCTCATGAACAAGCTCAAAAATAGTTATGAAAATTAAGGTTATTGATCCCTATTTACCCCTATTTATACATAAATCCATCTACAATAGCCTAGAGCTCAATTTTAATTAGGTTCCTAATTTCAATTCACATTCAAAGCATTCAAATTGGCATTCATACTCAGGCATACTAGCATCACTCTCACTTACACCATCACTTAGATTGGGGGAATTACATCGGGCTTGATCCCCTTTTGAGGTATTGATATTTTGGTAGTGCTCAACACAAGGGGTGTTGACATCACTCCCAACCTACCCTACTGACACCACTCTTATTCCACTTGTGTTCATCAAAACTCTAGAAAGCATGGAGGTTTGGGGTTTCATAGTGAAATCAATTAAAGTGTAAAATAGAGGATGATCCAAGTCTTGATCATACATCCATATGATTCCTAAAATAGATCAAACATCCTCCCATAATTTCATAATTCCTCCTATATAGGGTCATTAGTGTTTTAAACAAGGTTAATAACATAGTGCATTATTGGCAAAGAGGTCCACACTATTGTATGAAGAGGGTTCTAACACCTGTTCTCTACTGACGATGCTCTGTGCTACTTTTGCATCACTTCTTAGCTCGCCACTTATCCATCTCAATCATATTTTATAGCTAAGTACACCTTTTCTAATTTATTGATATTCATATAATTTTATATAAATCAATTATTATACAAATCTGTGATTATTGATACTGTAGTATTTTATTCCCTGATTTATAACTCAGTTCTTTATCAACCTAGGGTTACATTCCATAATCCTAAAAAAAGATAAAATAGTTATATTTAAACCATTCATACAAGAAAATGCATCAAATTAAAAGAGTAATTAGCAAGGCTTAAACATTTATCTTCTTCTAAATACAATTATTTATCGAACATGAACTTACTAACTCTTTTATGCAGCCCTTTATAACATAGAGTCACAAACTTGTATATAACCCATTTTTAAGTTACTCCAATTTTTTTGATACGTTTCAAGGCATTACATGGCATCATTGAATTACATAAAATTTAAATATCTCTGCCCATATTTTATAAATAAACATGTAGTAGATTTACATTGTTGAGTAAGCATACATTTAAATCAGTGAGCTCCTTTGGTTAAGTAGTCATGATTAAGGGACATCCATTCCACCAAAATCACCTAGAGTATAATCCTAACCTTAATCAATTAACTCTCTGTATCAAATATTTAGATAGATTTATACCTTGATGGATGAATATAAGCAACCATCATCCTCACCAATCGAAATACAACCCTTTTGATGGTTATATTTTTCACTTACCAAATTGAAAGCAAAAATATGTTCAAGTGATCTCCACTCAAAAAGTAATGCCAAACTATTATATCCATATGGACATCATATTCTTCTTAAGCCTTGTTATCCTTGAAGTTTAATAGGCTCAATTCATGGGATAAACCCTATGAAACTTGTCCATTTCATAGTCTATTATCTCTAAGCATGAAAAATGAGGCAAATATCTACCTCTTTGCATTTGTTTTTCCAAGAAAGGTGATTTTTTGAGGGAATTTAATTTTTGTGCAGTTTAGATAATTTTATCTAAATTACACTTTGTTTTATTTTGTGCAAAGTCGGTGACTTTTCTCAATTTTGCATATGTTTTGTTGCTCTTTTTATTGAGTCATAAATTTTTTCCAAAATTGCACATGCAAATTCAGAGATTTTTTTTGAGTTTGCACATGCAAATTTAGAGAATTTTTCTGAGATTGCATATGCAAATTTGGGAAATTTTTCTAACCCTACACCTGGGACCCACCATCTTGATGGTAATTATTTTGCATTAATTACTCTTTTTATATATATTTAACCCTGTAATTTCATTTTAACCAATACTTTTTCTCTTTGCATTTTTAAACTCATGTGCACTTCTACTAACCATTTTTAAGCTCGCTTGCATCAAATTTTAAAGACTTGTTCGTGTTTGTAACTTTCATTTTTGGATTACAAGTATGGTCATGAATCTTTTTCTTTTTCTTTTTATTTGTTTCCTAGGGTTTTAATTTTCTTTTTTAGTTTTTGCACTTTGTATCTTTTTGATTATCTTGCATTTCACAAAAACCCTCTTTTCTTTTTTCATCATAAACCTTGTAAAATTCTTGTTTATTTTCTTCCTCCATGTTTTATAAAACCCCTTCACCATTATCACCTTATGCATTAACACATCACCAAACCCTTTTCCATATGTACACCCTAGAGAAAATTCTTTGAGGAGCACTTAACCAACTCCAAGGGTGCACTTCAGAGAAAATTCTCCAAAGTGCACCATTTTCCTTCTCCCCCATGCACCCCAAAGAAAATTCTCTAAAGTGCATGTAAACCTACCCCTCAGTATAATTTGAAGAATTTTCTCTGATGTACACCAAATATCAAACCCATGTAGGTCAGATAAAATTCTCTGACCTACACGAAAGACCAAACCAAAGTTAAGGTGCATGTAAGAGAAAATTCTCTGACCTATGTCCAGACCTACCCCTTGGTGTCGATTAGATAATTTTATCTGACTTACACCTTATCCCAAAATTTTACCTTTTTCCCATGTAATTTGAAAAAAATTATCTGAATTACACCAAAGTGATCAACCCATTGTGTAATTTAGAGAATTTTCTCTGAACTACACATTTCCCAAAAAATAACAAAAAATGCTAACTCTGGCTAATCAAATTTCTTACTTATAGCTATTTGATCAATGTCAGAGATTTGTCCAAACAAGAAGACAATGAATTAAAAGTATTAAGGTGTCTTCCCATTATCTGTAGTTGATTCAAATGTAGATCAAATTAGAGATACAGAAATTGGTCATGTGGACATAGCTGAATTTTTATAGAGATTGGGAAGAGAACCCATTGCACCTTATATGCAACCAATACTTAATAGTGAAATTCATTTTGCTATTGCATTTCTAGTATCAACACATGATTCTTAGTTCATCTTGACCATGGTATCACACTTTAATAAGGAAAACAAATTGATCAAGGATCTAGAGGGAAAGGTAATCATTCGCCTTGATGTGAAATATTTTGATAATATTTTTCACCTTTCGGAGATTGAGGAATATTCTAATCTAACCATAGAGTCAGCTCAAGAATATTAGGCCATAGATATTGAGAAGTGTAAAAAACATATCAATACCAAATGGCTCAAGACTCTTCGACCCACCATTTCTAGATAGCCTAAGTATTTGTATCGAAGTGACTTTTGGATGAGATAGGGTATTTGATTACTCTCCTTAGCAGAGTGAAAGGGTTGTTTATTTCAAACATTTTTCAAGAATGGATGTATCAATACATTTTGGTTATTAAAATAAAAAATAAAAGAATATTTTGGGGTAAATAGATCAATGATGCTATTTATCATCATCTCTCTGAGGTAGCTTCTTCACTCAAGTTTTATATGACTTCATATCTAGTGTATACTGTAGCCAGCATGAAGTCTTTCTTGGGTATAAATTATATCAATGAAAGGAAAACTATTATTATATATGAGAACTTTCCATAGATAACTCTAAAATAAAGTGTCAAGCATTACATGAGAGTTAATGATGCTTTCTTTTATACATTCATCTGCACTCTTGACAAAGAACTTGAAAATAAGAGAGTTTCAGATCAGGCATGGGCACAGGTTAATAGGGTTGGATCTATTTTCTTATAATTACCAACTTTTAAATATATTAGGGTAGGAGAATTTGATGAACAACCTTACATGCTACCAAAATACCCAAGTGATAAACTAATACTAATGGAAATATGTAGGCAAGTGATGAATATGCATAAAAAATAATCAGATGCTCACAAGAGAGGTTTAAAATTTCTAATTAGTATTGGTCAGTACATAATTTCCACTACTTCAAAGGATAAGTGTTGGGAGAGAATAAACTGGAAGCACACAATTTAATTACCAAACCAAGCAACTTAATATGCGGAAATTAACCAGATTCACCAAGTAACTAGAATTCAGAATAACACAGCATATGAGAGACAATACACAAATTGTATTAACACTTTATACAGAAAAGAATACAATAAAGAAGATGCCACTTCTTCTCCACCACCTTACAGAGGTTTCCCACACCTCAAGTGAACAGTAATTCTTCTCCCCAAAGCTCTCCCTCTCACAGGTCCCAACACCCAACTCAAATACAGAGTTGGTGTTCACCTCCCGTGCTCCACGCACACCACAAGTGCTCCACGCACTCCACAAGCACTCCACGTGCTCCACAAGTACTCAAGGTACTTCAAGTAGATCTCCCATGAATCTGCAACAACCTGCAATTCAACAGACCATACTTATGGAAGGAACTCCCTTGCCTTCCTCTTGCTCTATCTGAGTACACACCTGTACTCCAAGTAGATCCTGCCTGATACTGCTCCCTGTTGTGTTGCTGTCTATATGACCTTACACACCTGCAAATCAAACAATGGTTCTGCTCACCTGTGAACCTCGACCTTGCACACACATACACCTGCAGATCAACGATCTTACTTACCATGTAGATCTCCTATATAGGCCATGCAACTATGACCAAGATCCTACACTCTTGAAGAACCCAGTTGGCTCTCCAATCCAGCACCAACACACCTGGTACTGTGGCACTAGGAGGAACGCACCATTGCTCTACCTCACACACAGAAGGAGCTTATAATTATGCTCTCTTACTCCCTAGCACACTTTTCCAATACAACCATGAGTCTATTATATAGATCTCATCCAAACAATGATTAGACATCTAATTACCATAATTAGATCCGCAGCTATGAGTCTAAAATTAGCACTCATCATGCAAACACTTGGTTCGTTAGCTAACTGCTCGTAATTAGCTCGCAGTCGAACCACACAGGCGACCGACGTCGGTCCCTGTCTGCCTGGAGGTGACCGACGTCGGCCGATATATGACCGACGTCGGTTGCTTCTCTATGCTCTCCCACCGACGTCGGCTGATCAGACCGACCCCAACTTCTTCTGCAACTCAGCAACCTTCAGCAACCTCCTCTCCTGTTTGCATCAGTGAAGCTTTTAGCTCCACAATCCTAACAATAAGACTATGGAAACTAAGATGCAATGGATTATGCTTAAAAAATTCAAGAGTAGAGAAAACTTTTATTATAGAATGATGAAGGAGAAGCTCAAGCATAATATCACTCATGTACATAGAATTGAATATATTTGGGTAGAATACAAAATTGATGAAGATATAAGGAAACTTAATTATAGTCACCGTATTGCTGATCAGATTGTCAATTTGGAGTTGGAAAATATTCTTGGGGATTTGATAGATGATGATAATGTATTGGATCCATCGTATGAGGAAAATCAAGTGGCTTCAACTCTTCTCTCTTCTATCCAATGGTTAGTTCAAGAATCCATTTCTATTAGAGATAGATTTCAACCTATTCTTGTAAGAACTAATGCTTGGTTAGAATCCAAAGGAATTAAGTTTAAACATTTTAAGACTAGTTTTGAGGAGAAGTATGATGAAAAAATTGATAAGAAATGAGAGGAGCTGAGGAAAAGAAATAAAGAGGATCTCTCTACTTCTAGACAAAAGCCAAAATTTGTGTTTGTTAGTAAAGGAAAGAAGAAAGGAAAAGAAACAAGTGTCAAGGAAAGTGCTCAAGTGGATAAAAAAGAAGTCCCAATCAAAAGTGAGGCACCATCTAAATCAATAATGTCACAAGTGAGGATAACTTCTACTTTACTACAAATCACCCAACCTTTTGAGATCATTGATCCTGTTGTGCATGAAAATACTAAAAGATCTATTTATCTTGTAGAAAAATTGGACTCAGGGTCATGCAGTCAATGCTTGGGTTGAGAGATTAACAACATAAGGTACACAAATGTTACATTCTATGATTGGATTTTTGAAGAACTTGAGTGAAATGAAAATAGAAATTCAACAAAAAATTAAAGCACTCACTCAAGATTTGGAGTTGACTGAAAAGGATATTGATACATGGACTCAACTTCATAAATTCAAATTGGAGCTTTTGGTTGAGTAGGTCTTTTCAAATAGGAAAATGTTCATTGAATATAGGGAAGCTATGAAGAATAAAATAGAAGTTCTCAAGAATCTAGTTAAAGATCTTGAAGAAGCTAAATATATGTGTGATAATAAGATGTTATATCTCATAGAAAAAATTGGAAAACTCCCTTGTCAAGTTAAAAATGATTCTCAGAGAATTATTCCTATGGAGACTGTTATTAAAAAATTTACATCTTTGCTCCAAACAAAGATTGAAACAGGTACTTTCATGCTAGACTCCATCAACAAATTAATTGAATTTCAAGTCACCTTAGATAAACTACAAAGAATCATGGAAAAGAGAAAGGATTTTCCAGTTAACTTAGAAGATTATATGACAAGGGTACTTGTCATCTCCAAGAGTACATCTGGCCCATGAAGTCCAAGCTATCTTGAAGAGTTATGAGGAATTTTTAGAGAATAATAAAAAGGAAGAAATTCCTATGTCTAAGGACACTTAGTCTACTTTTGTAATTTTCCATATGTAGTTTTTTTCAATGTAAATTACACATAGGAGAAGTACATAGTCTTAAGTCAAATAGGATTTTGTCAATGAATAAGTCAATGTATTTATGTTTTTCCTATTTTTGTTCATAACTTCTCTCTATAAATAGGAGGATGTTATTTTTAAAAATGATCACCAATTGCTATAGAGGGGAAATGCTATTGAATTGAGAAACAATTTTGAAACTTTGTGTTCATATTCTAAATCTTGAATTTCATTCAATATAAGAAAATCAAGTGATCTTTCAATCTTTGTGTTGAGATAAACTTGTGGTGTGTTTGAGATGTTCTTATGTATTTTCCATTACACTCTTATGAGCTAATTAAATTGTGGTATGAAATTTATATAAGATAGAAGGTGCTAGAAAGCTAATTTTGGAGTCTTTGATCTACTTATTAGTTTCTGGATTTGTGGTCATCATTGAAGGTGAATTACTGAGAAGAATTTGAACTGCCAGTTATTCTTCTTTGATAATTTTAATCTTTTTTGGAAATAAGGTGAAGACTTTGGGCTGCACTTTATTCTATCTTTTAAGTTTAATTTGTTGGTGTTATTCTTGTTAATCTTTTGGCTAACAAATTTGAGTACTGGTTATATTTGGTTCATCAAGTGATCTCATATTTTCAAAGTATATCACAAAGAATGGAAGGAAGTTTATGATTAAACATCAATTCTGAAAAAAGAGAATTAGATGATATGACAACACCCACTATGATAAAATTATTGTAAATAAGTGTAAATAATTAAGTGTTGTGTTAGTTAACAATAAAAGGGAGGCTCCCCTTATCTTGAAGAGACATTTTATCTCATCACACTGTGTTTGAAATAACCCTTTTTTTACCATTTTGTCAGTAACAAAATATTTACCCAACAAGCCTCTTGTCTTGGTAGTAAAATATGTTTTCACCTTTTCAACATCTATATAATTATAGAAAAAAAGGAAATAAACTTTATGAAAATTTCTTACAAATCTACACCTTTCCTTTTGTCACTAGACATCGATAAATCCATAGACTTCAACAAAAATGTTTTTATTTTTAATGTTCTTCAAACAATACATTTATATACTTTAAAAAATTAATATCAAAAGTTGATTTTTATGTTAATGCTTACATAAAATTAAAAAAGTCCAAAGCTTTCACGTCTACACAAATTATTATAAAATTTCTACACCTTTTGAATTTTTAATTTTTTTTAAACAATTTTTAGTCTCCTCTCTCTTACTCTTTCATCCAAAGAAAAGGAAAATTTTATAGAAAATATGTTTCTTGTTTACTTGTTTAATACACTTCTACAAAGGATTTATTTCAATGGGTACAATAAAAATTATATGGGAAAAGTAATTTTTTCAATAGATATTATAAAAATTATGTGGGCATTCAATTACAGTAAAAGAAATTTCTTACTCTTCAACATTTTTTTTATTCCTTTAGGTAGGTGGTTCACCTTTTTATAGTTCAGCCATGGCTTCTTTTCATAGGTAAGTTAGGTCTTAAGCTCTGTTGGGTGAATATTTTGTTACCAACACAATGGTAGTAAAATGGTTATTTTAGCCATAACGTGATGAGATAAAATCTCTTGTCAAGACAAGGGGAGGCTCCCTTCCTATTGTTAACTAAAACAACAAGTTATTATTTACATTTATTTACACTAATTTTATCATAGTGGGTGTTATCACATCATCCAATTCTCTTTTTTCAAAATTGATGTTTTCCTACAAACTTTGTTCTTTTTTTTCTACAATATATTGAGAAAATGTAAAATCACTTGATAGAGCAATATTAACTGATATTCAGATTAGTTAGCCGAATGAATAACTAGAATAATACTAACAAAGTAAAGTAAATGGATAGAATAAAGTGCAACCCAAAGTCTTCACCTTATTTCTGACAAAGATTAAAAATCATCAAAGAATAATAAATTGCAACCCAAAGTCTCCATATTAAGTCACTTTCAATGATGAACACAAACCTAGTAACTGAAAAGTAGCTTAAAGACTC
This sequence comes from Torreya grandis, assembly GCA_037957365.1. NCBI lineage: Eukaryota > Viridiplantae > Streptophyta > Pinopsida > Cupressales > Taxaceae > Torreya > Torreya grandis. The sequence continues at coordinate 3,098,766 of JARHVA010000651.1, read as the reverse complement.
TAAAATTAGCTTCCTGACACCTTTCATTTTATAGAAATTTCACACCACAATCTAGTCAAAGCACAAGAAAGTGTAATGGAAAAGACATAAGAACATCTCCAACACACCACAAGTTTATCTCAACACAAAGATTGACATATCACTTAATTTTATTATATTAAATGAAATTCAAGATTTACAATATGAACACAAAGTTTCAAAATTGCTTATCAATTCAACAACGTTTCACCTCTATATCTCTTGGTGATCATTTTTACAAAGAACATCTTCCTATTTATATAGAGGAGTTATGAACAAAAATAGGAAATACAAAAATACATTGACTTATTCATTGACAGAGTCCTATTTTACTTAGGACTGTGTACTTTTCTTATGTGCAAAATGCACCGAACAAAATTACATATGAAAAGTTACAAAAATAAACTAAGTTTCCTTAGACATAGAAATTTATTCCTTTTTATTCTTCTCTAAATATTCCTTGTATCTCTTCAATGTAGCTTGGACTTCAATGTTATCTTGTCTTGATGTACTCCTAGAGATGGTAAGGACCCTTGTGATAGAATCTTCTAGGTTAACTGGAAAATCCTTTCTTTTGTTAAAGATTCTTTGTAGTTTATCTAAAATGACTTGAAATTCAATCAATTTGAAAATGGAATCCAACATGAATATTCTTGTTTCAATCTCTATTTGGAGCAAAGATGTAAACTCTTGAACAACAGTCTCCACAAGAAGAATTTCTTAGGAGTCATTTCTAACCTGACAGGGAAGCTCTCTAGTTTTATCTGCAAGGTATAATATCTTATTATTGCACATGTCTTCAGCTTCTTTGAGATCTTTAACTAGATTCTTGATAACTTCTCTTTTATTCTTCATGGCTTCCCTATACTCAATGAACATTTTTCTATTTGGAATGACTTTTTGCTCAACTAGGAAATCCAACTTGAATTGATGTAACTGAGTCCATGTATCAATGTCTTTCTCAATCAATTCCAAATTTTGAGTGAGTGTTTTAGTTTTTTTCTAAGTTTTTATTTTCACTTCACTCAGGTTCTTAAAAAATCCAATGGTAGAATGTAACCATTGAATACTCTATGTTGTTAATCTCTCAATCCAGGCATTGACCGCTTGACCCTGAGATCAAATTTTATTTACCTATTGAATTTCCTTTTTAGTGATTTCATGTACAATAGGCTCAATGGTCTCAAAATATTGAGTGATCTTTAATAAAATAGAGGTTAGCTATTCTACTTATACTTTGAGCTGATTCTCGATCTTATTATCTTTATCATATCTTTCTAACACAGATTCCATAGTTTCTTACAAATATTATTTTACACCCTCATGCATCTACTTCCCCAAGTTTATCTGTGCAACTACATAATTAGACACTTGAATATCTTCAACACTTTTATCTTTGGGAGGCACTACAACTTAAACATACTTGTGGCCAGATTCAAAAATTACCCTTGACATAGTTTTGGCATTCTTTGTTGTTTTGGGTTTTATCGACACAAGTTGACCAAAATCAAAATCATCAGGAGACACAACCTACTTCTTCATTTTAGAAGTTTGGGACATGATCCAAGGAGGAAGAGTAGATGAATCTTTTGGTCTAAAGGAAACTAGGGACTGTGATGTTTGGGTAGGAACAATAGTTTATGAATTAGGTGGAATGGAAAGTGGAATAGTGGAGGTATCTGATAGCAAAGTTGACACCAATGGCATAGTGGTTATAATTAGTGGGGTTTAGGTTAGCGTGAATGATACTTTAGGGTTTGATGGTATTTTAGACACTGGGGTGATAGGGGCTTGGGTTGTTACTTTAGAGGAAGATGTAAACATGAATTTATCTATATCCTATTGAGTGAAGTACAAATTAGTTGGGGATCCTAATGAATTTGAAGGATTGGGTAAATTTGATAATGAATAAAAAACTTGGTCCAATGTGCCTTATGAGGGAACTTGAAAAAGCATGTCACTAGGAGGTGAAGGGGGAGATGAAAGAATAACTCGAGGAGGAACAGGGGGAATTATGGAAAAAATTACATATGAAACTATGGCTTGAGAAACCTCGACCAAAGGAATCTCTGATTGTATAGTTTGTTGAATCATTGGCTACAGCATTTGTGAAGTTGTTGATTGAGGTGGTGCCTTTCTTGTAGCTATATTTTCCTCCTTTTTTGCTTGAGCACTTTCTTTGACACTAGCTTCTTTGTCTTTCTTTTTACCTTTACTTATAAATACAAACTTTGGCTTCTAAGTAGAAGTAGAGGCCTCTTCTTTTTTCTTTTTTCTAAGTTCATCTCATTTCTTGGTAGTATCTTCATCATATTCCTCCTCAAAACTGATTTTGAAATGTTTCAAATTAATACATTTGGACTCCAGCCAAGCATTAGTCCTTACCAATATGGTTTGGAATCTATCCCTAATTGACATATATTCTTTTATTGACCATTGTATTGGAGGAAGAGGAGTATGAGCTACCTAAATACCCTCATATGAGGGGTCTAATACATCCTCATCATCTAACAAATTTGATAGAATATTAGCCAACTTTAGATTGTCAATTTGGTCAAAAGTAAGATGGATATAATCAAGCTTCCTTACATCTTCATTAGTCCTACATTCTACCTAGATGTCCTCAATCCTATGTACATGAGTGAAATTATGCTTGAGTTTCTCATTCATCAATTTGTAATCAAAATCTTCTCTCCTCATAAATCTCTTAAGATTTATCCACTGCAATTTAGTTTCCATGGTTTTGGCCTTTGGGGTTGTGGCAATAGTATACCACCTAGTACTGATTAGAAACTTAAAACATATTTTATAAGCATCTGATTGCTTCTTATGTACACTTATTATTTGCCAACACATCTCCATCAATACTAAATTATCACTTGGATATCTCGGTAGCATGTATGGTTACTCATTAAATCCTCCTACCCTGATGTAAGTAAAGGTTGAGAAATGTAAAAAGATATAACCAATTTTATTTACTATTTCCCATTCTTGATTTGAAACTCTCTTATTCTCAAGATCTTGATTGAAGATGAAAATGAATTTGTAGTATAAAACATCATTAACTCTTCTAAAATATTTAATACTTTCCTTGAGAGTTAATTGTGGATAGTACTCATGAACTAGGACCTTTTTCATTTCACCACTGTTAGTCAACCCTGTGAAGGCTCTAATGCTAACTATAGCATAAAATAGATAATAAGTCATATAAAACTTTAGGTAAGAAGTCACCTGTAAAAGTTGGTGACATATAACATCATTAATTTGGCTCCTCAAGTAAATTATTTATGTTTCTTTCTTGATTATGAAGATGTCATGATATGTCCATTCTTGGAACACATTTGATGTTGGTAGGCCCTAAACTCTGCTAAGGAGAGTAATAAAATCTCCTACTTCCAAGAATTGACTATGATATAAGTATTTAGGCCATCTTAAAATTAAATGTCTAGGAGTCCTGAGCCAATGTGCATTGATGTGCCTCTTGCACTTTTTATAATTCTTATCATAATATTCCTAGGATGAATCTATACTTATTCTAAGTACTCTTTGATGTCTGAAAGATGAAATAATTTATCAAAGTACTCAACATCCAACCAAATTATCACCTTCCCACTAACATCCTTAATCGATCTAGTTTCTTTATCAAAGTGGGCAGCAACTGTTAAAACAAATTTTGGATCTTATGCTAAAAATGGAAAAGCAGTTTCCAAATGAATCTCACTATTTAAAATAGCTTGCATGTGTGAAGAATGGGCTCCTTCCCTAATCTATGCAATAATTTTACCATGTCAACATGGCCAATTTTGATGTCTCCAATTCGATCCACAATAGATTATATTATAAATGCCAGGAACACATCTTAAAACTTGTACTTCATTGTTTTCTTGGTAGGTGATTCGTCTGACATTGATTAACTGCAAGAAATTTTCATTGTTCTAGAGTTAGAATTTTCATTTGTCTTGGATAAAATGTAAGAGTGGAAAAAAAATCTATGCTCCTGCATAGGATATGGATAAATTTGATCTTTGGTGCAATCTGAAGAATATTCTTTGAATTACACAAGAGTTGGTAAAATTTTAGGGTAAGGTGTAAGTCAGAGAAAATTATCTGACTTACACCAGAGTTGGGTATGTTTTGGGTGTAGGTCAAAAAATTTTCTTTGACTTACATGAGAATTGGATATGATTGATCCTTAGTGAAAATTAGAGAAAATTATCTGAATTATACCAAATCTAGGTGCTTGGGTGCAAGTCAGAGAATTTTATTTGATTTGCATGGAGTGAGTTTTGGTGTAATTCAAAGAATTTTCTCTGACTTGTACCAGTCATGGTGTATTAATGGTGTTGATCAGAGAAAATTCTCTAACTTGCATTATTTGGATGGGTTTTTGCAAATCAAATAAATTTATCTGATTTTCACCATTAGTAGGTTTGGTTTGGTGCATATTAGAGATAAATCCTCAATAGGAAACCTTGGGGTGGTATATATTGGGGTGCACTTTGGAGATTTTTATCTGAAGTGCACCAAGACTTTGAAGGGTCATGCACATCAGAGAAAAATTATTGAAATGCACCCTTAAAAGGGTTTGGAATTTTAGCAATCACTTTGAGGTATGAAAGAAAAATGATGAAAAAAATGAAAATGTATAAGAGATCAAAACATAAAACCCTAAAATCAAAACAAAAAAGAAATCAAAATAAACAAAATTAATACCTAGAATGAAGATCTACAGATGCTAATTAAAGGGGATTGAACATGAAAATGATCAAAGAAGGAAAAACACAAGCACAAAAATGGTGAATGATAAGAGGTGCACACGAGATCCAAAATGGTGAAAAGGAAGAGTAAACACAAACAATAAAAATAAAAATTACAAGATGTAATTATATATAAGTGAGGTAATTAATGAGTGTTAATTACCATAGGTGGTGGGCCTAGGTGCAAGGTCAAAGAATTTTTCTAACCTTGCACATGCAGCGTCAAAGAAATTCTTTGACCTTGCATGAAATGGTGCATTTCAGAGAAAATTCTCCAACTTCCACCATTATGAACTTGGTGTAGTTTAGAAAAAATTCTCTGAGTTACATGAGGTGAAAAACTCCTTCAAAAAATCTAACTTTTTGAGGATAGATTAATGCAATAAGGTAATGATTGGCTTCATTTTGCATGCTTAGAGCTCATGGGCTATGGAATGGACAAGTTTTATAGGGGTTGTCCCATGAATTAAGCCTACTTAAATTCAAGGATAAAAACTGGATTTGACTGGGGAATTTCCTTCAAGCATTTCTTGAAAATCTTTAAAGGAAAGAGAATCCTAGAACTCTAAGTGTCTTTCTTCATTGGGCCACAGATCAGGTGACTGATATGAAAAAAACAAAAATAATTAATATATAAATATTTAAAAGATGTACAAACTTATCTAGAACCTCAATGAGTGAAAAGATTTAGATGTTGCCCACTGTAGGATAATGGTAATGGTGTTCCATCGAGGTATGCCAAGAGGAAACTATGTTCTCCACTAAGTTGGTGAATGAAAAAAGGACCCCTCCATAGAGAATCAAATTTTCCATGCATCCCTTTTAGTTTTCTCCTTTTGTCCCATAATATAACTAGATATTCAACTCAAAAATATCATGATTTGGATTTCTTTTCAAAAATTTCCTTAACATGAATTTTATGTTCAACAATATGGTCCACTAATTTTGTATGTTTCTCTTCTATCTTGGCAAGGTACATAATATAATTGTCTAAAGAGATTTAAAATGTTTCATCTTTAATTGCCTTTGCCAGCTTGAGTGTAGGCAACTCTAATGTGATAGGTATTTGTGCATTCAATCCATACAAAAGTTGGAAAGGAGATATACCAATCACTTACTTAGGCGTGATGTGATCAACCCACAATGCATCATATAATTCCTTATGCCAAGTTCTCTAATTTTTTTCTACCAACTTCTTGATGATAGTTACCAAGTTCTTATTACTTGACTCAGATTGACCATTTTCTTTAGGGAAGTAATTAAAGGTGTGAGATAGAATGATTCCATATTCAAAACAAAACTAATTCATCTCTTGAGATGTGAAATAGGTAGCATTGTCAGTCATAATTTTACTTGGCACACCAAATCTTGTGATGATATTCTCTTTTAGGAAGTTACAAATAACCTCTAAAGTAACATGATTGGTTGGAATTGCCTCCACCCACTTGGTGAAGTAATTTGTAGACATAAGAACATAACTATGACCTACACTTGATAGTGGGTTTACCATGCCAATGAAGTAGATACCCCATTACTAAAAGGGTTCTTTAATGATTACTAGCTTGAGAGGTAATGCTGCTAACTTGGGTTTCCCCACAAAATGCTGGTACTTCTTGCATTTATGCACCCAAGCATATGCATCCTAAAAAAGTGTTGTCTAGTAGTATCTTTACCTCAAAATCTTGTAAGCTATAACTAGGGCTAAAAAATTTCCTCCACAAGACAAATCATGAAAATATTCAAATAACTTGCCTTGTGCTTTATTTATGCATCGTAGAAAAATTCCATCAATATTTTGATTATACAAACCATTGTCCCAAAGAAAAAAGTTTATAGCTTTAAGCTTGATTATCCTATTCTCTTTGTAATAAATATGTTCTAGACACTCTCCATGTGTGAGGAAATAAGCAATGTTAGAATACCATTCATTCATTATTCTCACAAGCAAGACCATGGGAAGTTCTTCTATATCTCCTTCATTGCTAGGTATCTCTTTTGGTTTGATCTCTGCCATGAGTTGACATAAAGATTTTCCATGTACAAGTTTTTTAGGCTTGATCTCCATATCATACTCATGGATTTTGGTAATCCAATTACCTCTTTTGCCTCTAAATTCTTGTTGAGTCAAAATGGACTTGACTGCAGAATCTGGTACTAGTGCAATGGTGTGAGAGTTAAGGATGTAATACCTAAAATGCTTAACTAATTTCACCACATTATAATCATGTTTTTCCATGGATAAATACTTAAGTTCATGATCCTTCAGAGGGAAACTCATGAAAGCTATGAGAGATTCAATCCCCTCTTTGTTTGGTTATACCAAGATTACATGTAACGTATGCTCTAAAGCATAACTATATATGATGAAATTCTCAGTATAGTCAGGGCAAACTAGGACAGGAACAAGTACAATAGATTATTTAATCTCATGAAAGTTGTGCTCCCATCTAAATTCTAATGGAAAATTGATTTTCCTTTCATCATATCGACAATATGACATGTCTTTTCAACAAAATCTAGAACAAATCTTCACAAGAAATTAACTTTCCCAAAGAAGGAATAAAATCCTTTCTTACTTGATGGTAGAGTAAGATTCTAAATTGACTTGATCCATTCAGGATCAATCTTGATTCCTTCCTTAGACACAATGTGTCTAAGGAGCTTACCTTCAATAACCCCAAAAATGGATTTCTTGGGATTAAGAGATATCCCATGGTCACAACATCTTTCAAGCACTTGCTGAAAATAATCAAAATGATCTTAGTGATTTTTTGAGAAAATGGTTAGATCATCTAGGTAGACCACAATAAACTTACCAATAATATGCAAAAAATCTAAATCCATAGCCCTCTAAAAGGTAACACCAACATTGATCAATTCAAAAGGCATTATGTGATATGCAAAAGTGCCCCATGGAGTAGTGTTGATCTTCATCATGGACCTCCACTTGATTGTATCCTAAAAATCCATCTAGCATGGATAACATTTTTGAACCTATCACCATTTGTAGTACTTGATGCATTACTGGTAATGGGTAATTATCCTTATGTGATAATTGGTTCAAATTACAAAAATCAATGCAGATGTAGATTTATCCATTCTTTTTCCTCACAGGAACAACATTAGCTATCCATGTAGAATGATGTATAGGAAAGATAATACTAGCATTCAACATCTTTTAAATTTTAGTGAGGATAGTACCTAAGATTTTGGGATTATACTACCGCTATTTTTGCTTGTGAGGCTAAGACCCTAGCTTGAGAGGAATATCATGTTTTACTTATTTAGGTTGGAAAGACTTCAGATCAGCATATGAATATGCTAATACATCAATATAATGACAAAGAAGTACCACCAACTTCTCTCTTTCTTTAGGTAAGCAACACTTCCCAATATTTATCATTTTGGGATCATCTTCTGTTCCTATATTGACTTTCTCAATTTTTGTTGAGTCTGATTCTAACTACTGATATTTAATGAATTGATCATGTTTATCAGAAATCATTTCCAAAGATACCAACCCCTTGGGAATCCTATTCCCTTTTATCTACAATATTTCTTCACCAATTTCCTCATTAACTTTGAAGATTGACTCTTGAGGGATAGTGTCACTCCCTTCAAAAGATAACTCACTAAAATTTTCCACCTTCTTCAATAAAGAGATGATTTTCTCATCATTGTTGAAAACCTACCAATGGTTAACATTATCAGGAACAATGGGATGAAAAACCAACTCAATGGTATACTTGTTACCTTGGAAATATTTATGAGGAATTAAGAGAGTGGCTGAAATAGCCAATAAATTAGCTCTATCATTATATTCTATTGGAACTACCGATATATTAAAAGCATCAAAACTATTGATGCAATCCTAAACTCAATTGTGGTAGTGCCTGAGTCTTTCATTCTTTATTTGATATAGATTCCTGACTTCACAAATGACTAGATCAACATCATCTTGAGCATGAAGTTTTTTAATTCTTATATTTTGTTCAACCTCCATCCCTAACAACAAAGCTTCATACTCAACAATATTGTTAGTGTTACCAAACTACAACTTGAAAGAGAAAGGGAATATTTTTCCTTTTGGGGATATGAGAGCTATCCCAGATCTAGAACCAGTTGAAGAAAAACTATCATCAAATTCTAAATTCCAAACATCATTTGAACTTTCAACTTTGATAGTTTTGAAATCCAAAACTTCTTCATCTGAAGTGGGTAGTTCATCTATTTCTTGATATTTTTATGAAATTCCATTTGAAGATATTGGATCTTCATCTGTGGTCATGAAATACATACCCATTCTGGAAGTTTCAAAAAGAATCTAGGCTTTGGATCCTCAATCTTTGTCATAGTATACTTCACTTGATTTTTTGGATAAAGTTTTTGCATTATGCCTTTGATAGGTATTATAGCCTCAGATCAATCCATGTTGATCTCACCACTAACATATTTGTAAAAGTTGTGTCCCAACATAACTCTATATGAGGTTAGAACATCAACCACTAGAACCATCATCTTGATCTTTTTCTCTAGAAAAGCAACAAATCCAAATTATGCATCCTTGATTTGGCCTATGAGAGGTACTTATTAAGTTTCCATTGAGAATTAATGGTCAAAAGTCTTGATCAAGGTTAAGCCCAAGGTAGTAGCCACCTTGATAGGCATCACATTATCAGAAGCAATCGAATCCATAACACAATTACTAAGCTTGTAACCATTGAAAAATAGGGAAATATAGAAAGGTTATATTTTTACAGAGTTAGATGCAGGAGTTACAACCAATTTATTTTGATTTGATCTTGGATTAAGGTTAATTAGTACACTCTTAGATGAGTTATGATTAGAATTGGTCCCTTTACCCTTTAAATTTTTTGCCAATCTTTCAAATTGGTTGGGATTAGATTGGAGGTACTCAACTTCCAACATTTGGATTTTTGTCTTCTTGGCATGGTCTATGATATCAAAAGCCGGATATGGGGTAGCTAATAAAGACAAGGTATTTTCATTTTCAGGTTTTGGGTTTTGGGCACTAGGTCTAGACGTAGAAGGAGAAGAAGTAACATGGTGAGGAGTACTTGTTTATCTTTTACTATATCCTTTGGTTAAACTGGCAAGGGAGTTCCTGTTTTAGTAATAGTAACTTCCTTGCATGGTTCATCCTTGGTTTTATCTTTATCAACCTTTTGTTGTTGATTTGTTTGACTTTGTGAATGGGTAAAGATGGCATAAGACTCACCTTGTATGTCTTATTCTTATTTAGATTCTTCTTCTTCAAAGTTTAGAAACTTGATATTAGAGTCACCAACTTCTCCTTGTTTTATCTCTTGTGAAAGGAGTTGCATCTTCTTTTGGAACATATTCCAATTCTAAAACATCATCAATTTCAGGTTCCAACTAATTGACTGTTGTATTATCCACAGGTGCATCTAATGCAAGCCTTGCTTATGGTGGAGGAAGCTTATTCTAATTTTGATTCCTTGCAATATTGTTGGAATAATTATAAGCATTTGGGTATGTCCTCCTAGGAGCATCCTTGTATGGATAAAATGACATACCTTGAGACATTTTCTTCTTGAGTGCTAACAATTTATTTTCCTGCTTTTGAACTATGGGATCTATGGTGCTAATAGAAGGTGAAGTTATGGAGGGCTGACTTCTAGACTTGATAGAATTATTTCTCACTTTCCCTGATAAGATCAAATCATCTTCTACTTCAATGTCCATACTTTGAGCAACATCAAGATCAATTGGGGCTACTCTTCATAAAAGAAAACTCACTTTGAGAAACTGAGAATTGATGAAGAAGCACTTCAAGTTCTCAAGTGTAGGTTGAGAAACTATTGGAATCCTATTCCTCAACTTGTTAAAATTTACCACGAACTCATGTATGGGTTCATGTGTTTCTTTCTTCATTTATGTAAGTTGAAACAACAAGGCATGAGCATTTTCTGTAGGCTTGAACCTTGCCTCAAAATTAGCCTTAAGCATTGCCCAACTAGTGATGGTTTTGGTTACAAGATGATAAAACCAATCAACAACAACACCTTGGAGTGTTTCTATGAATAATATTATATAAACATCTTCATGTTACACTTCAAGAACTTTGCATGCAATGTATAATGTATAAATATGTTCATCCAGATGTTGCTTGCCATCACCATAGAACTTTGGGATTTTTTTTCATGAACCACAAGGAAGTTTATGAGATAGAGGTGTCAAGTTCAATGGACCAAAATTAGTACCCCATGGACCTTGAGCAACCATTTTGTGTGGATTATAGGGAGAAATAAATTTTTTTTACAAAGGCAAAATAGACAAGACCTTGTGAATGTTAGAAGTTTCCCTAGGTATAGGAGATCTTATATTGGTAGGTGGAAAACATCTTGTACATTGAAGAGGAGGCCTTGCACATGTTGACAAAAGATAAAAGTTATGATCTTAAAGCAACTCAAATGTTGAATCAATGTGTCCCATTGCCCTTTTTCCATGAGTGTAGATTTGTTCTACCAGATCATGAAAGTATCCAAAAAGAAAAGAAATTAACTACAAAAAAATAGTAGCAAATAATAAGGTGTTAGTCTTATGTCATTGAATGAGTGTATAACTCAGTTGTGTGTTTGTATCCCTAGCGGAGTCACCAAAAACTATTGGGTGAATATTTTATTACCGACACAATGGTAGAAAAATGGTTATTTTAGCCACATTGTGATGAGATAAAATCTCCTCAAGACAAGGGGAGGCTCCATTCCTATTGTTAACTAAAATAATAAGTTATTATTTACACTAATTTTATCATAGTGGGTGTTGTCATATCATCCAATTCTCTTTTTTCAAAATTGATGTTTTCTTACAAACTTTCTTCTCTTTTCTAAAATATATTAAGAAAATGTAAAATCAATTGATAGAGCAATATTAACTGATATTCATATTAGTTAGTCAAAAGAATACCTAGAATAATACCAATGAAGTAAAGTAATTGGATGGAATAAAGTGCAGCCCAAAGTATTCACCTTATTTCCAATAAATATTAAAAATCACCAAAGAATAATAACTTGCAACCCAAAGTCTCTATAGTAAGTTGCTTTCGATGATGAACATAAACTCAGTAACTGAAAAGTAGCTCAAAGACTCTAAAACTAGCTTCTTGGCTACTTTCATTTTATAAAAATTTCACACCACAATCCAATAAAAGCACAAGAAAGTGTAATGTAAAAGACATAAAACATCTCCAACACACCACAAGTTTATCTCAACACAAAGATTGAAATATCACTTGATTTTATTATATTGAATGAAATTCAAAATTTACAATATGAACACAAAGTTTCAAAATTGCTTATCAATTCATCAATGTTTCGCCTCTATATCTCTTGGTTATCCTTTTTACAAAGAGAATCCTCCTATTTATATAGAGGATTTATGAATAAAAATAGGAAATACATAAATACGTTGACAGAGTCCTATTTGACTTAGGACTGTGTACTTTTCCTACGTGTAAAATACATGAAACAAAATTACATATGAAAAGTTACAAAAATAAACTAAGTGTCCTTAGACAAAATAATTTATTCCTTTTTATTATTTTCTAAATATTCCTTGTATCTATTTAATGTAGCTTGGACTTCACTGTTATCTGGCCCTGATGTACACATGGAGATGGCAAGGACCCTTGTGATAGAATCTTCTAGGTTAACTGGCAAATCCTTAATTTTATCCAAGATTATTTGTAGTTTATCCAAAATGAATTGAAATTCAATCAAATTGTTAATAGAATCTGGCATGAACGTTCTTATTTTAATCTCTATTTGGAACAAAGATGTAAACTCTTGAACCATAGACTCCACAAGAAAAATTTCTTAGGAGTCATTTCTAACATGACAGGGAAGCTCTCTAGTTTTATCTACAAGGTCTAATATCTTATTATTACACATGTCTTTAGCTTATTCAAGATCTTTGACTAGATTCTTGATAACTTCTCTTTTATTCTTCATGGCTTCCTTGTACTCAATGAACATTTTTCTATTTGGAATGAATTTTTGCTCAACTAGGAGATCCAACTTGAATTGACGTAGCTGAGTCCATGTATCAATGTATTTCTTAGTTAGTTATAAATTTTAAGTGAGTGTTTTAATTATTTTCTAAATTTTTATTTTCACTTCACTCAATTTCTTCAAAAATATAATGGTAGAAAGTAACCATTGAGTACCTTGTGTTGTTAATCTCTCAATCTAGACATTGACCGCTTGACCCTGAGAACCAATTTTCTTTCTTGTTGAATTGACTTTTTAGTGTTTTCATGTACAATAGGCTCAATGGGCTCAAAATATTGAGTGATATTCAATAAAATAGAGGTCATCTATTCTACTTGTACTTTGAGCCAATCCTTGATCTTCTTGTATTTGTCATATCTTTCTAACAAAGATGCCATAGCTGCTTGCAAATCTTATTTTCCACCCTTATGCATCTGCTTCCCCAAATTTATCTGTACAACTACATAATTAGACACATAAATATATTCAATGATTTTATCTTTGGGAGGTAGTGCAACTTCAACATACTTCTGCCTAGATTCAAAAATTACCCTTGACATAGTTTTGGCCTTCTTTGTTGTTTTGGGTTTTATCAGCATAAGTTGACCAAAATCAAAGTCATCAAGAGACACAACCTACTTCTTCCTTTTGAAAATTTGGGACATGAGCCTAGGAGGAAGAGGAGATGAATATTCTAGTCCAAAGGAAACTAAGGATTGTGATGTTTGGGGAGGAGCAATGGTTTGTGAAGTAGGTGGAATGGAAAGTGGAATAATGGAGGTATCTAATTGTGGAGTCAACACCAATGGGATAATGGTTATAATCAATGGGGTTTATGTTAGCATGAATGATATTTTGGGGTATAATGGTATTTTGGACACTGGGGTGATAGGGGCTTGGGTTGTTATTTTGGAGGAAGATGTAGACATGAATTTATCTATATCTTGTTGAGGGAATTACAAATTAGTTGGGGATCCCAATGACTTCGAAGGACTGGGTAAATTTGACAATGAATCAAAAACTTGATCTAGTGTGCCTTGTGAGGGAAATTAAAAAAGTGTGGCACTAGGAGGTGAAGGGGGAGATGAAAGAACAAATTGAGGAGGAACAAAAATAATTGGTACAATTATATCTACAAGGGGAATTGTGGAAAAAGATACCTCCAAAACTATGGCTTGAGAAAACTCAACCAAAGGAACCTCTGATTCTATAGCTTCTAATTGTATAGTTTGTTGAATCATTGGTAGAGGCATTTGTGAAGTTGTTGATTGAGGTGGTGCCTTGATTGTAGCTAGATTTTCCTCCTTTTTTACTTGAGCACTTTCTTTGACACTAGCTTCTTTGTCTTTCTTTTTACCTTTATTTACAAATGCAAAATTTGGATTTTGAGCAGAAGTAGAGGCCTCTTCTTTGTTATTTGTCCTAAGTTCCTCTCATTTATTGGTAGTATCTTCATCATATTCCTTCTCAAAATTGGTTTTGAAATGTTTTAACTTAATACCTTTGGATTCCAACCAAGAATTAATCCTTTACTAGTATGGGTTGGAATCTATCCATAATTGATGTAAATTCTTTTATTACCCATTAGATTAGAGGAAGAGGAGTAGAAACTACTCGATTACCCTCATATGAGGGGTCCAATACATCCTCATAATTTGATAAATTTATTAGAATACTAGCTAAATTTAGATTATCAATTTGGTTAGTAGTAAAAGGGCTATAATCCAACTTCCTTACATCTTCATCAGTCCTACATTCTACCTATAAGTCCTCAATCTTGTGTACATGAGTGAAATTATGCTTGAGTTTTTCCTTCATTAGCCTGTAATCAAAATTTTCTCTACTCTTAAATCTCGTAAGAGTTATCCACTACAGTTCAATTTCTATGGTTTTGGCCTTTGGAGTAGTGACAATAGCATACTACCCAATACTAATTGGAAACTTAAAACCTCTTTTATGGGCATCTAAATACTTCTTATATACACTCATTATTTTCCTGCACATCTCCATCAATACTAACTTATTACTTGGACATCTTGGTAGCATGTATGGTTACTCATCAAATCCTCCTACCTTGATATAGGTGAAGGTTGGGAAATGTAAAAAGATGCAACCAATTTTATTTACTATTGCCCATGCCTAATCTAAAACTCTTTTCTTCTCAAGATCTTGCTTGAAGATGCAAATTAATTTGTAGAATAAAGCATCATTAACTCTCTTGAAATGTTTAATATGTTCCTTGAGAGTTAATTATGGATAATACTCATGAACTGGGACCTTTTTCCTTTCACCACTATTAATCAACCCTGGGAAGGATATCATGTTGGATGTAGCATAAACTAGATAATAAGTCATATAAAACCTTAGGGAAGAAATCACCTTTGAAAGTTGGTGACATATAGCATCACTGATTTGGCTCCCTGAGTAAATTCTTTATTTTTCCTTCTTAATTATGAAGATGTAATGATACATCCATTCTTAGAACACATTTGATGTTGGGAGGCCCTTAAATCTACGTAGGAGAGTAATCAAATCTCCTAATTCTTCCAAAAATTCACTACGATATAAGTATTTAGGCCATCTTACAATTGAATGTCTAGGAGTCTTGAGCCAATGTGCATTGATGTGCCTCTTTCACTTTTTAGAATTCCTATCATAATATTTTTGGGATGAATTTATACTTATATCCAAGTACTCATCGATGTCTAAAAGATGAAATACTTTATCAAATTACTTATCCAATTGAATTATCACCTTCCCACTAACATCCTTAACCGACTTGGTTTCTTTATTAAAGTGGGTAACAACTATTAAAACAAATTCTAGATCTTGTGCTAACACTGGAAAAGTAGCTGCCAAATGAATCTCATTATTTAAAATAGCTTGCTTGTGTGAAGCAATGGGCTTCCTCCCTAATCTATTCAAGAAATTTTGCATGTTGACATGGCTAATTTTGGTGTCTCTAATTTGATCCACATTATATTCCACTGTAGATTCCAGGAACACACCTTGGAATTTGTACTTCATTGTTTTCTTGGTAGGTGAATCATCTAACATTGATTAAATGCAAGAAATTTTTATTGTTTTAGAGTTAGCATTTTCATTTATCTTGGAGAAAATGTAAGATAAAAAAAAAATCTACACTCCTACATGGGATATGGATAAAATTGATCTTTGGTGCAATCTAGAGAATATTCTCCAAATTACATGGGAGTTGGTAAAATTTTAGGGTAAGGTTTAAGTTGGAGAAAATTCTTCAATTTGCACTAGAGTTGGGTATGTTTTTATTGTAGGCCAAAGAATTTTATCTGGCTTACACAAGAATTGGATAGGATTGATCCTTGGTGCAAATCATAGAAAATTATTTGATTTGCACCAAAACTGGGTGCTTGGGTGCAAGTCAGAGAATTTTATTTGATTTGCACCAAGGAGTGAGTTTCAATGTAAGTCAAAGAATTTTCTCTGACTTTCACCAATCATGGTGTATTAATGATTTCAGTTAGAGAAAATTATTTTAATTGCATCATTTAGTTGGGTTTTTGCAAATCAGAGAAATTTCTCTAATTTGCACCATTAATAGGTTTGGTTTGGTGCATATCAAAGATAAATCCCTGATAGGTACCCTTGGGGTGGTCTATCTTGGGGTGTACTTCAGATATTTTTCTTTGAAGTGTACCAAGACTTATAAGGGCCATGCACATCAGAGAAAAAATCTTAAAATGCACCCTTAGAAGGGTTTGGAATTTTAGCAAGCACTTCAAGGTATGAAAGAAAAATGACGAAAACAAATGAAAACGTATAAGAGGAGATCAAAACATAAAATCCCAAAATAAAAATGAAAAAGAAATTAAAATAAACAAAATTAATACCTGGAATGAAGATCTATAGATGCTAATTAGAGGGGATTAAAAACAAAAATGATCAAAGAATAAAACACACAAGCATGAAAATTGTGAATGATAAGAGGTGCACACGAGCTCCGAAATGGTGAAAAGGAAGAGTAAACACAAACAATAAAAATAAAAATAATGAGATGTAATTATATATAAGTGAGGTAATTAATGAGTATTAATTACCACAAGTGGTGGTTCCAGGTATAGGCTCAGAGAATTTTTTTGACCTTGCACGAGCAGTGTTAAAGAAATTCATTAACCTTGCATGAAATGGTGCAGTTTGGAGAAAATTTACTGACTTGCACCATTATGAACTTGGTGTATTTTGGAGAAAATTCTCTTAATTGCATGAGGTGAAAAAATACTTCAAAAAGTCTAACTTTTTGAGGATAGACTAACACAATAAGGCAATGATTGGCTTTGTTTTACGTGCTTAGAGTTCATGGGCTATGAAACAAACAAGTTTTATAAGGGTTATCCCATGAATCAAGCCTGCTTAAATTCAAGGATAAAAAGCTCTAATACCATTGTTAAAAAATGATCCAATATAAAATGTTTTATTATTACAAAGAAAAAATTATATTATGTAAAAATGCACACACTTTGATTATTTTAAGTCTAACATCCATAAGTTTAAATAGTAAGGCTGGCACACATTTTTTGGAGATAACTAGTGAACCAACCAACTACCTACCCAGTCAATCAACTCACTAACATATTAATTAACATTATTAACTTTCTAAATCTAAACATGTTATCTCATAAATGAGATGCAAACCGCATAAAAATTAACACTTAAAACTAACATAATTTTGGATTAAAAAACCTAACATTCTTCCTTGGAATTGTGATTTTCTCACTACTCTCTATTGTTGTCCTCAAACTATGTTTTGAAAATAGAAAAATGGTATTTTGGCTTCCATTAAAAGTGTTTTTGGATCATTTTATTGTCTTCAAAACCCACTACTAACTTTTTTTTTCCCAAATGGTTTTTACCACACCACCTTCATATGGAACCTCCCAAATTTGCATCATTAGTAATTTGATTTTTTTCTAGATGGATTCTAACATAATAAACCATGACACATATATGGAAAGTGTTTGACGATGATGAAAAATCATCACCTTGATCGTTAAACTCAATTTTTTTTCAAATTAAAATATTATGGTCTTGTCCCAAATGATTAACAATGATGATGAGTGATTTTAAACATTATTTAAATGATTGGGCCCATAATTTTGAAGACTATTTTGGCTAAGTAATTTTTGGTAACAAGTATCACAAAGAGGCACGACATAGAAGACCATTGCATAGGAGTTCATGGCACATAAGAAGCAAGTCCCATAGAGTAAAGAGTGTGACACACAAAGAACCCAATAATGTATGACTTAGATATTAGCATAAGACTTGGGGACAACATGGCAAGTGGAGATAGTTATGGAATAATTCACAAGAATAATAGAGAAGACTAATAAAGCACAAATCCAAAACTATCCCATGGGAAGATAGGTGCTCAATGATGAGGATCTAGAATTGAGAGAGAATATAGGTATAGATAGGCTTAGGTCTGTAAGAATTTATTATAAATGGCTACCATGACTCAATTCTATTGATGATTGTTGGCGAGTCATCTTAGCTGTATTTACTTCTATAACTAATTTTTTAGGATAAACTAAGTATAAATACCCCATTAATGTACTTTGTATTGTTGTTGATGAGTTTTTTATGAATTGGTTATCATTATAACTTTGAAATCACTATATTATTTGATATCACTTATGAATATAATGGAAAGAAGCCTGTGTTGACATAATGCTTATGTTCAATTGTCTATAGTTATAATACAATTGATATTATCTATCATCATTTTATGCAAAACTCTTTTTATTTTGATAGTTAAGTGTTGAAAAAGTAAGCTGAGTTAGATATGGGACTAAGGATGAGTTTAGTAATGAGTAATTGTTTGAGCACCCTTGTTTAAGAAATTAGAGAAATACACCCTCATGTGATAAAACCAATGGGAATTAGTTTTAAGTTAAATGCTTTAGGTGAGTGCACAAGAATGTATTCTTATATGAAATGCCAACATGATAACACATTGTAACCCTTACTTAGGCATGCAACTATGGAAAGACATGTCGATTTAAAGGAAAAGAGTTCAACATTTTAGTTCCATTACTAGTACTCATAACACTTGTTTTAATTATGGTGGAAGATGATCAGATGACTATCTCTGGAGAATATTGAATGATGGGTTACTAGGGTAGAAGATAAATTTTCATTACCATTTATTTAATCAAATTTTTTTGTATGTGCATGGGTAGAACAACATATGTATGACTCACTTTATGATGTGTTCTTTGTATAAGTTCTTGTTCATCACCATGTTTAGATTTTGGCATTCACACAAGACCAATTTAGGAACTATGGATAAAAGATATCTTGGTTAATAGAGTGTCATTTGGCATTAACATGGTTTGGAATGCCTTGGATGTGTGTCATGGATGTTTGGTGGTGCATAACCTTGAATAATTACATTTTAGAATATGTAGTCTCAACATAATCCTATCTAGGAGAAGCCTACTTTCACTTCCTTTGAGAACTACATGGTAGATATCTTAGATAGTTTTCTCTAGAGATTAAGAAGCTCTTATGGATTCTATATTTGAAAGATTCTCCATGGATGGCTAAACTCTCTCTTGCATGAGTAACATAGTTGGTGGGGAAATAGAAGGGCACTTTTTGATAGAAGATTGTTGATTTATCATGGTAGCCATCTCGTAGGAGTTGTGGAAGTGTAAGTATGATGAAGCTTGGTGAAGGGATATGAGTGGAAGCAATCCAAGAAGGGGATGGGAGGACTTAGGAAGTGTTGTAAGGGTCTATAAGGAAGTGAAAGGGCATAGAGAGGACTCCCCAACCATAAAACCAAACCTAATGTTGGTACATGTATTTTTAGGATATATAAGTTAAGTAGTGGTGACTGAATAACCTTGATTTAGACGTCATTTTTGTACACAATTGGGATAAAGATAGTGTAAAATTAAAAACTGAACCTGTTAGAGATATTTTTATAGACCAAGACTGAGATAGTGGTTTATTTTTTATTTTTTTTGTTGTAAGACAATTCCATGGCTTGATTTGGAATGCCTGATGGACCAAACATAGCTAGTAAGTAGAGTATCAGCCCATTTATAGTTAATTATCCTACTTTAACACCTAACATATCAGGTGATTTTGTTATTACAGGATAAGAAGTGGTATTAGTGATAGTTCAACTGAAGGATCTAGAGGAGGTAAATGAGGTATTGGTGGGCCTCCCTCATAAGGTATAGGAGGGATAGGAAATTTGTCATACTAAGATCCATTTCCCACACCTAATTTTACTATTGTTTATTACAAGATGACACTTCATTTACCTAAGTATTGTGGTGTGGAGAATTAAACAAAACATGTTCACGAGTGTGAACATATCTAGTGAGCACATTGTATTACATCTTTTGAATGAAAGGCAACTTAATTTTCCACCACTCTTTTAGATTGTGTGCATAAGTGGTACCATAAGTTTGATTCACAATATGATATGGTGAATTATGAACAACTAAAGGTAGTATTTCTCTAAGGATTTAATATTCTAGGGTTTGAACAATAGAGCATAGCCACCCTAAAGGACATGAAGCAAAAACTAATTAAGAGCATGCACAAGTATGATACATAGTTTAAGACACTTCTCTATAATATATATTTTGAGATAAATGACATTCAACATGCCCAATGGTTCCTAAGAGCATTATTGCTTCCCTTCTGACCCACCTTATCATAGAGTACCTTCACCAACTTATATAAGGCCTTGGAAGCTGTCCTTCATGCCAAAGCCATTGGAAGTATAGACACAAGGATTAGTCCCTTCATGGAGGATCATATTTTTGCTATGGAATCTAAGTTGGGAAATCCAATTGTGCATATTACTTATGACACTTGTTGTGGTTTATGGTGTGTGGACTGTGAATCTGAAGGCCATAATAGGAATACCTACCCTGAAAAGAGTATTCATGTTGTGATGAAGTAATCCTATGAGATTTTACAAGAAGATAATAATGTGAAGGATTTCCCCATATTTTAATACACCACATAATCAAATGTATATACATATTATAATATATATGATGCATATACTCACAATATAAATGATTATCATCTTATTAGTGAAATCCATGAGCTAAAAATGTGTGGTACTCATCAAATTTATGTTGCCAATAACCATGAAAATGGTGGAGGATGTTATTTTAGAGGTCATGGTCAAGGACGTGAAGGTGGACATGTTCCACCAAGAACATATTATAAGTGCATTTTCCTAGAGCACTACTAGCATGATTGCTTGGTGTATTCCATAGTTGTTTTTTGTAAAAATGAACATCATTTGGAGGAGTGCCCAAAACCATATACTACTATCACTAAGTTGAGAAATGAAAAGGATGCCAAAATGATACAAATTGAAAAGACTCAATGGAGACCACACCTTGCTACTCTGACTGGTCCCAAAGTCAACATTATTACATGAAGTGGTTCTGAGTCCCAGTCCATGTCAAACTAGCCTATTGAAAAGGTTCAATGCAAAGAGCCTCATGTAACTCATTATTTAAATGCTTAGTAGTATAAGGAAGTGTTACAAAATATTATGAATTTGGTGAGGGAGATGCATGAAGAGATCTAATTTCTTAAGGATTGAGATACTGATACACATGCTGATATGCAAAAATATATGGATCTTCATGACTTGGTGCATTATGAGTTCCATGAGTTATGCAAGTGCCTCCTTGATGAATATAATTCACCTATTTTGAGAAATTATCTAAGGAATCATACACATAGTCTATAAAGGATCACTAGTTAAACCATGCACGATGATAAGAGACTCATATCCAACCTAGTTTTGAAGGGAATAAAGAGATATCGATAAATGTTGCTATTGATGGATAGGTCATTTAGGACATCCTAGTTGATATTGGTGTTGAATTAAATTTCATAACTAAGGATGCTTAAATGAATATGCAATCCCTACTTTTTAGCCATATCCTCATGTGTTGTTTATGGATAATAAGACTCATGACCTAACTATTGGAGTCCTTAAAGATGCTACCATGGATATTTTAGGTGTCACTTTCAAAGTTGAATTTAAAGTGATTAAGTTAGCTGGAGATGATGAATTTCCATCTCTCATGGGTTGTCCTTGGTGTTATATGAATAATGCTAACTTAAGCTTCAAAAAGTGCTACATCAACTTTGAGAATGATGAGAAACATGTTGTTATACCCTTAGACCATGCTCAAGGACCTCCTTATGTTGGGATAGTTAATGCTAATGAGGACATTAACCATATCTACAATGTCACAACTCAGGGTACTGAACACCTTGATCATAGTCCAGATGGCATATTACATTGAGAGGATGCATAGTCTATATTTGGCACTACTAGTAATTCTTGTAACTATTGGGCTCATGGTGAGTATGATATTACTAGAAGGATTTATGGCTCTATAAGTAGTCAAGAAGATGATCTATGAAAGCACCATAAATGTCATAAGTTTGTTTTTCTTCTTCATAGATGTATTATGGATATGCCACCCATGTGGTTAGATGAAGATACTAGATTTCATGGTTAGATGAAAGTTTGAGAGTTTTTATAATAGTTAGAGGCCTTCTATGTATTTGAAGATGATCAGGTATGTCTGATTATCCATATTTTATATGGCATAATTTCTCGGTGGGGGATAACTCACCATCATAACTTACTTACTTGGGATCAAGATTTATATACTCTACACCATCACTTTCATCATGATAACCATGTTTATGTCACCTTAAGTTATGATGGAATTAGTGATCTATAAACTCATCTCAAATCATGTAAAAACATGTGGAAAGTGGATGAGATTATTTTTCCTAAGTATCTATGGGTTCATGCATTCTATAACACTCTATGCACTTAGGATAGAGCATGGTATATACATGAAGAATGACACATGGAGACAAATTATTGGCATTTACTTAAGAGTAATACAATTGTAGTGATATCTTACTCATCTCCTTAGATGGATTTATGCCTCACCTTGCAACCCATGTGTTAGACTATTGTAGGTGACTCAATGCCAGTTTAAGATCACGTCAGACATATACATGGATTGTAGGAGGAGAGATTGAACATTTTATAGGACCTTGATATATAAGCATCATTTACACCACCTAAACTTGAACTAGACCATGCATTAAGAAAATAAATATTGAAAGGAAAATAAAAGGTCATGTATTAGGTTGATGAAGGTGCCACTTTTGATCTGTTTGATCTATTTATTGATCACTTGGCTTTGTATACTGATTATGACACACACAATTCCAAAAAAACTATCTAGGATAATCAACATCCATATTTAGAGCCAATTTAGATGATTCAGTATACTAGTGGCATAGAGGGCATGCTCAAGATGGCTATTGTGAGAAACTATTGGTCTAATACAAATATCTCCAAGGTTTTTGAACTATTAAGACAATATCAAGACATTTTTCTAAAAAAATACACCAAGATGAAAGGAGTGCACTATTATTTAGTTAATATGCACATCAAGTTGGTAGAGTGTGCTCAACCTATTTGAAAGAGGCCCTATTGTATGAATCCCAACTTATGTGCTTAGGTCGAGGAGATTGATAACATGATGCACGTAGGAGTCATCACTCCTATAGATGAGTCCAAATGGGTGAGCCCCATGGTCATTCAAATAAATAATGATGGTCACATATGTTTGTATGGACTATTAGGTACTCAATGTTGATTGCATAACCAACCTCTTTCTGATGTTCTTCACTAAGGAGATATTGGGAGTTACATGGTGTGAGATCTATACTTTCATTGATGGCTTCTTTGGATATCATCAAATCCAGATCATAGAAGAGGATAAATTGAAGACCACCTTTGTAACTAAGGTGGGTTTATTCACTTATAACATGATGCCTTTTAGGTTGAAGAATGCTCCTATTATGTTTTCATAGATTGCGATTGAGGCTTTCAAGGATTTTATTCATAATTTCCTTCAAGTCTACCTGGATGATTGTACCATATATGGTTTAGTGTGGGACCACTATTATAATTTTTGAATTATACTTGAGTATTGTCAAAACCTTAATATTTATTTGAATCTAAAGAAAACTATTTTTGCTACCTCATTTGGAAATTTTCTAGGTCATATTAATTATTATGATAGAATCTTAGTGGATCTATCCAAGATTGTAGTTATTATTCACCTTCTAGCATTGGCTACCCAACAATAGGTTTGCACCTTCCTAGGATACACAAGATATTATAGGAAGTTCACTTGAGGTTATGCTAAGATCATTGTGTTGTTAGAGGAATTACTAAAACATAATGGTTAGTTTGGTTGGACCAATGCTCACCAATAGCAATTTGTCACACTCAAATACAAGATCATTAATGCCCTATTCTCTAGTTCCCAAACTAGATGAAAACTTTTCATGTACATGTTGATGCTTTAGGCATGGTAGTAGGCACTATCCTTGTTTAACCTGGTAAAGGAAACCTTGACCATCCTATCTATTTTACTAGTCAGAAGCTCACTCCAATTGGATAGAACTATTTAACTTTAGAATACAAAACCTTGTGCATGGTTTATGCACTTTAAAAGTTCCATCAGTATGTTTTAGCCACCCTATTCATTTTATTTATGAACCATGAAACACTAAAGTACCTAACGAATGAGCTGGTATTATATAGATGCATTTGTCAATGGATTGTGATTTTCTAGAAGTTTTAGTTCTCAGTGACTGTGAAACCCAGTAAGGATAATTTTGGCCCTGATCATTTATCATGCATTGAATTTGGTGAATTGGTGCACACCATTGAAGATGAATTACCTGGCATGAAAATTTTATAAGTCACACACAAACTTGAAGAGTTAGAGGATATCATAACATTTTTAAATACTAGTTTAACACCAACCCACCTTAACGCTCAAGAAAAGAAGAAATTGGCTATTCATTTATCTCCCTTCCAAATCATAGAGGTGACCTTTATAAGCTTGGGTGGGATGAATTTTTATGCCACTATATCATGAAACATGAATACACTAAGGTTCTTTGAGAGGTTCATAAAGGTGCCATCAGATGACATTATGTTGATGATGCTACAACATGAAAGGTTATTTTAGCTATCTTATGATGACTGTTTCTCTACGTTTTTGCTAATTATATTCAGAAGAAAGAAGAAACTAAAGGTTAAATGGTTAGGGGTTTGTACGTTACCTAGATTAAGTTACACACCATATCCAAGCATTGTAGGAGCTCCTCTTTGGCTGTGGAGGAAGACACCTATAGATAAGAATAAGACTTAAGCAAAGAGAATGTTAGAATAAGATATGGTGGACTACCAAGCAACACGCTCGGTCTCAGAAGTGTAAAAACTTCCTTAAGGGATGACAATCCACTTTTTAATGAAAAGAGTGTCATATAAAGAGAAATAATGAAAGACTAAGAAAGAGAAAGTAGACAATGCGTACCTATTCTCTGTAATCAGTTTGACATAGTCACTAACATCGGTAGTCTTGCCGAGGTCAATTGGTCAATAATGCTGACGTTAGTTATGCTTTTGATGTTGGTAGGGGAAATGGGCCTTGGACGGGTTTCAAGTTTATATCTGTGGTTAATAGAGGAGTCTGGGAGTTTAACAGTTTGTGCAGGGTTGCAGGGAGATGTATACGGTCTGAGGAGAGGCAAAGGTAGAGGGTAGGTGTGAAAAGAGGATAAGAATATGAGGAAGTCTTTTCAGCCTTTCCAAGAAGAAGTCAGGTCTGGTTGATAGTATTTAGAAATAGTAAATAGAAACTAATTACTAATGTATTCTAAATACTAAAATAAGATAGAAGAATACTTAGCTCTGCTTGTGGCTGATGTCGAGGTCCTCATGCAATGTTCCAATCTAATCTGGAGTGACTTGTGTACTAGGAGAGAAAAATTCAAAGTCTGATGCTTGGTCTTAGAGTGTGTGCCTCGATGTGAAGGAGTCCTGGGGGGCTAGGGAGAGAGAGGGATTCAGTCACAGCTCAATGTTAGAGCTCAGGTTAAGTAACTGATGTCGGTGATCCCACCGGCATCGGCCGATAGTTGACTGACGTCGACAGATAGAGAATGGGTAAAAGGGATATTTTTATCCTTTTTCCTATTTCTCCATCCGCCATGTGCATTTACCATTGGATAATGGTTAAAAGATGGGTTTATTAGGCATGAGAGTTAGATAGGAGGTTAGAATGGAGTGAGAATAGGTCTTAGGTGGTTAGGATTTAGATGACCTATTCTTAGGGTGACTCATAGGATAGGAAATGGTCTTAGGGCAATGTGTCCAAGGTGAGGTGTCTAGGGTGATGTCATTAATTTAAAATAAGTAATTTATTTTAAATTAATAAAGTGTGTAAGTGTTTAGAAGTGGACCAAGGGGGGGTCGACACAATATTGGTGTCTACAATGACATATTCTATTTAAATATGCTAAAGTTTATGAACACCAATGTGATATTTATTAGCATGTGGGTAAGTTAAATAGAAGGGATGTTATGCCCCTTCGTTTGATCCTGACACATGAACCCTTTGAGAAGTGGCATATTTTTTTTTTGGCCCCATTAATTAAGTAGAGAGGCATACTAGAGTATGCTATGTCATTATCGCTATTGACTACCTTACTTACTGGGCTAAAGTAGTGTCAACCTAGGATTATATCATTGCCACTACTACTAGGTTTATCTGGGATAATATTATTACATGGTATGGATGTTCATTAAGTTTAACTAGTGATCAAGAACTCATTTCCTTAATGAGACCATCCACATTTTCTAGGTTGAGTTCATGATCATGTACCATTAGACTACACCTTACCATCCTCAAGCCAATGGTATAGATGAATTGTTTAATAAGATATTGGGTAATGCTTTGACTAATATTTGTAATATTGGATGAACTGACTAGGATGATCAAGTTTATGCAGTGTTATGAGCATATCAAACCACATATAAATTATTGAATAAGAGTACACTTTTTAATCTTATGTTTAGTATCGAAGCTATTCTTATAGTTGAGTTCCTTGTCCCCTCTCTATGTATTGTGCACATTGGTCAGTTAGATGATGAGGAATCCTTGAAAACATGCCTAGATGCTTTACTTCATTTAGATGAAACCCATTTTTTAGAATATTAGAGTTAAGGCATAGAGAATAAGAAATAGAAGGCTTGACATGATAATAATTTGAAAAATAAGACTTTTTCAACATGAATGCAAGTTTTAGTTTATGATTTCAAGTTCCTATGCCACTTGGGAAAGCTTCACATCCACTAGGATGGTCCATTTATTATTCATAGTATTCATTACACTAATACATGTAAATTGAAGTGGTTAGATGGCTAGTTCCTTCTCAACCATTTCAATGGTAGTTATCTGTGCCCCTACTATTCTAAGTAGTGTTCTCCTACTTTAAGTAATAAGGCATATTACACTTGTTTGGTTTAATATTTTGGTTTATTATTCAATAAGGCTAGGCATTGGTTGTGTGCCCTTGATTAGTTTTAGGTCAAAACTTTGTTCTTTGTGTTTATATTTATTTATCATGTCATGGAGGCCCATATATAACTTTTAGTGTGAAGTAAGAAGGGTGAAATAAGTAAAAACTATTGTGTGACAAGGAAATCATGAATGGGAATACGTATGGGAAAAAGGGGTGTATAAGTAGAAGTGTATAAGGATAAATGGGTACATAAGATTTTGCACGTATCCACTAAGATGAGTCAAGGTAAAGAAGTGAGGTTCCTACCTTGGTAATGGAAAATTTTGAAATTCTTTACAACTATCATGCCCTTCAAGAAAAGCACGAGATGGGATAGATGTATTAAATATGAAAAAAATAATTGCAATGGTAAGTGTGCCAAATACGAATCATGAAAACACCATTAGAACATTAATTATGTGAAGTGATAAATGAGGTAGTGGGGAATTAAATGTGGATTACCCCTTTGAGGTTATAAAAGGTTAAATACATATCATTTGACATTTTATTATTATCAAATTCATAAATTTATAGAGCCAAAGGAACATTATCAAACTACTAGAAGAACATTCTTAAGCTACCAAAAGAGTGTAGATTGATTATCTATGACTAATTTGAGAATTTTGGAGTGAAGTAGTTGTGGTGAATAGGGAGAGTGATGAAAGAGTGATTGAGGAAGCACAAGTTTAAGAAATTATAGGTTATAAAGGTTAGTGTTTGCCATTAGAGGATGTTAAAGCAAAAGAGTTGAGCGAGTTAGAGAAGTAATCATGTATTCATTCGAGAGGGTTAGACAACTATGACTCAACCTTAGGGATCCTCAGAGGGTGATGTGGCCAAAGAAAAAGATCCAACACAGTGTGAACTTACCTATCATCCATGAGGAAGAGTAATTTGAGAGCATGAGTGTTCAACTGGTTTTGATAATGGAAGAGGTGCCTGGTGAGTCCAGTGCACATGAAGAAATTTTAACACAATAAGATGAGGAAATAGAAAAATAAAATCATGGATGAAGTGATAGTAAAATAATAATGCTATAGTATTTCCTCCTCCCATAGTGTTAATTGAGGAAATTCAATATTTAGAATCAGTGGTGTGTACTAAGAAGTGGGAGTCAAATGTGCCAACCTATAATATTTTTGACTATAAACATTGCCACCTAAGAAATGAGGTAGAGTTGTAACATGACTACTAGGTGGAGTGATAGAACACCTTAAATGATCTTGTGTATGAATTAAGTGTTTTTAATAACCTTAATGATACAAGACTCTTTCAATTGTTTAATCTTCCATATTTTAGGAAGCCTATGGAAGAAGTCAAGTTTCTTATTTCACATGTGCATGAGAATTATTTATATTTTGCTAGGCACCAGATGTGAATCACATCCCAAAGGGTAAACAAAGTCACCTATTTGTAATGCTTGATAAATAACCTCACTTCAAACTTGGAGGATGAAGAGGAGATTAAGAAGATTGTAATGATGCTTGAGTATAGAAAATAAGGCCATGCAATGCACATAAAAATTCTCTAAGATCTTTCCCTTAGAGTGGTCACACGCTTGATAATGACCAAAATTGGAGGCGTGGATAGATGGAAAGATGTGGACATGGCACATTTATATGTCTCCCATTAGGTTACCCTTGGAGTAAAATATAACTAGTCATAGTAATTTGCTGATAAGATTATTACAAATACAAAAAAGGCCCACTGCCTGCCAAACTAGAAATTTGCATGGAGTGCTATTCTTTTGTTATTAGTATTAGATGAGATTTGTGTACTAGAGTACATAACTATTAATTTGAAATGGGCTTACCCCAATGAGCATAAATCCACTATGGAAAGGTTTAAAGTGTTCACTTACCCTAACATGCTAATTCCTTCCCATAAGGTTAAGATGAAAGGGTGGTATGATGGAATGGAGGAAGCCTTTGGGAATAAGTGGTGCATTCCCAAAGACTTGCCTAGATAGCTCAAAGACCAAGATAATTCATAGTTATAATTTAGTGCACATCTAGATGGTTCCCTTAGGTGACTTATTCAGATGGATTAAATTGCCATATGCCTTCATTGCTAGATATTTCATGAACACCATAAAAATGATCTATGATGCGTACCCTGTACACATTGATGCTAAGAAAATTGATGTTGAGATTCACACTCTATATCAAATGTATATTTACCTAGGGAAAGAGGCATATAAGGATAAGCTAGAGTTGGATAACACTGACATTAAGGTCTAACAAATTTTGGTTGGTGATTCCATTCATTATTTATTTTATATGTTAAAACTATGAAAGAAAGCATCAGGGAGTGTGGATAATAAGAAGGAAATGATTCCACCCCTACTATAGATATGAAGGTAGAGGAATCCAAAGAGATAAGGGCATGATCCCAACACCAATAGTTAGCTAGAATAAACTAAGCAATAAAATATTTTACCTACACCAACCAAGGATACTATGAAAGTAGGTCAACCAAAAGGCTCAGTTCCAATGATGTAATCTATTCCTTTAGAACATGAAACTTAATCACCTACAAAAAATGACCTAAAAAAATATAGCAACCCCATAGGCAACATAAAAAATAGAGACTTTTGAAGAATATAAGGAAAAAGTCACCCTAGTATAAGAAAAGGCACTATCACCAATGTGACATGAATAAACCACCCTTGAGGAAGCATAAGTGGATATTGAATATCCCATTGGTGAAAAGAGGGATGGTTTAGACATAACCTTAGGAATGAGTGGGCTTGATATTAGGCCCAGCCACCCAAACAAAAACATGGATGTCAATATACTTAAGATCTTTCCCTATAAGGAGAAGGGGATAATTGATGAATCCATCTAACATAGGATAAAAATTACTGATACAACCATGACCATATATGCTCAGTACCAAAAGGGAGTGATGGATAAACATTTATTTATGTGGGAGAATTTTTCACTAGAGGACTTGACCGAGTAGACTCAATGAGAAATTTCATTTTATAATTATATCTATAATGAAGAACATAATTTTGAATTGCCATCAGATATCTTAATTTTAGAACTAGGAGAGATAGAATTTCTAGACACACTTGGGGTATATCCCTGGATGTGCACCTTGACACAGGCAAGTGTGACACTCTTTAAATTTGATCATGAGGTGACCAAGAAGAATGCATTAGTTGAATCCAATTTAAGGAAAAAATATAAGAAGCATTTAGAAATTATTACTCTATATTGTAATGAGTGCATCGTAATAATAAAAATTAAAGAGGAGTTGGTTGAGCTCAAGTACCAATTGAAGATATAAATAATGACTCTGGTAAATACCTTGACCCTCTGCAATACAATTTTGAACCAAGATTTGGATATTGCAGATGGGGTATCCTTTATTAAAGAATAAATTGACAAATTAGAAACCCTAGTATAACTTTTACTAAAGAAATTCAAGGACTAGATTGGTCTCTAACATGGTCAGACACAGGTAACGAAATAATTTACTAAAGCCGTGGAGGTCTACAAGAGATTTTTGAATAGGGTTGGTGATACGATTCCAATATTGGATGGGGTTTTTACTAAATTGGAATGAATCGACAAAATTTTGGAAGCAAGTCTTTAGGTAAGGGAGATTTAGTGCTAATGATTGTATGATAATGCTTTACTAATAAAAGACTATACTGAGTGCACCAAATCATTTGAATATGCGGAGGATATGGAAAATAAAATAAACACTCATTACTCAGAGATTAATGCAAGTTTCATGGCACTTCAAGGATAGGTTGCAATAGAAGTCACCTCACTCAAAGACATTCATAAGGATGCGTCTACATCTATTGAGTGTTTGGTCATTAAAACCAGGTGATTATCTCACTCGAGGAGATAGAAAATTAAGGAGGTGGTTGAAAAAATCATGTCTCAACTCTAGAATGCCTTAAAACATTAAGAGGGCATAAAAAATTAGATCAAATATATGGGACCTAAATTTTTAGAGGGAAATAAAAAGGATGTATAGTTTGGGATGGACTATTGGCTTAGTGTGGGATTATGTTGGGCCCCCAATTTTAAACATTATTTTGGCTAAGAACTTTTTGGTAACAAGCAATGCAGAGAGGCACGACACTGAATACCATGGTGTGGGAGTCCATGGCATGGAGAAAGTAAATAACATGGAGTAAATATAATGATACATGAAGAAATTAAGAACATAGGACTCATATATTAGTAGAAGACTTGGGGAAAGCATGAAAAATAGAGATAGTTATGGAATACTTCACATTGATGGTAGAGAAGAGTAAGTCAAGTGCAAATCTAGCATCATCTTGTGAGAAGATAGGTGCTCGATGATGAGGATCCAACATCAAGATAGAATATAATGGCAGATTGGTCTGAGTCTATAGGAATTTATTGTAAATGGCTACCATGACTCAATTCTATTGATGACCATTGTGTCATCTTAGTTTTATTTACTTCTATAACTGATTGGTCAGGGTAAGCCAAGTATAAATACCCCATTTATGTACTTTGTATTATTTTTATGATTTTTTTACGAGCTGATTACCATTGTAACTTTGGAATCATTGTACTCTTTGATATCACTTATGAATATAATAGAAAGAAGCCTGTGTTGATGTAATGATTGTCTTCAGTTGTTTATGGTTATAATGGAGTTGATATTATCTATCATCATTTTATGCAAACCTCTTTTTATTTTGATAGTTAAGCATTGAACAAGTAATCTAAGTTAGATATAGGACTAAAGATGAGTTTAGTATTGAGTAATTATTCGAGCTCCCTTATCTAAGAAATTAGACAAATACACCTTTGCATGACAAAACTAATGGGAAGTAGTCTTAATTTGCATGCTTCAAGTGAGCAGGTGAGAACTTGTTCTTGCATAAAATGTTAGTGTGCTATCATGTTGGAAATCTTATTTACTTAGGTGCATGATTATAGAAAGACATGCCAGTTTAAAAGAAAAGAGCCCAAAATAAATAAAAATAAAATATTTAATATTTTTAAGGGGAATATACATGACAAAAATGATAAATTAGAAACCTTAGTTATACATGTAAGATACAAATTTCACTCATGAGACCAACATAACATTTTCATGGGAGTTCAACCCCATATTAAAAACATGCTAAGGCATAAAACTTGTATCTTCTCTTGGACCTCTAATGTTTCTTATATTAGTTTTAATTTTGAATCCATCCTATTTTGATCATCTATGGACACGAATATAATATTTATTTATTTTTAAGTTTGAAAATAATGCATAAAAGTGGAAGGGAAATTTCTTGATAATTAAATTTATAAAGTGCCCTAATACACAAGAACTAAATGTTCAAGGATAATTTATTGAAAATACATCAAATGAGATAGTTTAGCAAACTCTAGGAATCACCTACCATTCCAATGTTACTTATTTAGCTATAGGCATATGAATGCATCTATATTTGGGTGCCACCGTATGGCACCATATGCCACATTGTTAACTCAGGCATAAATTTTTCCATTGAAAACATTTATAGTTTATATTTTCAAAGTTTTATAGAAAAAATTCATAATGTAAGTTAAATTAAATGTAAATGTAAATATAGATAATACAAAAAATCACGCATTGTAATTAGAATAATAAAAGAAGCACACAATGCCATCTTCTATTTAAATGTTGATTGAGGATTCCTTGAAGCATAGAAATGGAAAAAGAAATAATTCTAGAGTTGTGCAATGTGAACAATCCCAATATGTAGGTAGAGTCGTATATGTTAAATAGGATCCTATGATAACCACTTTACCAAGATGCAGGAAATGGTAACCTACAAATGTAGAAAATCCTATCAGAAAATGGATAGGTTTTTTTTCCAATGTACAAGGAAAAGGTCAATCCTACTTAATGTTTTGATAAAAGTACATGCTAAACATAAAAATCAAGAATAATTCTACTTGACACAGTCTAAGATGGGCACAATGATTTTATTTTCAAATGATTTTAGGATGCCTTAAAGCAAGTAGTGGAAAATGAAAATAAATTTGTCGCTATGCAATGTGAGCTATCACAATGCATAGACATTTCTTAGTAATTTGTTAAATGGGATTATAAAACTACCACATAAATTTAGGCTAAAATAGAAGAAATGAGAACTTATAAACCCAAAATATCCTTTTAGATAAGGGTTGTTTAACTCTTAACATGGATCTGGTAAAAACCACCGTCATTTATTGTATGAGGTTTTCTGTCTATTCAAAAATAAAATCTTGTTCCTATTTCCCTCTTACTAGACCTGATGGGCCAAGATAGGAATACTAATATAAAATAATAGAAAAACAACTATAATGTGGTTATTTTATCCCAAAAATACACATGATCAATCACACCACATTAGTTTTACAAGGCTTTCTTTTGATGTTTAAAAGGCATTTTTCCATGGTGTTTGTGCTCTTTACAGGTTTGTTTAATTGTTTTGTCATCCATTTGTTAAACTATGTAAAATATACATTTGTTGTGAAAGTTTAAAGCAAGGTTCCTCCCATGAACCAAATGTAATGTTAAATGTGATAAATAGGGTCAATTCACTAGCACAAGTTCAATCGTATAATTTAGAAAAAAACATTCATACAAATACAAGGACTCTTGCCCTATCAAAATAATAACCATAGGATTCTCTCATCAAGAGGATTTAAAATCCTACTTCCCATCTAGATAAAGTTAAGAATAATCAATAGAGGAGAGTATACAAATCAAATAGATAAAATATGTTCACTATGTAAGAACTGATCCACCTATTATGTTTCTCAATTATTATGCCATTATGAAGGCATCCAATAATCATCTTTCATTGAGCGTAACTAGCAATAAAATTCACATGTGAATTCCATACTAGATGCTAACCCTTCCACTAGGCCTCATCCCATTCTTTGACCTCGTACCCCCTCTATCGGCCTTAACTACTATTATTTGACATAACCACTATTTTTTGCCTTAACTGTGATTATTAAGGCATTGGCCCCACTAACACTCTAGGAAAAAATGAAATAGTTGTTCTTGGCCCTTTAGTTCTCATTATTTCAAATCATGTGCACACTAAAAGGATCCCCTAGACCCCATGAGCGATACTAGTTAGAGCCCCCATCTTAACCCAGTGCTATTAGAATTGGTTTATGATATCCCTTACCAGGTAAGTTCAAAATGCAAAAGAATGTTTAGAAATTTTAGTTATTCAAATGCCCAAGCCTATTTGGCATTTTTACACATTCATATGTGTTCATTCTTCCTTTTGACTATGTTGGTAGGGTGGGGGCAACGCTTTAATAATCATGTAGTTGGGGTTAATGCCATTGAATGAATATTGCATTGAATGAATTATATGTAGCATTCAAATAAGGGGAAATGGGGAAGGGGAGGTTCTATAGAGCTTGAAAAGTGGTGTGAGGTTTGAAAATAATGAAATCTAAATTTTGGTTTTACATTGTTGAATAACATTCCTTATGACTACGTTGGTGGGGCCAGGAGTGGTCATGACTAATGCCACAATAGTGGTTAGGTAAAAACTAATGGATGGGGAGAGAGTCTAGACCTAAAAAATTAAATTATGCATTGAATGAATGACTATGCCCTAACTAATCATTGATTCATTCAAGTAGACAACAATATACTTGACATAAAACAACATATACCCTAACTAATCATGAATTCCTTCAAGTAGTCAACAATACAGATTCTTTAGTACTATGTTTCTCTCTGTGTTATGTTTCTAGTAAATTAGTAATTAATAATGGTATTTCTTATGGAATTAGTTTGTTTTTACTCTGTACCTTTATATTATATATTTATACTATAAAAGAACTTTTATGTTTGGAAATTTGACCCCTATTGCATACATATAATAGAGTATAGTTATAACTGCTATCAACATGAGCTTAGTAATATAAGATATATGCATGTATCTTGCATAGAATAGGTTAAAATCCTAAAATCATTCCCAAATAAGCATACCATCATGGGTTGGGGTAGTTGTTAATACAGTCAATGCTTTGTTTTAGGAGGCACAATATAGGAGTGTGAGTTCTGTTGGAAGTAGTAACTAACATTGAATGAATTATGAATTCAATGAATTCTATATAAAATATAAACACACAAATAAATTATGCATTTAGTGAATGCCTATTCCCTCAATAATCATTAATTCCTTCATACAAGCAACAATATAGTCAACTTAATACTCCTCAGTTCATCTGTCATAAATGTCCTAATATGAAAGATGGGCTTGCAAAACACTTATGTTCATTTTTATTGATAATTAAATAAAGCTAATAATAAAAGGTTCATGGAAAACCATTGGTTGTATTGTTGACTACTTGAACCCCCTAATGGTGTGCCTATTTGGGAATGATTTTAGGATCTTACCCTATTAAGTGTTTAAATGTGCATATATCTTTTATGACTCAAATAATTCCTTTAAATGGTGATATGAATAGATGTTTATAATGTTTAATTTCATGTTTCTAATGGAAAGACTCACATAGGTGGTGGATATATTAGTATTATATTTTTATCAATGTTTTATGTTTATCTTAACTTAATACTTGATATTGGTCTTTCTTGTGGGATTGCAAAACATTTATCAAGTTAATAATAGGAGGATCATGGAAACCCATTGACTGTATTGTTGACTACTTCAAACTAAAGGTATGCTTATTTGGGAATGATTTTATGCTCAAGGGTTGGATATTCAAAAATGTAGACAATGATTATGCATTGAATGAATGATTATGCCCTAACTAATCATGAATTCCTTCAAGCCATCAATAATACAATCAACATAATACTCCTCAATTATTTAGTGATGATTCTACTAATATGAAGGATGGGCATGTATAACTATTTATTGTGGGCTTGAAAAAAGACTTATTGTGTTCATTTTTCTTCATAACTCAATCAGCTTAATAATAGAAGCCTCATGGAATTAAACATTGATTATATTGTTGACTACTTAAATCCCCTGATGGTATGCCTATTTGGGAATGATTTCAGGATCTTACCCTATTTTGTGTTTAAACATGAATCTATCTTTTGTAACTCAACTACTGAGTATTAAGTTAAGATACATATAACATAGAGAGAAACATAACATAGTACTAGTATATCCACTATCCACTAAGAAGATATCCACCACTTATGTCACTCTAAAGTTTAATTTGTTATTGTTAATTGAAAGAGTATAGGAGTGTGAGTTATATTTGAATTAGTAACTAACATTTAATGGATTGAGAATTCAATGAATTCCATGTATCATATCCTAATTACACAAATATGAAAAATAAATTATGCATTTAATGAATGTCTATGCCCTCACTAATCATTAATTCCTTCAAGCAGGCAATACTACAGTCAACATAATACTCCTCAATTCTTCAGTCACAATTATCCTAATATGAAGGATGGGATTGCAAAACACTTATGTTCATTTTTCTTGATAGCTCAATCAAGCTAATAATAGAAGGCTCATGAAAAATCATTGACTATATTGTTGACTGCTTGAAGCCACTAATGGTATACCTATTTGGGAATGATTTTAGGATCTTACCCTATTCTATGTTTAAACGTGCATGTATCTTTTGTGACTTAGTTAATTACCTTAAATGGTGATATGAATGGATGTTTCTAATGTTTAATTTCCTATTGCTAATGGAAAGACTCACATAGGTGGTGGATATCTTAGCACTATGTTTCTCTATGTGTTAAGCTTCTCTTAACTTAGTACTCAATATTGGTCTTTCTTATGGGGTTGAAAAACACTTGGTGTTCCTTTTTATCTATAACTCTATCACATTAATAATATAAAGATCATGGAAACTCATTGGCTGTATTGTTGACTACTTTAAGCAATTAATGTTTTGGTGGCAGTGTTGGAGTTTTGTGTGACTAGTGTTTAGCTATAACACATAAGTATAGAGTTTACATTCATTTATATGTTGCATATCCAATAATTATTATGCATTCTCTTAATTATATGTATTATATCATAATTACATAAATTATTCAATACTAATCATTAATTCCTTTAGGTAGGCAAAAATACAATCAACATAAAACAAACCCAAATGTATTACACAAACTAAACTAATATGCCCTTCTAAGATGAGTATTGACCTACATCTACCTACATAAAAGAAAGGAACCAATGAACCATTAGTATGAATAATGGTATGTAGTTTTCCATCTTATTATAGTCTATATAATGCCCTACATCTTGCTTATCTGTATCTGTATAATATCCTTTACATTTTATACATTCTATTTAATGGTATACTGTATAATAGTAACACCCTTTTTCTTGTCTTTCTTTGATAATGTTATGTATATTAGTTTATTAGTTCTTTTCCTTTATGTAGCATGATTTATTGTTTTAATTTTCATGTGAAGGTTAGTAGTATCCCCAATGCTTAAGATAATACTTAGTATTGATAATGACCAATAGTAGATGATTATATAGACTGATTGTTCATTGGCTCCTTTCCTTTGTGTAACAAGATAGATAATAGTGTGAATAGACCAACAATAGACCATTATACAGATTGATGGTTCATTGCTTTCTTTCATTGATGTAACAAGATGGAAAATAGTGTGAATAGACCAGGGGTCAAAATTACAAACATTTAAATTCCTTTATAGTATAAAGATATAATACAAATGTATAGAGTTCAAATGTGTTAGCTAGTTACACTCATAATTGAGGATGTAAGAAGTGAGGCCCATCATCTAAGGGCTATAGGATAACCAAATGGATGAAGAGGGAATGGATTTAGAGTATCCAACACAAACATATAGGTAAAATATTAGTGTGACCTCCACATGCCTAATGGATACTCCAAGGGTAGATAGAGTATTTTACATACACATGGAGGTCAACTATCAGCCTAACTTCCACATACTTATTGGATACTGTTGACCAAAATTTTACACTAGGTCAAACTAGGTCAACCCCCATGCATGTTTAAAATTTCCATAAGGTCACCTAGTTTTGAAAATGGTCATCATGGTCTTAAATAATGTCAAATAATACCTTGAGGGTCATACAACATGTTTAGCCTTTATCATATTTTTCTACTTTTCTTAATGTCCTTCTATGCCACCTTTTTGGTCATTTTAAGGAATTGTATGATTTTATCAAAAGGAAAAGTATTTAAAGAAGTAAGTTAATGTAATTCATGTTAGATAAGGGTTAGAGAATAATTTTAAAATAAAATGTGGTAGGTCCAATGTAAAAAAGAAGATCACCTACAAAAGGTTAGTTTCAGATGGTTATACGGATTGGGGTGACTCATCTACAGGTGTGAATGATTTAGGAAGGTGTAATGGAATACATATAGGTCATTTTAAAACTTATTTATTTTTAATGGATCCAAAATTTACAAAAACCATTTCCTCTCTCCTATCACTCTCTTGGACAACTCAGAAAGGGTCAACAATTTTCATTTGGTACATACTGGAGAAGAAGAGATGGATTGAGTGAACTTGAAGGATGTTATAGGTCCTTATGATATTAAATTTAATGTTTATATTTTCAATATTTGTGGCTTATTATTTATGAACAATCATTAATATTGTTAGTACCTCTAAACTACCTATGCAATCCCAATGGCTCAGTTTTTCTCATCTGATTGCACTCTAGAGATTGGTATATGTGAACCAATTAATTTATGTAGAATTATAGATAATATCCACCCATTTCATGTTGAATTAAACTTGGTTTGTCATGTGTGACTATAGAAGATAGGTAGAATCTCTCAGGATTGTAGGTGGCTAGACAAATAATTAATGTTAAGCCTATAAGTGAAGGACAAAGGTGTTGTGATAGGTTTGAAGGGTTATTGAACCTTTTTGAACCTTAAATAAGGTATAAAATCATGGGTAAGATTATTTTTGGAAATTAAGGTCTTAAATATTCAAGTTTGCATACCATTCTTAATTAAGTAAACCTAGGCATATATATAGTCATTTGTAAGTTTTTAAAAATGACTCAAGTATCTCAAAAGCTTGAAATTGTGATGTGTTCATGATTTTGAGGTTAAAAAGACATAAGTTTTCTAAAGATATGGAGATAAAAGGTGTTTTAAGTGACTGATCCATCAAATAGAGCAAACAAGGGTTATGGGTTAAGACCACAGTCCTAATATGCATACAAGGCTGTAGGTCTATTTGAGGGACTTAAAGTCTCTCAAAATATTGAAAAATCATGCTTGAATATTTGATGTATATATGGGAGTTAAAAGTTTCAATTAATTAAATATAAAAGGAATTCCAATCAAATATTTTTCATAGGAAGTGACCAATAGGGATCACAAAGTCCTAAGAAAACACACAAATAGGTAGACAATCTACTTAAGTGACTCAAGGACCATCTCTAAATATTGAGATAGTGGTGATTAAAGATTGGAAGGGTAGAGAATACTTGAATTAATTTTTCAAGTCACTAAATAATTTAAAATTCTCAAATCATTAGAGATAAAAAGGGACAAATAGGGGTCATAG
Source organism: Torreya grandis (assembly GCA_037957365.1). Taxonomy (NCBI): domain Eukaryota; kingdom Viridiplantae; phylum Streptophyta; class Pinopsida; order Cupressales; family Taxaceae; genus Torreya; species Torreya grandis. The sequence goes on along the minus strand of JARHVA010000651.1, from coordinate 3,058,952 downwards.
GCCATGAAGCTCTATACAAGGTTCAAACACATAGTCTTTACTATAGGATTGTATTGTGAAAAGTTAAGTTTGTATAAAAATACTAAGATAAAAAGTGAGTATGTAAATATGGGTTCATATTATAATGAATCTATGATATTTAATTCCCAATATTGAGGTGAATAGAAACACTAAAACCCTACACAGTCTAAGTTGTATACACAAACCTTGAGGAATGGGCAATCAGTTAAAGAAGTGATGAAGTGAGGTCTATAGACTATATAAAGTGATGAAATTTGGTTATAAAATGTTATAATAGTTTTTTTAACACTTAATATAACTTTACAAGTCTAATACAAAAGTGATAAGGTTAAATACTCAGTCTAGGTTTCTAAACCCTGCACACAGTCACATGCCTACAACTAGTCTTGAGAAATTGAATTATTGAGGGATCCAGAGGGATCCAAAAGCATGATAAAGATTTATAATTTGGTATAAGGGGTCATTATTAATTTAAAAATACATAAAAATTATCCTTTAGGTTAGAATAATAGTGAAAATATTCATTGTTTTGTATCAGTCTTGAGACGCTCCACAAGTAATGTAACTTACAGACCTAGTACATTGATGGTAAAAGGATGAATGGAAGAGTGTTAAAGAACTATGGGATGATATTTAGGATTGAATTGGAGGTGAATAAGTGTTTAGGAGGTCCTATAGTCACTATGAAAATTCATAGGTGGTCATGTACTCAAAAAACCCATTTTATGCTTGTGAGACCTAGAACTAGGCATGAACCTCAGGCTTCTAATATCACTCCTATGATCATGTGATATTCCCAAGAAATGTAATAAATTTAATAAGAGAGGGGAGGGTTGATGAGACTCATAAATTTTTAGGGAATAACTCAAATTGGTCATTTTTGGCCTCAATTTATCTCAAGGGTTTCTAGAATGTATAACAACTACTCGAGAGAACTTCTTTCACTCCCATCTATACGAACAAGATGCATGGGTTATTGATCACATAGGGAGAATTGAGGGAGGTAATGCAATTGAAAATAGTGGCATTGGTTTAAAGATTAGGGGCCTAACCTTTATAAACCATTACTAAGAACCTAAACTACTTAAAACCCTCATAAGATCCCAATGAGAAAAATATGAATAGAAATGCATAAGGGATAAATTAGATTAGAAAGTGTTTTGAACCTACTTGGAACTCTCTTAGGATCCCCACCATTCAATTATTTTATACAATCACTTTTATAGATGGGTCAAACTCTATGTTTTCTTCAAGATTTTAGGTGGTTTGAAGGTGCAAAAGGGAATAAATGAGTGAAATCCATGGTGAAAGGTGTGTGGAGATGTGTTCTTACTCCTCATACCCCACTCCCACATCATTCATGTATGGAGACCCATATACTAAGCTAATTGTTGCATGTATTCTTGGATAGAATAGTGAGAAGTAAGGTAATTACCAAGTTAGAGATGAGAAATATGATTTTGAGTTTTCATTAAAGTCTATATGATAGACCAGAGGACAAAGAAGTTATAAAGATGTGTATCACATATTTGCAATGAATTAGTTTGAGTATATGCAAGTTACTCCAGTGATAAGTGTGAGAACCTTGCCTAGAGGGCTAGTGAGTTACTACAAGGAAGTAAGTAATAAGTGGAAAAGAGAAGATCATCAGTTGGAGGGGTGCATAATGACCTGAAAAAATCATGTTTCCACATTATCAAGTTAGTACACATGTGTCAATGAATTCTAAGGTAGTTAGTGAACTCCTCATCAAGAAGGGTAGTTTCAAGAAAGATAATGAAGTGTCCCTATACTAACTTTAGGGGGATGTCATATTTAAAATTGACACTTATTTAAGAGAACTTCATGATGTGTTTTCTAACTATTTCTCTTTCATTGTAAGTAGTTTTCAAGACTTGACACTTGGCATTGTGACTCTCCAACGTCACTCTTTCTTTCTCTTCTCCTATTGCTCTATATATTAAAGCCATTTTGGTATTATAAACTATCCAGAATTAGTATGGAAAATCTCTACTAGTTTGACATAATTTTTTGCCTTTGAATAAATTTCTTAAGATACTTTAGTCTCTAAAATTCTTTCCTAAGTATGTCAAGTAGTCCATTTGGATGATAAGTGATGATTGTTTCTCCTTTCTTCCATTTTACTCTTGTATGCATTGTGTAAGTAATATTTATTCTAACAAGTCTCATGAAGTGTAGATATTTGTTAGGTGTATTTGAAGTGTGAATAAGATTAGTAGTGTCTAAGATTAGACCTCATATTCATCCACCTTTTCAAATTCATGGAAATCTACATCCATGTATAAAATTTTTTGCTAAGAAGAACTTTGAGTTGAGATCAATTTCAGTAATTTGTCTTCTTAGTGAAAATTCAAGTATGTTTGGGGAGATATCCTTGATGTATCACCTCCATTAGTGTAGGTTAATTTCATGTTTCCTTCTTCCCTTTTCACCCTAATAAGTGATTATGTTAGTGTAGATGAGAGTCTAAATAGATAGATCAAGGGAGCTAGCCCATAATCTAGAGATCTATATCTTGTAACAATCTACCTATATTCAAAGATAGTTCCATGTTATCCCAAATTTGAGAAGGTATGATTGAATTATCTAGGGTGAAAATTTAGGATATAAAAGATAATTTGAGGGTAGATGGAGCATCTAGTAGGCACGTGGAGGTCAACTATCTATTTGAACTCGATGTTATTACTAGATACTTTGAGGGTAGATGAAGTATCTAGAAGGCACATGGATTTGAACTATCTATGTGATTTCCATGTTCTTGATGGATACTCTGAAGGTCCCTCCCCCTCATCCATTTTTTTGGCCTATTATCCCTCTAATTATGGGCCTTAATTTTTTCATTCTTGATTATGAGTGTAACCAAGAGGCACATTCAACACTTAAACCAAAATTCATTGAGGAAAAGTGATAGAGAAGTGGGATGTGACTAGTTAAAGATTAATGTCTAGTGTAGAAGTCCAAGATAAATGCAAACACCTTAACTAGCTGGTGTGTTTATATTTCTAGTTGACATGTTTGTGGGCATTAACAAATTAGTGAATGTCCAATGCTCATACATGCGCTAACATTCGTTAACAACATTTTAAGGCAAATAAAAATAGTTAAGCTAAATGCTAGTTGAAAAATAAATGTTAATATCTATTAAATGTTGAATTATTACTTACACACCTTTCTCCTATCTAAAGACTATACCAATGCTCATTTTCCATTACACCATTATTTTTATACCTATACAGGAGATTGATAGCTAATAATGTAAATGATAATGCAAACACACCAGCTAGTTAAGGCACTCACATTTGATGTGGAATTCCATGCTGGATGTTGACCTCTAGATGGTCACATATTGATTTTCTATCACTTTGCCCTTGTGTATTTTGGGCTAAACATTGAATTCACCTGTTGGTTATACTCACAACTAGAGGAAGGAGTGACTTAACTAGCAATAACATTCATATTTCTACCTTACATGTTTGTGAGTCCCACCAAATCAGTCAAAGTCTAATGCTCATGTTAGGGTTAATGTCTATTAACCACATGTTATGGTAAAAAATAAAAATTAAGGTAAATGATAGTCATTAAGCCAAATGCTAGGGGTAAAGGATAATTAAATGTAAGAATGTACCAACTAGCTATGCTTAAATTGAGGATGTAATAAGTGGGGCCTATCATCAGAGGGATAATGGTCTAATAGAATAGATGGGGGGAGGGTACATGGAGTATCTAATATGCACATGGAGGTCAACTATGAGTGTGACCTCCATGTGCATGCTTGATACTTTGAGGGTAGATGGAGTATCTAACATAAATGTGGAGGTCAACTATCAGTGCAACCTCCACATGACTATTGGATACTCTGAGTGTAGATGAAGTATCCAATAGGCACATGGAGATCAACTATTAACATGAACTCCACATGTATTTTAGATACTCTAAGGGTCCATCCAATCTATCCATTCCATTGGCCCATTTTCCATTTGATAATTGGCCCCACTTCTTACCTCTTTGATTACCTATAGGCATTTAACCTATTCCATTTCTTGTTTTCCATTTACCTTATTCCTTTTTGACCTCTGCATGATCTTGTGTGCTCATTACCTAGTTCCTTAAGCGTGCATCACATTCATAGGATCATCCTAGAGGAGTCATTTCTATACTTGTTGGTTACTTGAAATGAATTGGATTGTTTGCATTGTTGAATTTGTAATCCCATTTTACATAATATCTGCTTAGCATCTAAAAAGGGCACAACCTTAACATTTGTAGATGGGGAATCAATGAAATTTAGAACATGTTTTTAAAGTAATATGTTCACCATGGACAACATTTTAGTTTTAAACTTGTACTGTATTTAAACTTTTATAATTTATTATGTGAGATATTTTATATTTTTGCACTAAATTTGATAAAAATATTAATTTAATTATTTTTATTTTTATTTTGACAACTAAGCCAATTATGTCATGTACTGATGTCATGTTTTGGGATAGTTTAGTGTAACCTATAATGGCATCCATGGTGGTGGTGGAGGTAATAGTGTGAGATTTCAATTTATTTCCATGTTACCATCATAATGTACTTTTAACCCTATTTTTTACTATTGTGTGGGATATTTTCTTCTTGTTTGGATATAATGATTCAAAAAGTCTAATATCTTGATTATTTACCTCATAATTTTCTAGGTTGTGTGAGGAAGAGTAAATAACATTATCAATCACTAGATATGAATGTCCTCATTTCGCATACACTCCCTATCGATTGTATTTTCATACCTTGCTTCTCTGGCCATGGTAGATGAAATGAAGAAGAATATTGTAACTCCAAGTAAGTATGATTTATTTTACTAGATATTTTAATTGATCAATCATGATATAAAATGTTCACATAATAGGGTTCCAAGTCCTTCAATGTATAAATTGGACATATAATGCATTATTCTAATATTATGTCTATGAAATGGTGTATATGTTATCTTATCAATGGATTCCATGACTGTTCATGACTCACAACATGGATACAATACTATTGAGAGCCTTCACTCATTGGTAGTATAATTTTCTCCAATAAAGTTACATGGCATATCTGAATGAGGAATGAAGAAGTTGTATAGCTTTGGACAATCATCTGATGGAGTAGAAGAGATGCCAACCCAAATAATTAAACACACATTGGCTGAACTAAATGACATTGATTTGGTAATATGAAAACATTATTTGGTTTTAGATTGCTCTATTTAATTATTTAAGTGATTATAAGTTGTATGAAATGCTAATCATTTATCATTTCTAATTTGAACTTGGATATAGACAACCCTTGGTGGTTTTCAACCAACATAAGATGCTAATATTGCCAAACCTAGACCTGAGTCTCCACTAGTTGAAAATGTTGGTAACATAAATTAATTGTATTCAAATTTTAACCATTTTATTCTAGTGATCAATCATGATTTCAAATTATAACTAGTTTAGCCTTTTAATACATAATGTAGAGTGTGACAAGCATGCCCAACCTAGGAGAAGCTTCCCCAAGTTCCTCCAACAACATCAATGAAAAAGGGAACAATCGAGGAAGGTGGTAAGTTTTTATTAATTTTTTATATTTAAATGTCCATATTATTTTGTTCAATTATAAGTTATCATTATAACTAGTGCTTTCATTTTGTAGTGAAATAATGGTAGGGAGGGTAGATGCACTGCTCCCATTTGTAGGAAGAGCAGAAGAATTGAATGGATGAAACCATGCTCTATAACCTCCTTATATGCACATGGACAACTTCCTCCAAAAAAAAGGTAATATGGGAAAGCAAAACATGTGGGTTTGCAAGATTATTAAATTGGTATTAAACTTGATAGTGATCATCACTTTTTTGTTTTGCCTACAAAAGAACCTATTATTGTCTCTGAGGAAGAAACAAAATCACCTATTTCATTAGAGGATGAGGATGATCTAGATTATGATGTTATAAATTATTCCTTTTATACAAGGGTAATTCTTATTTCATGTTCTTGTATTTTTAATTCACATGTATATATTATTATATACCTATTTGAGATTTATAACTATTGCACTTCTTTGTTAGGTAAACAATGATAATGAGGAGGGGTTCAAACCTATTTCATTAGATGTCAAAGACTTTAAAAATTGTGATATTTCAAATGATTCAATGCAAAATGATTATGACATTGCAAATGATTCTTATGATACAAGGGTAATTATTCTTTTACATTCTTCTATGTTCAATTCTCACATATATCTTATTGTTTACCTATTTGAGATTTCAAACTGTTTCACTTCTTGTTAGGTAAACAATGGTAGTGAGGAGGGGTTCACACCTATTTTGTTGGAGGTCAATGACTTTGAAAATTAGGAGCTAACAAATGATTCATTGACAACCTCTCCTCATATACATGGGCCTTGTCAGAAGGAGAAGATAATATGTTGGGATTTGGGAGTATTTTTTATAAGTCATATGAAACATGATTGTGATATTGTTTTATTTATTTTACCTAAATATGTACCTGCTACCTTCCCTCATAGGAAGACCAAAATAATATCACGAATGAATTCTACAACCTCTTCGCATGGATGTAACCATAGGCAAAAGGAAAAAGTAATATGATGGGATTTTCATGTGCTTGTTTAAGTCATATGAAACACGCTTTTGATATATATTTTTTTTTAATTTTTACCTAAATAAGAACCCCTTATCCTCCCTCGTAGGAAGAGTAAAACAATTGAACATGGGAAACCTTCTAAGGACAAGGTAGAATGTGGGGAATAGTGAGTTTTTTAAATTACTACAAAGTAGGATTGTGATCTTCTTTTTGTGCTTTTAATTTTATAGGAATATATTACCATCTTTGAGCAAGTAAGGGACTCACATATTTCATGTGATCATGAATACAATGTTAAATTTTAGATCCATAAGATTTCCATAGAGACATGTCACAACATTTGCACTATATAATGGTAATTATCCTAGGTTTTTATATTTTTAATAGATGTATATCTTATGAATTTAAAATTTGAGGTGCTTGTTTAATTTGAACCTTCTAATGTGTTTAGATTAAATTTGAGTATGAGGAGCATGGTTACAATATTATTCAATAGTTTGGATGTAGGGACCAATTCTATTATATTACACTAGAATGTCTTGTATTATTCGAAGGTGGGAATAAATTATGGTCAAAACTATTGTTCAATTCACACCATGTTGAAATGCACATGTTACCTCCCATTATATATCATCAAGCACCAAGGCATACAAGTAAGAGAAGACAATGGAGGTCCATGGATTGGAATTTTTAACAATAACTGTATGAGATTTGTAGACATGAGGGAATTTGAGAAAGTAAGTGATACATTGTGTTTTCCTTTATATTCATTCCTTCACCAATATATTCATATCTGTGTTTACACATGAGTTATAAAACTTGATAGAAAAAAGAAACTTCCTTGGCTACAAGTAAGAATGTGAAAGAGGAGAAGATGAGAGTTGAAGGAGAAGGAATATTTGTTTATCCTCAATTGTTTCAATCACTCTTGATCTTGAATCAAATAGTTGAAGTTTTTATTTTTTATTTATGGAAGTAATTTAATTTATTTTTTTGATACCATGACAAGGATGGTTCAAAGCAAAATAAAGAATGAAAGAGGAGAAGAAAAGTTTGAAGAAATGCTTGAATTAGTTTGTGGAGATTCACTATATTTTTATCATACATCATATCAAATGTTATGACATACTAAATATAGTGGAAATGTGATATCATTTTTTCTATTATGAATGTATTTTTTCAAGATAAAGTGAATTTTCCCATAAGGGAACTATATGCATATATTACAAATATTTTGTCATTCTGTGTTATGATTGTAAATGTATATAAGGGTCACATGAGTAATTATGTCTTCAAATATGCAAGTTAGTTGACCCTAATAAAGTTGATTAACTATAAATACCACTATTATGCTTTATTTCATTAGTATTATCTTATGATGTAGGTGTCATGTCCAAACTATGTTAAGCACTCAAGGCTCTCCTATGTTTTGGTTTCATTTAGGGTTCACATGTATATGGTAATCATTAATTTGAATCAAGTAGATAGGGCTTGAGGGAAAGCTTCTACACACCAAATATCCTATTCATATTTTTTCAAAGAATTGAATCATGGAAGTTTCTCTATGCATGCCCAAATTTTGTACACATCATATGAGATATATGCATTTGATTTCTTTATGATGGAGTTTTCAAATTTTGTAGATGTTAGTTGTAAATGATATGAGATATTCATTTGATTCGAATGATTTATGAGGGAAGTCATATAGGTTCCCATAATAAAATGTCCTTTAAGATGTATTTGTGCTTGAATTATTTTTATTTACTTTCAAATCAATGAATTACGTGGGATTTCAAAATTTGTTAACATTATTACTTAATCTATGATGAAAATGCAAGCTTCACTTATCAACATCCTCTTTGGGCATGTATAACTCTAGTCTCTATTGAATTCTTCAAAAACTTTTCCATAATTTTCTAAATGGTGTAAACTTGAAGAGTTTTTATATTCATGATGTCTTTAGAAACTAAGGTGTTTGTAAAGTCTCTTATTTTTTTAAGAGTGACAACCTTCCTGGGGACTTGAGAGATCACACTATTAAAGTTGAGGAGATGAAACAAGAGTATTAATGTTTATTAAAACCATTTAAAGATAGGAATATCAAGATCAAAGGTGCTAAATATGAGATAATGTTGGGAGATTTTGGAAAATCAAGAAAGTATCATGTCCAGTAGGGTTATGACATGCTTATGTCAGAAAATTATAGTTACCTACTCACTAAGGACAAAATTTGGGAGAAAATATAGAGGGTTAAATCAATTATCAAATTTTATTTGTTCATATGGACTCTCTCTCATAAGTCCTTCTCTGTGTGTTCTATGGAAGAAAGAGGATGAAGATAGAGAAATGTGTAGAAAGGAAAACCTCATAAATTTGCATGTAAGTTTATTTTGATGTTCATAATTTATTTATGATTTGAAATATAGCCAAATATTGATTATCTATCACTAATTTTTATGAATAAATTAAATTATATTCATCTATACACCTAAGAAAAACACTTTTTAGTCTATCTATTGTAGCATCACCCTGGTTAGTTTGACTATGTCTCCTACCTTATGGATGATTAAAATAACTCTGCTTGGTAAGAATTTCAAAGGTTTTATAGTATGTATTATTATCACTGATGTTGGAAGGTTTATTATTTCCACTATCAATCTATGGTGCATACAACCATGTCATATACTGTAGATAATGAATAGTGTTGACACAAAATTTGATTTTTTTAAAAATAATTATTAATTTACCCTATGCCCTTTTACACATTCTATGCCATGTGGCATGTACCATATAAAATTTCCACATGTGTATGGATTATAATGAAATTTAATGGGGATTAATTCATCATGCCATGTGCCAATTACTTGTTAATTCATATTTAAAGACTGAGTGTGAAAGTCATCATGAAAATGCATTATTATAAAATGGAATAACAATAAGAAAGTGATCATGATAGACACCCTTTTGTTACCTAAGACAACATGTAGATTTTCTCATTTCAACATTTCCTCTTAGTATAGAGTCACAAAAACATCATCAAAGATACAATGATGCTTATACAATCACAACAACATCATCAAATTTACAATGATGTTTATGCATTTTCTTGGAGGTAATAAAAAACTCACATCCTTTACATTCTTTGTAATGGTATATAAAAATCAAGTATATAATGCCTTGCATTTTGCTTATCTATATAATACCCTTTATTATAGTTTGTATAATTCCATACATATTTATTATTTATAATACCTTTAAATTCTTTGTAATGGTATACTGTTGTCCATCTTGATACATAAATCAAAGGAACCAATGTACCATCAGTCTATATAATGGTATACTCTTGTCCATCTTATTACATTTTATATAATGCCCTGCATCTTGCTTGTTTGTATAATACCCTTTAAATTTTATGTAATGGTCTACTATTTTCCATCTTTGGTGTCAATGTAAGTGGTCCACTTACTCATTCAAATCTACTATAATATCTTCTCATAAATAGATCTTTGTATTCTGGTTAACAGGCATTCTAAATGACCTTAAACAGGGTAATTAGTCCAAAAACTATTATCTACATTCATTATCAACTCATAAATTAATTAAATACTCATTCTCACTTCTTAGAACATGAATAATTTCAACCTCAAAAATTATCTGACAACTTAGTTTCTATAGGTCTACTAGGCCTGATTTTGCCTATAAGGACTTGATGCAAAATTTAAGGTGAAAACCTTCTATTATATTTTTAAACAAGTATAAATTGATGAAGAAAAATATAGACCTTTTTATAAGTTCAAAGACTTCAATTCCTAATAAACATTGATCCAAATCTGTCTTTTCTGCCTTACCTCAATGAACACCTACAATTGTTTTAAACATAGTCCTTTATATTTGAATGCTTAATGAGTATTTTGATTTAAGGACAATTTAAATGGATCAATAAAATGATAATATAAATTTATAGGTGTTTACATAAGTTCAACATTGGCTAGGTAATCAATGACCCAGAAAATTGACTCAATCTTAATCTAATATAATACTGTGTATAGGCTTGTTTGGTCTTGAAAATGTATTATGATTCTTGACTTCCATTAGTAGTGTCTTGAATGATTTATAAATATGTTTATATACTATATATAATAATGAGAAAACAATTCATTCATTGGTTTATTATAGAATTGGGCTTAAGGATAATATATCTCTTTTAGGTCTAGATAGGCCTAATTTGACTTCTTGACTGGATTTAGTTAGTTTAACTACCAAATGAATTGGATATATTATCATAGTGTCTTATAGTGACTTCACAATGGTCTACTGTCTAATTTATACTAGTCTGATGGTCTACTAGTCTACTATTATACTATCTTTATAATGGTCTACTAGTCTACTATTGTCCATCTTATTACAGTCTGTATAATGCCCTAAATATTACTTATCCATGTAACACCCTTTACATTATGTGTAATGTCTAATATTGTCCATATTAATAAATAAAGGAAAGGAACCAATGAACCATTAGTTTTTATAATGGTTTACTATTTTCTATCTTATTATAGTCTGTATAATGCCCTGCATCTTGCTTATCTATATAATACCCTTCACATTGTGTATAATGGTCTACTATTTTCCATTTTGCTAAATTTTTTTTATGAACCTATGAATCTCCATGTAATTATATTACAATTTTTGTGTTTGTTTAGTAATGGATAATTATTAAGATAAATGAAAAGGAACCAATGAATATGTCAAGAAGAAACTAATTGAAAATTTGAGTGTAGATTGTGATCCCAACAATCAGACTTCAAGTTATATCCCTTCATAGGACTAGATGTTTGTGTATGTTGTTAGTGTCATATACTTACTAAGTCTCCATGGTTTTGATTCTATGTGGATTTTGATAAGCCCAATCCCACTCTCCCAAGCAATTTTTTGGACTAATATGAAAGTCTTGAACAAATGAATGCAAAGGTGGATGATGACTTTAGAGAATGAAAACTAAGGCATCTGAGGACTAGGTTGGATGTATAGGTGTAATGGGAAAATGTTAGAAAATAAAGGGAGGAAAAATTGAAGTAAATCATCAAAGGAATGAATACAACCATATCATCTCTAAAAATTGAGAACAAAGAGCTAAAGCTTTGTATTGAATATGTAAGGAAAGAAAAACTATAAGCTCAAATGTGACTTGAGGATCAAATTGCATCATCAAGAGTATATGAAGTTGTAGTAAGTGATAGGGCTATTTATTTGGAAGTAAAGCATTATAGGAATGAAGACAAAATAATTTTTATGAGGAATAGATAAAAGTGTAGACAAACTTTTCAATCCATCTTATGACTTTCCATATAACAACTCCCACTGTATCCATGCTTATTAACTCCAATGATGATAATAATGAACATAATTAGTGTTTTATTATACTATAGTTCATTTCACTGTAGTTATTGACTTTTACATTTATAAGGTTTATTTTATAGTAGTTGTTAACTTTGTATTTACTGACACATGCGATATTTAGCATGGATGATTTACTTACAAAAATATATTTTATCTATGTTAATTTATTTTCAATGGTAATATAAAATTTATAAAAAACATTAAATCATATTATATATTTTTGGCATTGTTAATGGGTTTGGAAATAATAGAATGAAGCATGAATTGGGGATTCTATAAAATGTACAAAGTGATACTTCTAAGATTTATGTGCTAAGTGATTAAATCCTTGATAAAATACCCATCTTTACTAACTTTAGATGAAGGAATTTCTTACCAATGAAACACTTAGTGATGATTTAATCATTATCATTAATTTATTTTTGTAACCATTAATATCTCAATCACATGTAATAAGATATACTAATATCACTTATAATATTGAAGTATAATGATAAAAAACTTTGAATAATATAATGAAACTTTCATTCATTTACAACACTGATAAAAACTTGACATGGTAAATATAATCTACCAAGAGAGAGACCTTGATTCATTGCTTCTACATACATTATTTTAGTCCTTCCTACTCCCCATGATAATACTCCAATATTATACACAAAAAATATAATGGTAATACCACAAATAAATAAAAACAGTTGCCATAAACTAGCACATATGCCCTCTCGAGTCCCACTAAATTCTATAATAGAGTTGCATGTTTGGCATCTCATAATATCTGATCTAGAATCATTGACCACATGTCATGGTTGCAGTGCCAATGATGGTGTATGTTGTTCATCATTTATATTCAAATCTAACTTAAAAAGAGGCTCATTAATAATGCCTTATAACTGCATACATGATGAAACCATGCTAGTACCATTGGATGAATCACAACCACTACTTATTATACCCCACTTTTCCATTGATTTCACATCCCAACATCCTATACATATTTGATCTTCACATCAAAAAATTGATGCACAAGTGACTTTGCCTATTTATGAAGTCTGACCAACTTCTCAATTCTTACACAAATCTTACTAGACATTTGGTCACACATTAATTTAGAGTTACTTTCAAAAATCACATTCTATACATTTTGATCATAAAGAGTCATAAGACCTTGAAGAAGAGCTACATAATATGAACCATTCAATTTGCTACCATCAGTAATTAGATTATAATTAAAGCTTATAACTTATTTCTTTAGACCATAAATAATATACACATATTTGAAACATGTATTTATTATATCATAGTAAATGAAAATACACAAGACATATATGTTATCCATAATCCTATGCAAAAAAGAAAACATTTAGAAAACATAAGCATCTTCAAGATTCATATAAATATCTAATTTTAATGAAAAGAAGTTGGAACGCCCTAAGATGTTAATGAAAATAAGTTGATTGCATGCCATCAAGTTTAAGTAGTCAACAATACAACCAATAGGTTTCCATGAACTTTCTATTATTAACTTGGTAGAGTTATGAAAAAAATGGAACACTAAGTGCTTTGCAATCCCACAAGAAAGACTAATACTGAGTACTAAGTTAGGAGAAACATAAAACATAGAGAGAAACATAATACTAAGATATCCACCACCTATGTGAGTCTTTCTATTAACAACATGAAATAAAAAATTATAATCATCCATTCATATTGCCATTTAAGGTAATAGCTGAGTCATAAAAGATATATACACATTTAAACATAGAATAGGGTAAGATTCTAAAATCATTCCCAAATAGGTATACCATCAGGGGGTTCAAGAAGTCAACAATACAGTCAATGTTTAATTCCATGAGGCTTATATTATTAAGTTGATTGAGTTAATATTAAAAATGAACATACATGTTTTGCAATCCCATCCTTCATATTAGGACAATTATGACCGAAGAATTAAGGAATATTATGTTGACTGTATTATTACCTACTTGAAGGAATTAATGATTAGTGAGGGCATAGGCATTCATTAAATGGATAATTTATTTTGCATGTTTATGTAATTAGGATATGATATAGAGAATTTATTTAATGTATAATTCATTCAATGTCAGGTACTACTTCTAATAGAACTCACACTCCTATACTCTACCTCCTATAACAAAGCATTGACTATATTGTTAACTACTTCAACCCCTGATGGTATAATTATTTTAGGATATTAACCTATTCTATTTAAGATACATACGTTTATATTCTATTACTAAGCTCATGTTTATGATGGTTATAACTATAGTCTACTATATGTACACAATAAAGGTCAAATTTCCAAACATTCAAATTCATTTACAATATAAAGCTAGAATACAAAAGTACAATGCACAAATAAACTAATTCCAAAATAAATACCAATACCAAGTACTAAGTTAAGAAAAACATAACACATAGAGATAAACATAGTACTAAGATAACCACCAACTATGTGAGTCTTTCCATTAGCAACAGGAAATTAAACATTAGAAACATCCATTCATATCACTGGTTAAGGGAATTAGCTGAGTCAAAAAAGATAGATGCATGTTTAAACACAAAACAGGGTGAGATCCTAAAATCATTCCCAAATAGGCATACCATCAGGGGGTTAAATTAGTCAACAATATAGTCAATGGCTTTCCATGAGCCTTATATTATTAACTTGATTGAGTTATCAAGAAAAATGAGCATAAGTGTTTTGCAAGCCCATCCTTCATATTAAGATAATTATAACTGAAAAACTAAGGAGTATTATGTTGACTTTATTATTTACTACTTGACGGAATTGATGATTAGTGAGGGCATAGGCATTCATTGAATACATAATTTATTTTACATGTTTATGTAATTGGGATATGCTACATAGAATTCATTGAATGCATAATTAGCTTAATGCCAGTTACTACTTCCAATAGAACTCATAATCCTATACCTTGCCTCCTACAACAAGGCATTAAATGTATTTTAAATTGCTTCAACCCCTAATGATATGCTTATTTGGGAATAATTTTAGGCTCTTAACCTATTATGTGTAAGAGACATGCATCTATATTCTATTACTGAGCTCATGGTGATGGTGGTTATAACTATACTTTATTGTATGTATAGAACATGGGCCAAATTTCCAAACATTCAAATTACTTTACAATATAAAGGTAGAATACAAAGATACAAAGTTCAAATTCCTATATGTGTAGCATATATAATAATGATTATGTGTTGAATTCATATGCGTTCACTAAATTATATGTATCATATCCTAATTACACAAAATATTTAATAAATTATGTGTTGCATGAATGATTATACCCTAATTAATCATTAATTCATTTAGTCATCAACAATATTGTCAACATAAAACAAACCCAAATATATTACATAATCTAGTTACGATATGCTCTTTTGAGACACTGAACTAATATCATGCCCAAGGGTTGATGATTCAACACCGAATACAAGGTAATTCATTATAGCTACCAACCTGTATAGTACAATGCCTTCTCAATAATTCTCCTATGGTTCATTCTTCTAGAATCAAGTAATGGGAAATGGAGAATGGATACAGGCTCTTGCACATGTAGAAAAGGAATACTGTAATGGCAAATGAAAATTGGTATACTCTTTGAATAGGGGATAGGTGCATAAGTAACAAGTCAATGTTTAATGGATATTAACATTTTATTTCATAATTTACATTTTGATTAACCACTATTGTTTGGCTTAACTACTATCATTTGCCTTAATCACTATCATTTTACTTAACCACCATTGTTTACCTTAATGTGTTCTTAATGAATGTTGGCCTGGCCATGAACACTGGGATTTAACTAATTTGGTAGGCCCCATAGACACATTAAGCATAAATGTGAATGCTACTTCTATTTAAGGTGCTCTATAATCTTACACCATAAGCCAATAATGTTCTTTCTTCTGTTAGTAAGCTTTTTAAGAGGTAGATGGTCCATAAGAGGAGGAAATCTACATTATAAAAATCTATGTAAATATTTCTCAATGGCTGTGGAATGTGACATATATTTGTAAAATCTGTAGCACAAGTAGATGGTTTTATGGTGTAGCCAACAAATAAGACAGGAAATGATGCAAGGCCAATAAACTTCATAAGTATATGTCTTGTAGAAGTTATACAATAAAAATGAATTCAAACATGGTTGGGGACCAATTATTGGATAAGATCCAATAGTTGTGACCTCCTGTGAAGTGATTATAATTAATAATTTTTTATATAATTATATTAAGAGTTTGTGTATTTTTGATCAAAATAACCTATACATCCAAATAAGGGTCTTATTAATTTGGATAAATAATATAAAAAATATGCATTTATTCTAAAAATATTATACACATATTATAAATAAATAAACACCATAACTAAAAAAATAAGGCATATCATATTAAAAATAATGTATATCTTATTTAAAATTAAATACACTTTGTAAAATATTACAACCTTTTCATATATATTTTAAGTGTCAAGAATTTGAAAACACTAATTTTATTACTTATATGGGAGACATAAAGTCAAATTTGATTGTAATTTATAGAAGACAAAATATCTAATATCCCAAGTTATGTTATATTATAATTGGTACATTTACAATTTTATTACATCCTATCATATTCAAAATTCAAATATTTGGTTCCAAGAGTTGGCTTCAAATTCTTTAGCATTACTAGTAAATCTTATTCATTAATTACATCCACCTATAAAATTGAATATTCAAACATTTTACATAATCTTCTCCATTCCAAAACATTCAAAATTGAAAATTGGTTCATGAGATGTAATGTATCTATAAATGAAAAATTCTAGACTAATAAATGTTTGATTTCAAGAGTTATTATTATAATTTTCTTAATTTGTAAGCACAGTGTCAAATTCAAATTCATTCAAGAAGATTTTAATTTTTCATTGTCTATGTCTCAGTGAAGTAGACTAAAATTATTCACTGACATATCAGTACATGTTTTTATTTTAATAGAAAACCAAATAATTTTGTGAATTCATGTTGTGTTATTTATAGGTTGTTGTGAATCAATGTTGTGTTATTCATTCACATTTTCAACATTAAAAATACTATTTGCCATAGCTGTTAAGGCAGATAATGTTTCATCTATCTAACATGTCAAAACTACAATATTTGTTAAACAATGTATTCTATATAAAATCATGTGTGTTCCATATTTTTTTGATTCATGTTTTTATGTTTTTTTATATCTTCAACACATTTTTATTTCCATGAATCTAACTTTCTATGGCTTATGCATACACACAAGTGCTTGTTTGGATGGAAATGCATTTAAACTTGGGATGGAATACATATGAAACTATTGGTATACATATAATTTTTTTTTTGATGATTTCAATGCTTATTTAAGTATACAATTGATTAATTCATATATATTCTAACACATTTTAGATTCAATGGGCATGAAAATAATGGTATCCATAGAGATACCTTATTAATAATTGTTATGCATTATTTTTTTTCTAAATTTTATTAATTATACAAATATTACATCATGTAAATCACAAATCATAGAATAAAAATTTCTAAGAAACAACCCCCAAGTGCTAAATAAATGAACCAGACTTACCAAAAAGACCAAAACACAAGGATCAATGAAAGAGAAGAAGAATAAGTTCATATTAAAGAGTAATCCATAAAGTGGAACAAATAAATCAGAAAAACCTCTCTCCAATAAGAGGAACAATCCTAAGGATAAAATAGATTGCATGTGAGAGAATGCTATGAGATACTGTCTTTAGTCTCCATCTTCACCCATTGTCCTGACACCAACAACAAGCCATCCTTGGACTACTCATCAAACAAAATATTAAGTTGACAATATGGTTGTAATAAACAATAGTGAAAGATCCAACCATTTTCTCACTTATTCAAATATTAGAGTCAAGAAAAGACTCTCCATTTTATTCAATGTCAACATCCAATTGATAACAACCATTGAGTCACTCATCACTTATAAATTATTTATATTATTATCCCATGCAATCTTAAGAAGAAAATTAAGTGTAAGTAATTCCTCACAATTATTAGTCCTAAGACCCAATGCCACTTTAAAATGAAATAAATGATTATTATTGATATATATATATATAATTCCACCCACACCATAACGAACTAAAGTACCTTAGCTTGCCATATAAAAATACCCCTAGGGCTTATAAAAATAAATCATCACCTCATAAATCTATTTGGGAACCTTCAATTTCTTAAGAAATTCAAAAACACTTTGGATCTAAATAGAGGACTAGATTGGTGGGATACATGAATTATTAAATACATCAACATTCTGATCCATCCATACACCCACATCATAACAAAGGATAGATCTCTAAACTAATTAAAATCCCTATAACCAAACCAATTCTTCAAATAATAATCCCCATTCCAAGACCTTGGTGATCTCATCTAAACATCCATTTCATCCCACACTGCTCAAGTGTAGGGATGCTTAATGAGTAAGTGATCAATAGATTTAGGAGTAACTCAACATAAAGTACTATTGTTCGCTTCAATTTTCTCCTTACACAAGATTACCATGAGATTGGACATTCCTTGGAAAGGGGAAGGTGAGGACAACTACAAACTATCATCCTCTATTTTAGGACTGATTTAGGATAAGCAAAGATCATGGCTATGGGTATTGGAGGGGAAGGTGAGGACAACTACAGACTATCATCCTCCATTTTAGGATTGATCTAGGATAAGCAAAAGGCATGGCTATGGATATTGGACTTCATAAATAGAGTTTGCATGAATAGTCTCCAAGAGATGCACTATTAACATTGAAATTTCAATATAATATGATTCACATAATTTAAATACATATATGAATAATTTGATTATTGGGATTGATCTTTATAAACATAAGGGAAAAAGGGGGGATTTTAGAACCACTAAATAAACATAAAAGAGAGGGAAGGGTAAGGCAGAAAAAAGGATGCCTCTAGGTCTAAAATGAGATCAATGTAATGGTAATTAAACTAAGTGACTCTTCCATAGTTATACCATTGTAGACTGAGTTTCACTAAAGTTCTACCTCTAAGAACATATAGTGGAGAGATTTTGAGGAAAATGAGATTATGCCTTCAAAGTGAATTACTACCAAAGATTATCACTATAGGTTTATTGTCAAAAACACATAAACACCATATGAAAATTCATAGCTAAGCACACAAATGATCAATACTTACCAAAAAAGAAATGAAAGAAATCACATGGAGAATATAATAGCTAAGAACGTCATAATCAAAACATACATAAAATGACAAAGTGTTAATCCAATTAACATAACACTATTGATCATTTAAACATTAAGATGAAAGAAAATTAAACATAAAAGAGACCCTTTTATAGAAATAGAAATTGTATTCATTAAGAGAGTGAAAAACTCCTACAATAGTTAATTTGGGTTGCTAGTACAGTCTAGAGTTAAGAGGGAAATGTAGGTGAAATCTTATAAATAATCCAACAACACTTTCAAACAATTTTTGGTCGACCCTAAAATATAATACGACTCTTCCATAAATAGATGAAGATTAGGGATCACCTCCAAAAAACATGAGGATACCATCCAAGGCCATGATGGCCACTCATTACAATTAAAACTATATTTCAAAATTTGAACCAAAATAAAATCTCAACAAACCCATAAAAAATCTATGGGGACCACTTCTAAACATGCAAAGGTGGCTAAGAGGGGCCAAATCTTAACTGCTTGGATTGGGTACTCCTGAATTCCAACATGACTATAATGAAGTCAAACTCTTTATCCAACTTGTCTAGGTTCATTAGAGGCTCCCAAAAGATCACCTCTACTTGAGCTACCAGTCTATAGGAGATTAGGAAAGCTACTTCCATTGAGTTTTGGACTCCTAATAATTAGTTGATGCTCATAGTGGATTGAGTTGATAGGTCCAACACCACTTGGGCTCCTTCTTAGTTTGCCTTGGCCACTTTCTCCCTCATAACCTAGTATAATTGACCCAAGTGGACTTTGAATTCACCTTGGTAGAGTAGAGTGACATTCAATGGAATAACATAAAGATGTTGAACTATTATAATTAGGTTAGTATCTTCTTATCACCCTCTTCTAAGGTTTCTATAGTAGTACAAGCCAAGTCTAGCCACTCCTCCATTGTCACTCCAATGTTCTTAGCATACATTTGGTACAACCCCAAATCTAAGGTTGGCATCAGTTTGAGCTCTAAGAACATCCCCTTGTTGACCACTCCCTATAACATTTGGTACTTCCTATCAATCTTCATGATTCTCCACATGTAGGCATGCATCCTTTATATAATTGCATTAGTCTCTGCCTAAGTCCCCACTACATTCCCAAGGATTAAGAAAAGAAGTAGGAGGGCATCCTTTACCTAACCAATTAGTATGATTGGGAATGTGCTCTTCACTTGGGCCTTAATAGTCTAGATTTGGATTTGCATGTCTCAAGGAATTTCTTAGACTATGATGGGTAGCTCAGAGGATGGACAGTGGGTTCTCAACCATCTTCTATTCTCCAATATTAATCTTCACCTTAATGAGGGAAAATAAATATTGATGGTTCTACCATATCATTAGGTTCCCCTCCTAGATGAATATCTAAGTGAGCATCCTCTTCATGCTCTTGGAGGCTATGTCAAAACTCCACTACACATCTAGGTTTCTATAGACATCCATCTATGATGCAAGTTAACTTAGGACCATCCCTTGGGTTATTGGGGGTGTAGAAAGTGTGTTTGGGATTGTGGTGAAGGGCGAATAATGAGGTGAAGGGGAAATGGAGAAAGTGGAAGTAATGAAAGAAGAAAGGAGTGGAGGTGAAGGGGGCATAAGGGTAAAGGGAGGGAGAATGAATGGGGAGGCCCATGGGAACATTTGATCTCACCATTTTTCTTAGGTGAGGTTTAATTGAGGAGAGATTTCCCCTAAGATTAAATCATGGAATAATAGGGATGAGGTAGGATGGCTAAAGGCAAAGCTAGTGGGGCCTTAGGTAAGGGAGAGAGGGGGTCAGGGAGCCAATCATTAGGTTGTAATTATTGGGGTTAAAGGAGTCATTGATATCTATGAAAGAGGTGAAGCTAGAATAAAAGGCATTTGAGCTAGAGCCTAAGGATGGGTCACCTTTTATTTCTTCTTTGGTCTCTTCCCCAAGTAAAATTTAGGTGCAGTGGTGGATAGTTTGACTATGATGGAAGGGGATATAGATTGATGGAAAAGGACCTAGAGCCATAGAGGGGAGCACTATGTTGACTAAAGTGAGGACTGGGAGGGTCCTTATTAGAGTCAATAAGCTTCCAAAGGATGTAGTCACACCTACCATTAAGGGCATGCCTAAGGGAGGCATTAGGAGGATTCCAGGCTATGATATGGGTGGAGTAGAAGGGAATGGGTAAGTGATAATGGTAGGAAGGATCAAGGCAAAGGGTACTTTGGTGAAAGATAGAGGGGAAACAATAAGATATAGAGGAGGAGATGGAGGTAAACTAGTGGGTGATAGAATAGGTAGTTGGAACATGGTAGGAGTAAGGGGTGGAAGTGTAGACACCAAAATTATGTCTACTCCTTGGTCAACCCCCCCATTTGGTCCCCTTGGTCCACTTCTAAACATTTCTAACCCACACACTTATTAATTTAAAATAAATTACCTATTTTAAATTAATAACACCACCCTTGACACATCACCCATGACACCTCACCTTGCCCTTGGATACCCCCATTTATCACCCTATGACTAATCATAATTAACTAAGACCTATTTCAACTCCCCCACTAATTCTCACACCTATTAAACCCACCATTCAGACCATTTAACAATGATAATTGAATTTGGCAGATGGAAGAATGGGTTAAAGGCTAAAAATAGCCTTTTTACCCATTCTCTAGCCGCTGACATCGGTTGCTTAAAACCAAATTCTGACCCCAAATGCTAATTCTCTTGCTCCCAGAATTTGACCTCTCTCTTTCTCTCCCAGACACACACCAAGCATCACAGGCTACAGGAACTCTACATCAGTCACTCCACACCTGATTGAAACATTGTAGGAAGTCTTCTACATCAGCTGCATCAGGAACAAGCGTTCACACCCCTGATTCTTCAGCAAGCAAGAGCTAAGTATTCTTCTTCTATTTCATTTCAGTAATTTAGAAAGCATTAGTAATTAACTTCTATTTAGCATTTCTAAATGTCATCAACCAGACCTAAATTTCTTCTTGGAGAGGCTGAGAGGCCTTCCCCATATCCTTACTCCCTTTTGACAACCTGTTCTCTACCCCTTGTCCCTCTTAAGACTCTATTGACTTCCTTGCAATCTTTCACGAACCTCCAAACTCCTATAGACCTCCCAGACTCCTTTGTCACCCATAAACCCATCCAAAACCCATCCAAGGCCATTGCCCTGACCGACATCGACCATTTCCCCTATTGACGTCGATAGAATAATTGACGTTGGCAACCTTGACCAACTGATGCCGGCAAAACTACCGATGTCAGCGACTGTGACAGACCGACAACAGAATATAGGTACGCATTATCTCTATTTCTTTTGTTTAGTCTTTCACCATTTCTCTTTCTAGCAAACTCTTTTATCAACTAGTGGACTGCCATCCCTCAAGGAAGTCTTTGCACTTCTGGGACCGAGCTTTGCTTGGCAGTCCACCATATATCTATCTAACATTTTATTTGTTTAAGACTCTCTTATCTACAAGTGTCATCCTCTACAGCCAAAGAGGAGCTCCTTCAATCATCTGGATACAGTGCACAACTTCATCCAGGTATCATCTAACCCCTAACCATTACCTTTAGTTTCTTTCATCTTTTGAATGTAAAAAGCAAAAAATGAGTAGAAACATTCTGGCACGCTCGGTGGGACCCTAGAGTTTTCCTTGGGTTTCTTTCTTCTAAAAGGCAAACTTTCATATAGGTGCATTAGGAAAATTTCTCTTCTTCCATCCTTCTCCTTTCTTTCTCTTTCGAAAAGACACCATTAGCACAAGTTAAAAAGAACTTTTTATTCTTGTCACTTCTTTTCTACATCTTAGAGTAGTGAAGATCATGCTCTTAACCTTTTCCTAATTGTTTGCACCTAAACAAAACATTTTAATTTGGGCTAAAAATCTATTGCATTTCATTCCTGCTTGAATGCATATTTAGCCTTCTCATATAGTAATTAAAACCGCATTATGAATAAATCATAGTACACATATGTTACACTACCAGATCACAAGCACATCAAACTAAACATCTAAACATACTTGAGACAAGGCCTGACTAGGATTTCATCACCTAGCAGATACCTTACCCTTCCTGGCAATCCCACTTAGACTTCACTACCAAGGGGAGAACCCACTCTGTTCTCTGGCAGAGTATAAACTCTAGGGGAAGTATATACTGGCTAAGTGACCCAGCTTGTCTTTGGGCTCATGAAGTGAGGGGAGCAAGCTCCTAGCACCAGGCCACGTATGAAACCTAATACCAATTTTTGAGCACCAAAACATAACCTGAAATCAACTTTAGATTGCCTCTTTTAGGACCCATTCTAAAAGCCCAACTTCCCAAACATATTATTCTAAGGCATAAGCCACCACGACTCTAAAACCTATTCTTAGGCATTTAACGTTTAGAGTTTGCTTGACTTCATCTAATTTTTTGTCTATATCTGATTTTTTTTGAGCTGGTGAGGTTGCATTTTGAGATCTAAAAACAAGTCAGACTTTCTTCTTTCTTCCAAAAACTTTCAGTAATCTAAGTTTCTAGAAATACATAGTAACCAACTTTGGTTTTTCCACCAACATCAACAACTATCTTCACCGACATCGGTTATCTGATCGACATCAGCAACTTACTTCATCAACATCAATTTTTCTATCGACGTCGGTCACTGTCAAAAATCTTTCTTCTCAAACAACAAGCTAAAAACCTGACCTTTTTGATGTTAAAAACACCTTTTGGTTTTCTGAAACTGAAAAACATAGTTTTTGGAGCCTGACCCTTTTTTCCTTGAATGGTTTTGACACGTATTCAAGCTAAAACTCTTGTTGACCATGCAAGGCAACAACCACTTCCACCTTCACCTTCACCTTCTATATCAAGTCCCCAAATGGAGTATAATTTAGAAACTGAACGTACTCCTATTCAATCAACTCCAAATCAACCCTCAATTGTCCTTGAAGGGGACCAAGACTTTGAAAGGTTCCTTGACCTCAATGTCAAGGCTCTTCAGCACTATCTTGCAAGAAGTCAAATGCGAGATCCTTCAGGTAACCTAGTTTCTGGGATGCCGACTTCCTTAGTTGAAATGACAATCATATCAACGGCCTCTGTAACTCAACCCATAGACACCCAGGCCATTGCCTCAACTAACAACCCAACCATGACCAATCTTCAAAGTGTGACCTCTCTTTCTATTTCTAGACCTACCTCCATTGGGGTTTCTATACCCCCTCAACTATAAACCATTCAGCAAAGTTCTACACCATTCTAGAACTTAATTGTCTCCATCCCACCTACTCTTGCACCCATAAATACAAGAGTGGCTACTTATCCTTTGGCTAGTGTTGCCACCATCCAACCACCTTTGCCGACATCAAGCCAAGTTGTGCTTTCTAGCTTTATGACACAACCACCCTTGACTTCAACACCAGTCCCTATGACTAGTTACCAGTATGTTGCACCTATACAAGTGCAACCAACTATGTCATATGCTCCACCTAACACCTTCCAAATGCCTTAAAACCTAGGGGCACCCCACTTGCAAATCCATCAACCGATCTAATCAAAATGTTGATGGATAAGATGTCTAACCTTGAGACATCCATTTCTAGTTCAAGAAATGTTCTCTCATATGAAAAAATCTATAATGAACCCATTCATCCTTCAGTCCCAATCTGACCATATCCTAGCTAGTGGGAACTTCCCAAGTTTACTCGCTTTTAGAGTAAAGAAGACCAACAACAACATCTACGAGCGTTTAGACACACTTGTTACCTTATAGCACATGATGATGCATTGTTACTATGCACATTTCCCATGTTGCTTTCTGGTGCTACCCTCGATTGGTATAGTTCTATTACCAGTCACTCTATCTTTTCTTTCACTCAACTAGCCCAACTTTTCCTTGACCAATTTTCAATTAACATCACTAAAAAGGTTTCCATCATGGACCTATACTCTATCAGACAATTTGATGATGAATTAATAGCCAATTTCGTTGCTCGATGGAGAAGTTTAATCAACCAACTCTCCTTTTTTTACCTCAACCTGAGCTCATCGAGCTCTTTTCACAAGTGTGTGCCAAACACATCTCATATACTTTGCAGGTCCAAACATTTTGCACATTTGATGAAGCTTTCACCATGGCTAGGAAGCTTGAACTCCATGCTATTGAAGAAAATAAAGTCAAATTGTGTCGTAAAAATACTAACGCAAAATCAAATGACCCTTCATCCAAATCTTCTTCCTCCAATTCCAAATCCAAGGGATCAGCAAATGCTGTGGTACTTAGATCATCATCATTGGCCACAACTAACCAATCCGAACCTTCCACATCTCAAAGCATTACATGACAATTCCAACAATGATACCTACAACATCAATATACTCCAATAGGAGAATCATACATGTTTGTGTTGGATAAACTAGTCAAACAGGGAGTCCTCAACCTCCCCCAAATTTGACTACCACTGCAATTCGACTCTTCAAAAGCTATCCCTGCATGGTATAGGGAAAATGACTTTTGTCATTATCACCGTGTCAAAGGCCATGACATAGACAATTGTAAAACCCTTAAGAATATCATTCAGGACATGTTAGATAAAGGTGATCTTGTCTTAGATAACCCAAATGCGCCACCTAACCAAAACATAGACATCTTTAGACAACCATTCCCTAACCATCCCTTAGCCAAAACAACATATAGACCATGGCAAAAGACCCCCAAGAGCATAATGTATGCACAGTCAACATGGTCTTTCCTGTCATTCCTAACCAACCTCTCCCAAAGTCTGAAGAAGTTAGTCAACCTATTTGTCCACCACAGGTAGAAGAGCCTTCTTCTCCTATTTCTCCTCCACAGGTAGAAGAGCCTTCTTCTCCTATTTCTCCTCCACAGGTGGAACAACCTTCTTCTCCTATTAGTTCTCCATCTACCTCTCTTATATTGGAGGATGCTTTAACCATACCAATGCCACTAGCTCCACCTTCATCCTTCCTACTACCAATGGAGGACCATACCTTTCTTGCTCTTCAACCATAAGTAAAAGGTACAATCATCCCTGCCCTCTATCCTCTTGAGGAACCCCATTCCCCAATTCCTTCTCCACCAAGAGAAGAACTTGTCTCTTCACCTACTTCGACCGAAGACGATCTAGTAATGGCTCTCTCACGCCTTTGGCCCGAAATCGCTGCATCTAACACATTTTTGGTCTCACAACCACCCACATCTTCTAAAAAACCAAAGCCTCATCTAACAGCTTCTAAACCATTCTCTCAACTGGCTAAAAACTTAGGATTTATCCATTCAAAGAACTTAGAGCGTGAGCGACTCAAAGATCCTTATCTTACACATCCTATTCCATCTTGTACTATTAACCCTCCTTCAACAAAATCCTCCAAAGTCTCCAATGAGGGCCATGCTTCTACTTCCAAATCTTTAGAAGCTCAACCATCCACATCTGAACCTAAACCCTCACAAACATCCACCATACCAAAACTGGTTAAATCCCTCGGTGTTCGCCCCATATCTAACCTCACTCACCCACAAGTGAAGGTAGACTTGAACCTTGCCTCACATAATAGTGGTCCTCAAACCAAACTACAAAAGGCTACTAAAACATGTCAGAGAACTCCTCCCCCACCATCACCATTGCCCTCTATTTTGGGCCCTCATCCTTCTACCTTAATAGGAGTACTCCCTACTCCAACACCTATCAACAACAAGTTGCCTCCATTACTCCCTTTACCCACCAAAAACATGCCTCCTCTAAAAAATTTGGCACCCCTCACAAAGAAAGTGTCGTCTACACAAGTGGCCACACCACCAATCAAAAAGGTGGTACGAAAATCTCCCCAACAACTCTAAAACAAAAGTCATCAACACCTAGTACATCGACAAGCATAAACCCATTAGTGGGTTCATATGCTTTAATACTACACCAACTTTTACAAACTTCTAGTATCACTCTCCCACCTATTAAACCATTTCAACCTCTCAGACCAAAACCGTCTTGGTTCGATGACACTAAAATTTGCCTATATCATCGCACACCTAGACATGACACTGAGAATTGTTGTGCCCTCAAGGTTGTCATTTGCCAATACTTGGAAAAATACACCCTTCTTGTTGAGGATACTATTAAAAAATCTCCAACACCGTCTAATGTCTCTCTAACCTCTCCACCTTCATCAGGATCTCATCTTCAAACTATGGTCCCTTTACCTCCTTCGTCCCCTTTATTCGAGATTAACACCATCAATGTGGCCACTAGGTCACAAACTTTAAAGGATAAAGCAAAAGAGAAAGTTGCTATTCCTTGGACCTACCCATTTGTCAAACCTACTCAACCACCCAAACCCAAGATTTCTATCTTGGGTACATCCCAACCCACTTCTTCGGAGGCAATCCGTGATTCTATGGTGAAACAACTTCACCAAACTCCCGTGAAGATGACTTTATATGACCTCATTCAAATCTCTCCACAAAATCATCAAGCTTTAATCAAAGCTTTACAGGTAGTAGAGGTCCAACCCGAGGACCCCCAACCACTAGCTTCCTTAGTCCAATCATTACCTACTGTTGCCTCTATTACCTTTAGTGATTCTGAAATTCCTACCTCCAACTTGGAAGATCAGGATGCTACCCTTTTCATCACAGCCTACATTGATTGAACTCATGTTAAGTGAGTTATGATTGATGGGGGCACCAGGATCAATATCATTTCCACCCATTCCTATGACCAATTAGACCTCCCAAAGAATTGCGTGTCAAAAACCGATGTAATTCTTTGATCTTTTAATGACACCACTGCCACTACCATTGGCACCGTCATCTTACATATTCGTGTTGGCCCACAAACAATCCTAGAGCTCTTCTACATCATCGAGGGAGAGTTCCAATACAACATGTTATTAGGATGACCTTGGATCCATGCCATGGCCTGTGTCCCTTCTACACTACACCCTTGTGTCAAATTTGAACACGACGATCAAGTCCATGTCATTCCCGTAGACCCCTGCCCTTTCAAGACATGCAACACAACTTATCAACCCAATGATGTTCTCATTCTTTTCAAGACATCAACCCAAACACCACCTCCACCCGCGAAAGCTTCAACAAGTACGTAAACATCGGTTACACCTACACCACCTCCTCAAGTAACAACAAAAGACCCTATGGAAGATACCTTCCAATGTCTTTCACTTGAGGATTATCGTTTACTCACCTTGGACATGTTCCAGACTCCTCAAGAGTATGGACAACTTCATCATAATCCTAGCTATGACCATCGTATTGGAATGGTCATCCCTTATGGTCCTCCCAATCTTCAAACAAATCTCATCTATGGAGGGCTAGATTGAGCTCCCACTGATGGGAACCCTCTTTCATCACCCCAACTATTTATGTCTAACTTCTCTTTTCTTGGCAACCCAAAATTTTATCATACCTACCTTTATAGGTGTGCATGGAAGGGCTTTGGCTTTGGGCACTATGAACAAGGCTCCCACCAGCCTGTTGAACCACCAAATGATGAGGCCATAAAGAATGCCAAGAAGTGACATGGCCTAGATTTTGAAGAATCTACTGAAACTTCTAAAAACCCTCACCCCGAACCTATCATAGAACAATCACCTTCAAACTCGTCTATTCTCCCATCTTCACCTACGGAGTCGGTGGTTTTCATCCCTCCTAGTTTTTTTTTGCATAAACGCCATTCGCTTGGAACCCCTAACCTATCAACTAGGTGGGGTATCCAAGTCGCTCCCTCTCGTTTATCCAAACATGATAGATGATGAATCTGCTACCATCAACACTATCCAATGCATAGACGATGATGCCGTTCTCACCTACATGGGTGTAGATGACTCTTTCATCTAATGATCACTTCCTTTAGAAATGCAGGTTATGTTAAATGAATCGACCATTGACATTAACCTTCCATCTTCTGATGTTCCTTGCATTTTAAAGATTGGTCAATCTTTGGACGCCCAGGAACAAATTGACTATACCAAATTCCTTTCAGACCATAGCAAAGCCTTTTCTTGGACCTACAGCGATATGCCTGGCATCGACCCTAACATCGTCATCCATAACATCGTCACAAACCCAAAGGCTAAGCCTATCAGGCAAAATCTTCTCAAGATGCATCCTCGCATTGCACTCCTTGTCAAAGAGGAGCTTCAACATCTTCTCTCCATCTCCTTTATCTGACCCATTGATTATCCACAATGGGTGTCAAATATCATCCCTTTCACCAAAGTAATTAAGGGGATCTGAATCTATACTAACTATCGTGACCTTAACCTGGCTTGCCCAAAAGACGATTTTCCTCTACCCAACATCGACCAACTTGTTGATCTTACAGCCGGTCATGAGATGCTATCACTCATGGACAGGTTTTCAGGATATAACCAAATCCTGATTGTGCCAAAAGATCAGCACAAGACCACCTTCATCACCCCATGGGGGACTTTTTGCTATAGGGTCATGCCTTTTGGCCTAAAGAATGCAGGTGCCACATATCAATGTGCCATGACTTACATCTTTCATGATCTCCTCCACAAAATCATGGAGGACTATGTGGATGACCTACTAGGCAAATTTAAACTCCGCCGTGACCATTTGACTATTCTCGAAATCATCTTCACTCACCTCCTCCAATACAACGTTCGACTCAGCCCCAAGAAATGCATCTTTGGGGTTCTCTCTGGGAAGCTTTTAGGCTTCATTGTTTCCATTCATGGCATTGAGATTGATCCCGCTAAGATAAGAGCTATACTCAAGATGCCACCGCCAACTAATCTAAAGCAACTTTACAGCCTGCAAGGGAAGCTTCAATCTATTTGTCACTTCATCTCACAGCTTTTCGACTGATGTCAACCCTTTCATCACCTCCTCAAGAAGGACATATCCTTTAGTTGGGATAAGGATTACCAAGAGGATTTTGAAGCCCTTAAACACTATCTTGTCTCTCCACTAGTCCTTATTCCACCTAAAGATGACCAACCCTTCTATCTTTACATCTTAGCAACAAATCATTCTTTAGGTGCCATGATCGCGCACCAAGACCAATAACATCATGAGCAAGTAGTTTATTACATAAGCCGAACGCTCATTGATTATGAAACTCGGTATACTCATACCAAAAAACTTTGCTTGGCATTAGTCTTTGCCGCTACCAAATTCCATCATTATATTCTCAATCACAAAACTTATGTCATCACCCATACCGACCCTCTAAAATACATGCATTCCAAATCATACCAAAATTAATGTATGGCTCATTGGCTCATGCTTCTTGCTGAGTTTGACTTGGAATTCATCCAAAAAAAATCTATAAAGGGGCAAATAATCACTGACCAACTAGTGGATGCCCCTCTACCTGACAACCAACCTTCTCACTACGAATTCCTTGATGAATCCATCACCATGTTATCCATCGATGACATTTTTTATCAAATGACAATGTTCTTTGACGAGTCTAAATGTTAACACGGTGGGGGTGCGGGGGTCATTCTCATCCCTCACGAGGGTGAGCCCATGCCCCTATCTTTCAAACTTGACTTTGAATGTACCAACAAGATGGCTGAATATTAAGCCTTAATTTTGGGACTTCAAACCACCCTTTTCCTAGGCGTCAAGACCATCAACATCTTTGGCAACTCACAACTAGTCGTTAATCAGATTAACAATTCATATCTTTGTAAAAATGAAGTTTTGAAAGGTACAAACATTGTGTTAACACTGTGCTAGAATATTTTGACCATTACCTCTTGCAAAATATTCCTCAATCTATGAATAAGTTTGCCAACACCATGGCCTCTCTCGCCTCACGTATTCCATCCTCATCATCTTCATCAAAAATCTATGTTACGGTACACCATTTGGTGTTACCTTCATATATTTCCACTAATATCAACCTCGTCAGCACCATTGACTCTAGTCCATAGGATGTTTGGTATAAACAACTTGTTGACTACTTAACTTATTCTACCATTCCTCCTGACCTCTCTAGTAATGCACGGTGGGCTTTTATCAAGAGTACTGCTCGATATACCATGCTAGGGGTCTTCTCTACAAAAGAGGTTTCGATGGCCTCCTTCTTTGATGCTAACTTCCACTGAAACATCTCATGCCATCAAACAAGTCCATGATGGGATTTATGGCAGACACTTCAGTGGTAACTCGGTTGCCAAGCACATCCTTCGCCTGGGCTATTATTGGCCCACTCTTCACCAAGACTGCAGTGACTATGTTTAGCATTGTATCAAATGCCAACAACATGCTAACTTACTTCATGTCCCTAGCCACGCTTTACAAGTTGCTAAGGATTTTTGGCCCTTTTCACAATGGGAATTAGGCCTAATCGGTGAAATTAACCCCCATTCATCTCTTAGACATTAGTCCATTATCACCGCAACTAAATAATTCACTAAATGGGTGGAAGCTATTCCTCTCATCTCCACTAAAGCTGACAAAATCATTGACTTCATCAACACCCATATCATCTATCATTTTAGTGTACCCCACAAGATCATCACTGATAACAACAAATCATTCAAAAACAAAACTATCCAAAAACTTTGTGACTCATTTGGCATCAAGCTCAGCTTCTCCTCGCCTTACTACCCACAAGAAAATGGGCAGGCTGAGGCTTCCAACAAAATCTTAACCAAAATTCTAATGAAGGTGGTCAACGATACTGGAAGGGATTGGCACATTCACATTCCCTTCACTTTGTGGGCCTTCTGCACTAGCATTCGAACCCCTACGGGTGCTACACCTTTCTCTCTAGTGTATGGAACAGAGGCTGTCCTACCTCTTGAAATACAAATACCTTCTTTACGCATCTCTTTGCATGACATACTTTCTAACGATGAATTTTGCCAAGATCGGTTGGCTCAACTTGAGTTACTTGACGAACGTCACCTCTGAGAGAACGAGATTTCAAAATCAGAGATCTTGTCCTCAAAGAAAACCAACACGTGATCGATCTAGAAATAAGCAAATGAGGCAAGTTTTCTCCTAATTGGCTCAGACCTTATATCATAACACACAAGTATGGATCAAGGACTTATCATCTATCTTCTTTTGAAGGCTGGCCAGAACTTGAGCCCCTTAATGCCTTGCATCTGCGACCATTCTATTATTAATCAAGTAATCATTCAGTTGACATTTAACTTGAGCTCATCCCTTGAGTAACCCCCATCATCATCATGCCTATTTATTTCAACCCTTTTTTCCAAACATTAGTCAACCCTTTTGTCAAGCATGAATGCTTTGTCCTAATAAAAGGGAAACCCCCAAACCTCTATAGTCAAGTCCATGACCAAAAGCTCAGTCAAAAAATAAATAAATTGGGATGCCTATATAAAGGTCATAAACTATAAATGTAGACTGCTCCCTTGAAGGATAGCTACATCATTGCTATAATTAATAGACTGCTCCCTTGAAGGACAACTATTTAAAGACATCAACATACAAAGTAGAATATAGACCACTACCTCGAATGATGGCTATACACAAATTTTACTCCAAACAACACTCTCTTTAGAAGCTTCCCACATCGATCAGCTTCACATATGATCACAAAATAAAAAAAACATCCCCACGTAGACTTCCTACATTGATCAGTCTACCCAAAAAAAACAAAAAACTGACTGGCAAACTATAAAGTCATGGACTTGTCTATAGTCATTTTCAGGGTCACCTATAAAAGGGGCAAAGTTATCCTTGCTCAAAAAGGGTTACGCTATCCTCACATGTCACATAATCAAACCTATTACCCCAACATACCCAAGGGATTTTGAGCTCACTTAACATCAAGTGATTTGAATACTTCTTTAACACAAACAATGGTCAACGACGTAATGCATGAATGGGGTTTTTGTTTGCAACAACCCTATCTATGCTATCATTATGGTCCTTGTCAATGAAAGAGCAATGCACCTTTCAATTTTTACACCTTGGTCACATATAACCAACCCAAACCAAACCAAACCAATAACAGGACATCATGACATCATCATAGCCCATTCACACTAGTTTTTATGGAAATCAATACACATGGAAACTATCGACCACACTATTTATGCCAAGCATAAACCATTACTTACTAAAGCATAAACATACTCATTTCATTTTCAGCATACACCATCATGAATATGGAAAATTGCTAGGGATGAAAATTACATAGCCAATGTTACAGAATACACCATCACATAATATGGAAAAGGCTGTAACATCATCATACCCTCATCATTTATAACCTGACCAAACCAACCTATCAACCAACCTGAACTAAATTGGTCTGAGGCCCTTTAAACAGGGGTTATGTAGGTAGCACTCAGATGACATGACATCTTCTAGGGTTAGCTTGGCCACATCCGTTTGTTCATCTACTTGATGGACAAACCATTTAACCTTTAACCATGACTTAACCTAGTCCAACCCACATCCATAACCGACCCTCTTCCTCCCTTTTAGGGAGAACTACATTGGCCTGAGGCCCTTCCAGCAAGGGCTATGTAGGTAGCACTCAATTGACATGGGGTCCTTTGAGGTTAGCTCGGCCATTCCTTCATCCATCCATATAATGGACCAACTATCTATA
This sequence comes from Torreya grandis, assembly GCA_037957365.1. Taxonomy (NCBI): domain Eukaryota; kingdom Viridiplantae; phylum Streptophyta; class Pinopsida; order Cupressales; family Taxaceae; genus Torreya; species Torreya grandis. The sequence continues at coordinate 3,025,000 of JARHVA010000651.1, read as the reverse complement.
CCAACCCAAAATCATGACCAACAACCTTGGAGATCACGACTATCTCCCCAAACCACGACCACTTTTGAGACAACTATGCCTTGGTTCTTTTGATTGCATATATGCTACCTCACGAATAGTTATCAAAATTGTATGCACATCACATTACAATCCTCACAAGTATTGGATCGCACCTTAGTTGATCCCCACTACTTGTGACATTTTCATGTTTTCCAAGAGCACTTCCTAAGCCCATGATACTTGGAACACGATGACCATTGGAGCTACAGCTTGGATCATTTAACCCAATCAGCTATGACTAAATACTGGGGATTGGTTATTTTGATTTTAGCACTCCTCAACCTTTGACTATGACAATTTGACCTACCTATCATGTGAAGTGGTATACGCGCAATCTCAACTTTTGTAGCGTTCACACTCAAACTTCACCATATCCATCCACTATCTATCAAATCGGCACTTGATATCAGGTTACCTTCCCTTGACTCCCACTTTGAGGGGGAATAACTCATCCCACATATGGGGCAACCAACTCCTATTTTATCTTGCAGTTCATCAGAATAACTAACAGGACAAAAACAACCTTATCCCATACTTGCGGCAACTTACTCCTGTTTTTGTCTTGCAGTTCGTCAAGAACAACCAACAAGACAAAAAGGAGAAAATGTAGACACCAAAATTGTGTCTACTCCTTGGTCAACCCCCCTCCCCTTTGGTCCCCTTGGTCCACTTTTAAACATTTCTAATCCACACACTTATTAATTTAAAATAAATTACCTATTTTAAATTAATAACACCACCCTTGACACATCACCCATGACACCTCACCTTGCCCTTGGATACCCCCATTTATCACCCTATGACTAATCATAATTACCTAAGACCTATTTCAACTCCCCCACTAATTCTCATGCCTATTAACCTTGCCATTCGGACCGTTTAACAATGACAATTAAATTTGGCAGATGGAAGAATGAGCAAAAGGCTAAAAATAGCCTTTTTACCCATTCTCTAGCTACCAACATCAGTCGATAGTCGACCAATGCTGGCGGTATCACCGATGTCGGTTGCTTAAAACCAAATTCTAACCTTGAATGCTAATTCTCTTGCTCTCAAAATTTAACCTCTCTCTCTCTCTCCCAGATGCACACCAAGCATCACAGGCTACAAGAAATCTGCATCAGTCACTCCACACCTGATTGAAACATTACAAGAAGTCTTCTACATCAGCTGCATCAAGAACAAGCATTCACACCCTTGATTCTTCAGCAAGCAAGAGCTAAGTATTCTTCTTCTATTTCATTTCAGTAATTTAGAAAGCATTAACAATTAGCTTCTATTTAGCATTTCTAAATATCATCAACCAGACCTGACTTTCTTCTTGGAGAGGCTGAGAGGCCTTCCCCATATCCTTACTCCCTTTTGACAACTTGTCCTCTACCCCTTGTCCCTCTTAAGACTCTATTGACTTCCATACAATCTTGCACAAACCTCCAAACTCCTACAGACCTCCTAGACTCCTCTGTCACCCATAAACCCATCCAAAACCTGTCCAAGGCCATTGCCTTGACTGACATCAACCATTGCCCCTATTGACGTCGATAGAATAATCGATGTCAGCAACCTTGATCAACTGACGCCAGTAGAACTATTGACATTGGCGACTGTGACAGACCGACAGTAGAATATAGGTATGAATGATCTCTATTTATTTTGTTTAGTCTTTCACCATTTCTCTTTCTAGCAACACTTTTTTATCAACTAGTGGACTGTCATCCCTCAAGGAAGTCTTTGCACTTCTATGACCGAGCTTTGCTTGGCAGTCCACCATATATCTATCTAACATTTTCTTTGTTTAAGACTTTCTTATCTACAGGTGTTGTCCTCCATAGCCAAAGAGGAGCTCCTTCAATCGTCTGGATACGGTGCACAACTTCAGCCGGGTATCATCTAACCCCTGACCATTACCTTTAGTTTCTTTCATCTTATGAATGTAAAAAGTAAAAAACAAGTAGAAACATGAAGGGAAATGGGAGGAGATAGAGGAGTGAGTAGGGGATATTGGATAGGTGCCTATTGAGTTCCTTAATTAGGGCTCACTCCCAAACTATTGACCATGTTGAACCTCATATATTATAGTGCTAATGGTTGAACAAGGTTCACTTGGGCTGCTTGGTGTCATGTAGTTTGGGCTTGAATCTGTTAGGGCTTGGTCACTAGTGATGCTATAGGAGGAAGAGGTAGAGATTGAAGAGTTGGGGCCATTGGAGGAGGAAAAGTTATAGTGCAAGGAGAAATTGGAGAAGATAGAGGAGGGGATTGAGGAATTGGGGATATTAGAAGAGGTAAATCAAGATCTAGGGTTGGATCCCAAGGAGGAGAAGGTGATGGGATGCCTTCTAAGATTCTCTAAGAGATAGATGGAGTAGTTAGAGTCATGTCTTTTGAGGATTGAGTAGGAGCTAGAGGGGTTGTTTAGGGGCCTACCTAAACCTTCTTCCCTTTATTATTATTCTTAAATAATATATAAGATATCACCTCTTGGTCATAAACAATGTTCAAATAGAGCTCATCATCATCCTTGGATTGATGGCTATAATTGATGTTGAGCCAAGTTGAATACTATGCCAAGTGGGCTTGAATAACCCTTTTAGGGTCCCACTACTGAATCTTGAATTTTTTGAGGGCAAAGGAGTCTCTCCTAACTACCATATTTTGTATGTGTTGTCAAAAAACCTTTCACCCTATAGTTAATTGTTTAATCCTACTCTAAGATTTGGGAAAAATTTGAATACCTCTAGGCCTGTGGGTTGTCTATGATAGAGGTAGACCTCTAGGATTAAGGGCTAGGTCCCTAGATTGATCCTTGCTTGATTATCACCTACACTAACTATTTACTTGTGTGAAAAGAGATAAAAGAGCATGAAAATAATCTAATATAATGAGATGATACCCTAGAAATATCTCCACTAGGACACCATATAATTGTACTGAGATAAATGACTCATAATTCTAGTCTTAGAATCCTAAATTACTCTAACATTAGTATTTCAAACATGGAAGTGATATGCATGGAACTACTCAAGGTGAGTGAACTAGAGGTCATTTTTAGAAACTAAGGCTATTCCTTACACTTTAATATAGGCCAATGTACTTGAAAACACTTCATGTGACCTGTTATAGTGGAAGTTTCTTACATCAAACATGGAAGAGTTGAGAGAAACCAAAGATAGAAACTAATCACTTGACCTTTCACTATAAACTACTTAAACACTTAGAAAATATAGCTTGTGAAATCAAAACTAGATATCAAATATTTATTTCAAAGGTAAAATAAAATATCAAACCATCAGGTTTTTGTAATACCAAGTGTGTAATTAGAATACAAAGACTAAAATGGTTTGCATTTATAAAGTGTGTGAGAAGAGAGAGCATAAGTAGAGCTCAAGGCTCATAATTCCACATGTTAATCCATGAAAACTATTTACATTTTAAAATAATGAAGTGGATAACATAGGTCTATAAGGTTTTCTTGGAAAAGTATATATCTGAAGCATCAAACTCTCCAAAACTAGGATATAGACCCTTAAACTGCCTTCTTGAAACTACCTTCATGATGAGGCATCTATTGACAACTTGAAACTAGAATAAGCAGAGTTAAAACCTATGAATATCTTAGGGGGGTTGAAAAAATTCCATGATAGTCACTAGATGCATTCCTAACTACTAGCCATCTTCTAGACACTTGTGCTCACCATCTACAATCACTCATTAGTCTTCTTTCACTCATTCTTCACAATTATCACCTAAGTGGCCTTCAGTTTCTCAATAAAATCCATAAAATAGGTGTTAAGACACATGTATAGAGTATCTTTTCCTTCCAATCCATGAGTTAGATCTTATAAAGTTCTAAAAATGAACTTCTCATTCTCTCACTTGGCAGTCACTCTCCATTCTCACTTTTTGTCAAAGACTGCCTGTAGTGAATGAATCAACATAAGTGTTTATAGGAATATATATGGTTATAAATGGACATAGGGAGTTATAAAAAGTCCTTATTGACCTCCCCAAATTATTTTCACTATTTAAATCTCCTATGTTCCTAAAAATAATAAAAACTTGCCAAAAAACCTTATGTTAGGCCTTGTCCATACAAGTAGGGTTTAGAAAAAATATGTGTCATGGATCTTGAGAGAGTTATCCACAAGTAAAAAACCATTTCTAGGCCATCTGACCCCGTCTCCTTGCATATCTTTTCCATCAGGTTAAAACTAAGGGTTTAGGAGGGTTTTAGCAGGTTTTAGCTCTTAGGGATAGTTCATAAAACTTGGATGTCCAAATCCTAAAAAAATGCCACTAAAACCAAATTAGGTACACCCTTAAACCATCCAAAACTCCTTGGGTTACCATGCATTCCCTCTATACAAGTGTGAGTGCTTGAAGATGGTCTCTCAAGCTAGAGAGTGCATTCTAGGTACCCTAAACTGAGTTTGAGGAAAAATGACCCATACGTGATATTAATATACAAATAAATGGTTCATAATCATCCTATAATTCCTCTTTAAGGTCATAAATGGGGGTGGAATGATCTTGTGGTCTTGGAAGTGAAGATAGACCCTTGAAGTGCTTAGGTTTAGTTATAGACCTAATAAGCCTAACTAGACTTGAGTTGCCCATAACCACCCTGAGTAATCAATTAACTACAAAGATTTTATCCAAATTTTTTCATGTTTAAAACAACCTATCACATCATTTTAAAATGCTATAAGAATTTCCATCTCATCCCCTTACCATTTACATACCCTACTTGCAGTCTTTACTCTCTAAGAATGACCTTTGTCTGAGACAAAAAAGAGGGAACTTCCCCTATTTTTCCAACCATTTTAAAGATATTATAGGTTTTATTTGGTCATGAGGACATTTTATACCAATTACAAATCTGAATAATCTCTACAGGTCTCTTAACAAGCGAAAAACCTAAGACTATCTTATAGTGTTGATGATTGTATGCATGAATGCAAGGTTGGGACTAAGTATGACTATAGGTTGATGTTCCTAATATATTTAATTTTTATAATAAGATCATAGCATAACAAATATATTAGGGGTTTAACATGTTAAATCCATCCTATAATCTTTACCAGCTTCTCAAAGCTCACACCTTTTACTAATTTGCACTAGTACATGGACTATGTGTAAACTATAAGTGGCTATTTTTGGGATAATCAAGAACTAATGTTAGTGATGACCCCTATCACATCATTATTTATTGAATCTTTTTATTTTTATTTATATCATTAGTTTAGCTCCAACTTGCATGAAAAACTATGACCATGCAGACTATGTTCTCAATGTCTATTACCAACACACTGTATGTTTGCAGACTGACTGTAGAATCTCCATTTGAGAAACCATGGGGTCCTCCTATAGGTTGTGGCCTATATCAAGCACTGAAAATCAACTTATCTAATTACTATTGAGTTCATAGGTCATATTTTACTCAAAAGAGTCACTTTGTCTTGATATATGCTTCCATTGTATCACATTATGTTGTAAAGCCATTTAGGTTTCAAGAATACTCTAAATTACACTGAAAGTCTATAGTGAGAATTTGATTAAGATGGAAGCATATATATATATATATATATATATATATATATAATATTTATCATGACCAAACAATCTTATCTTAGGTCAAGACATTTCACCTATACTTGGTCTACATGAGTGAAAACATAAGCCTTGTCCATTCCTCAAGATACCCACCAAGATATGACTCTAGCATATGTGTAAATACCTTAATAAAAGAACATAAGGTAACATATCTCTCTATGAAAATTTATCAATCTAAGGGAAAATTTTTAGGTCTATATTACACCTTATGACTTCACTATTATCATAATGCCCTCTTCTACATTCTCAGCCCTGATTGAAGGTTTCAATAAATTTCAATACTTTCATTTCATCATCTTCATGTCTATGTTGGAGTACCTATAAGTGAACATCAGATTCAAGTATGTGTGCCAAACTAGAATCTTATGAACATTAGGTCTCTTGGTGGTTTAACTAGGTTACTGATGAAACATGAAATCATGTGGATGTTCAAAGGTTCCAAACATCAATCACCCTTTGTCCAAGCATTCTCACACTGTATTATAGGTGGATGTTGCATGATTAATTGATTGTGCTATGTTTTTGACTTTATAAATATTGAATTGGTTTTCATAACCAATAAATTAACCTTTCTAATGGATAAATCTTGTTGCCTTCATCTTGGGGGAGTTCTCAAAACCTTGAAACATCTTTTTTTATTTAACATGACTAGTCAAAGCTTCTTTTCACCTGAATGTAGACGATAGTCACAAGAGAAACTGACTGTATGTGTATGTGTTAGACCTTGTACCTCATTTAGAACATTCTTTAGACCACACCTTCGAGAAGGATAACTAATCATCATGTAATGTAAGGGTGAAAAAAATATTTCATCTTTGTTCTAAAACCACTATAGGAAGGTAAGATTTGCAAGAGTGAAAACATTGTTTGCAAACTATCAATGGAGTCCTCTTATAAAGATGAGAGTGATCATGCCAACTACTTCACACCACATGTGAAAATATGAATAAAATCCATGTGAAAAGAAAGATAATGACATTTCAAAACATGTACAACAACTGGTTTTCAAAGGTTAATCCAAATAGAGAAGGAAACTAAAGGGTATGGGGATGAACAAGCATAAAAGAGAAGCATACCTTCTTAGTAATGGTTCATAGAGGACAAGCAACCAAACTTGAAACTCTTTCCATGAATTTGGAGTAGAAAAAGAGTATTTTCATCCCTCAAGTGAATTTGATCTAACTCTTTTCCTCCTATCTATATTTTTATTACTAATGAGAGAGATGGAAAGATCGAATGGTTTTTTTCCCTTTTTGAGATTGTAAAAACTGCTAAATCATGGAAGTGAGTTCAAGGGACCTGAAGGGACACTATTGAAACATCCACATGTGCCATAACTACTACACAAGCCATATAATAACTAAAAACTACCTTTTTCAACTATTTTCTTGTTTTCAATGTAGCACATATAGTTTTTCAGTCTTAAAACAATCCCTCTAACATATTCTAACACATGGGATGTTTAATTACACTTTGACACACTTTTGTTCTTATAAAAGCCATACTATTCCCATAAATGACTCAAAATGACCTTATATGACATAAAATGACACTAAGGATTAAAATGAATATGATCAAGGCTAAAGACACATTAAATGACCTTATGTGGACCATGGTACACATTTTACACCCTAATAAACCCCTATATCAAGCTTGATCGTATAGGGGTTGACCTAATTTGACTTGTGGTCAAATTAGTAAATAGTATAGAGGGTAAGTTCCTATAGATTTACCCCTATATGGTGATTAAGAGAAGATAACATGCCTTCTATTGACACTATATGTAAAAGATGAAGATGCCATTTACTAGTTGATAGGTGATCTCCTACTTTACTAGGTGTAGACAACTAATTCCTAACACCATTATGTTAAAATTGTCAATCTTACTCGAAATTTGCTAAAATGCACAATTTGGGCCAAAATCACTTAAATGTGATAAATGGTTCGAGCTTTTCATATATAAGTGATGATTTAGAATAATGTATCCCTAAATGGGGCAATTAATTTTATGTGATTATTAACTTTGATCAAATCATTTCGAGTCAAAATGATAAAAATGCATTTTGGTGCTATAGATCACTCTTTTCTTCTAATTTGGAGGTACATGACACATGCATGTGTTATTTTGTGTCAACAATGTCTTAAATAGGATAATGGTCCATATGAAACTAACATCTCCTTCTAATTATTCTCCAATCAAATTATGACCTAGTAATATAACTTTTAGACTAGTTTGATTAATTGTGCACCAATTTCCAAATAATTACACTAAAATTGATTAATCTTACTTATGCAAATTAAATCAAATTATGAGCTTAAGTAAGAATTCCATGGAAATTATTGAATATTTCTTTATTGGAAATTTATTCCTATTAACTACATCATCAAATGATTTTATTTTTGGGGTGGCATCCTTAAGCCATAAAAGGCAACAAATATCAGGATTATGGCTTCCCATGCCTCTTTAATTCCCCTTCCTGCCAAATGATTATGAGGATATTTATGGATTTTATTTACATAATTGGATTAATTCATGGCCACACATCTTCATCTTGAGATGGATGGTCATGGTTGATTATGATCAATTTGGAAAATCTATAAATAATAGGCCTTTCAACCACATTTTAAAGCTTAATTTGCATAAACTTATAATGCAAGATTCTCTCCACAAACTTTATTTGTGTTGATTATTATGCTTTACTTGAAATAGGATAGCTTCATTTGATAGGAATAACATTGGTATTCATATCATGAGCCTAGATTATAGTTGGTGTTCTTGAGATGGTGGAAGAGCTTGATGTGCACCATTGTTGAAGACTTGAGCACCAAATTAAGGGGGAAAACATGCTTGGAGCCACATTTGGATGGTGTGATGCTCATGGGAGGGTAATTGGTATTTGATTTATTTCATTTGATCTTTATTGTCATTTGCACACCCCATTCGAATAGGTTGGTCTAGATTGTTATTTCTTTATGAGTTTTTCTTGGTTTCTTGACTAATGCTTGATCTAACCATCTTTGTAATCCCTGTCTACATCTCAGCATGCCTAGTGGGACCATACATCCCTCTCAAGCAAGGAAGACATTTTGGAAATCTTATATTCTATTAATAATCCTTTAACATAAATCTTTAGCTTGATTTTCCCATGTTTCTAACATTTTTTGTTTATACATAGGTCACACAGTGACTGATGTCAGTTTTATGTAATCAACATCAATCAAGGATAACTAGTATCGATTAAGTTATAGGGGAAAATATGAATAATAATTCCCATTTGAGAGATTTTCTCAAGTTTGTAGTTTTCAAATTTAGTTTTTTACATCTCTGGTCTAAACATATTTACCTGATCTAGAATTTTATTTTGGAGATTTTATCCTGACATTGTGTTAACAAGCATTTTTGTTCCATATATTTTTTGCCTAAGTGTTCATAGGTGACCATTATCAATCATTTTTGACTGATAATGTTTCTTTTATGACCGATATTGGTCTTTTAGCAATTGGCATTGATCACTATTGACTGATGTCAGTCTCTATGTTTTTAAAACAAAGAACTTGAGAGTAAGGAATCAAAACTTGCTTGTTTAAACATCAATTATGATTCAAATATAAAGGATACTCTCTAATTTTTCTTGCAGAACCCATGAGGAAAAGTGGTTAATTTGAGCATAATTTATTTTATAACCTTCCCTTTGGTGTTTAAAAGGAACCTAGAGGAACATGTTTAAATCTTAAAGCTTCCCTTTGGTGTTTAAATCTTAAACCTTCCCTTTGGTGTTTAAAAGGAACTTAGATCATTTGATTGAATGTTTTTGTGAATGTTTTTCAAAGTTTTTTTCAAACTAAAGCCAAGGGGCCAAAAAATTCACTTAACATTTCAATTTGGTGTATAAAATGAACTTTCACTTAAATTTCAAATTTCTTGAAGTGTTTTATGTAAATCATCTATTGCTTGTTAGATTATTTGAGAAAACAGAATTGCATGTGTATGCTCTCCCCCATCCCCTATAGGGAAGTTAGATGACCAAAATCTACTTTTCATTAATATTGTGCCTTTGTCCAAGGTGTGAAAAAAAAGTTGTCTAGGCTCTCCCCAAAACAGGTATGGTTTGGGTGATTTAAAAGCAACCTCTAGCATTTTCACTTAAAACATTTTATTTCATGCAATTGGCTTGTGGAGGGGAGGTCAGTTTCTCTTTGTGACTTATTTAGAGAAGCTTTTAACTAGGGATTCATGTCCCAACATTGACTTCAACTCCTCTCCATAAGGGGTATATAAATTAGGATCACCCTAATAGAACATTTTTTTGAGCAGTTAAGCAAACTCTGTTAGTGGCAAGCCAACCTATAACGTATGATCGATCAGGGCATCACACTACACTAAGTAATTGATGTATGTAGTGGTTATGAAAAAGAAAAGATATTTTCACAACAATCCAATTGACATGTATCCCTTGTGTTAGCCACACTTGGGACCATCTAGACTATCATAAATTATAAGTTTTAGACAACCCCATTTTCCAAGGAGTATTGTTGATGTAGGGTGAGTAACCTAAAGGCCCATGTTGCCATATTGTCTCTTGGGAGAATGGGGGGGGGTATAAAATACCCTACCAACTCATGTGATTTTATTTTTGGATTAATAATTTAATTCTTTCCAAGGGCATGTATAAAGATGGATTTCAACAATACAAAGAAACCTTGTCAGTTTTAGGGCTTAGGATGAATTAATTAGTTGTATTGGTCTTTGTATTTACTTGGTCTTGATTTGAGTCAAAACTTGTTTGTAAACACATGTCATAACCAAACACATTGTCCATAGTTTATTGAACAAGGAGGCATTACACTGGTCAAATACAAATAATCTTTGACTTATTAACTTTATCATCTTAAACACTTGTGTTTGTCTCATCTAAACAACATAGCTATGCTGCTTATTTGAGTCTAAACCAATTTATAAAATCTTTAAGTCCTTCATTGATAATTCAAATCTGGAATTGCACCTTTCTAAGTTATTAGGTTAATGTGTTAATTGGTTTTACCATTTTCACTTGACTTGAGTAACTTGGGTTCAATTTCCCATTTGGATTGAGGAAAATTTATAGACTCATTATTATTTGATCATTATGAACTTAGATCATCAAGTGTATCACTCACACTCTAAGTTATAGAACACATTTTATTCTACCTTCTATTAACATGTAGTAGTGTTGTGCTACCCATTTCGTTCTAGTTTTATCCTTAGGAATTATTGCATGTTTTCACATCTTATGTTTCTTAGTTTTCACTGTCACCTTCCTAATCCAAAGGGATTTCTTCTAGTTTCCTAGTGGTAACTCATTGAAGTTGAACTAGATTTTATGGTATTAATGTATATCTTAACCTAGTTTTGGTGTACTAGTTTACACTTAGGTCTTTGGGATATCATACCCTCTTCTAATTCATACAATTTTAACCCTATCTAAGGTTGAGTAATTTTGTGAACAAATTATTCTATTTATGTGGTACTACACCACCTAATTTTTATTGTAGTCTCTTTTGTTACTTTATCACTTGTTTAGAAAAAATAAAAAATGCATACCTTTTTTAAATATTTCCAAATCTGGTTAAACATAGAGAACAAACCTTTTATACATGAAAAAAGGTATACTCATAGTGGGGTCTCTTTGGCCCTAGTTGTGAGGTAGAGAATTTTTATGATGAACATTAACACTCTGCCTTGTTTGAGGATGTCATCCTCTTTGAGCCTATTTGTTGAATACCAATCTAATCCCTGATAATTTTTGTGCATCATCCTCATCCTTCCCCTTTGATTTGTGTGATGTGATTGAAGGCTAATATTTTAGGATATGCTCCTTTGATTTGTGCATCACACTTAAAGGTTACCATTTTAGGATATCCCCCTTCAATTTGTGTGAGCGATCAAGATCCACACCATGTGAAGGTTACCATTTTAGGCTATTCTCCTTCAGCTTGTATGAGTAATCAAAATCCACAATGCATCAAGGTTATCATTTTGAGACTTCTTCCTTTGGTTTGTGCAAGAAACAAAACTATGTAACATCTGGTCATTACCATTCTTGGCCCATCACTAGTTTTTGTTGAACTTATTATTAAAGAACCTCAATTTAATGAATCTGATTTTGTTTATCCCTTCTTCGATAGTCTAATTTTTGGATATCCCATTATTGAAACATAAATCAGTGTTCACCTTGAGCCAATTATTCCCCACTTTAGAAATTTTATGCTGATCTTTGAGCCAAAACAAGAATTATTACCTCTTCAAGAGCTATATTATGAGGACCAAAATGTGTTCAAAGTTGATATTTTGCAACCGATTATTAACCAAATCCATGATTTTATTGTTAAAACACCCATTTTTGATGAGTCAACCTATGATGAATCACCTATTTATATTTTACCTATTTTTAAAGAGCCTATTGGTTGTCTAGATTGCACCCTAGCTGAACAAAGGGAATTGTTTAGGTCCTCTTGCTCAAACCTAATCCAACATGGGATTGACCCTAGGCTATGGGTTACCTAATCTTGGGTCAAAATTCTAGAGAAGGTTAGCTTAATCTTGGATTTATCACGTAAACTATACCTAATACTAACTCTTACCTTGAAAAGGGAGAGGATTGACAATAATTCATAAAAGCATGTAAAAAATGAGGTGATGCACCAAATATTTTGATCCTTCTAATTTCATAAGACACACTATAAGACATGATCAAGACTGCAAAAGATCACTTCATTCACTCTTTGATTAGTTTCACATAAATATTTCACACAGTGGCATGGATTAGCTATCAACCTAGCATAGGAGGGCAACTGTCCACTTCCACACTGACCAACATACTGTATGCACTTAGAATGACCTATGAGAATTATCAAAACATTGTATAAAGGTGAGGAAACTTAGATAGAGTTAAGTAAAGTAGATATTTACTTGATCACATCAATGAATTCATGAGACACACTTTAACTCAACTTGTAAAATGAAGGAATTTAGTCTTTATTACATCAAATAGGTGTTACAGTGTAAATCTTAATAGAGTTTAGTCATGCCAAAAAGAGGGATCCATTTCAAGGCTTAGAAGCCTATATATATAGTAGAATGGGATGAGAGAGATGGGGAAGGATGCCCAAAAGAATGGAGAAGGGGTCATTATGATCAATATTTACAATCATCCATGTTGATTTGGTTAGAATGGATCATTATACTCAAAATACTTCTAGAAAATGGCTATAACAACATATTAGTCCCTTTCCATCTATTTTTGGTATGCATCAATGCTCCTTACATTTTCAAGAGTGGAATCAAGTTATTTTCAAGTTGAATTCTAGCATCCAAGCCATTTACAATAGATGGATCAATCTTTTGTAATCTCCTTTCAACATTTATGCCATTACAACAACTTAATCAATCTATTTTGATCTTAGTGGCATTGATTGGTCCTCATTATCTCCTTAATGGTTTGTCTTTGGCATGTAAGAATGGAGGAAAGGGGTAGTGATCATGTTACTAGATTTGGCACTGATCCCATCCAAACTAACATGTCTGCCTCCATGGCATCCCTTTATAATATTGGATCTAGTTTGACCTTGATTGAAATGGCTTTGAATTTTAATTTTGACCATCGATCTTGATTTGAGCTTCTTATATTATGCCAATTTTCAGCTTCTCATTTACTCAATAGGATCCTTATGACTCCTTGACCTCTTGTACATCATAAATCTACTTATATATGAATGAATTTTTACCATTGATATTCTAACAAATTAACATGGTTGAGAAACTTGGTAGCTTCTCATTAGCCTTTGAGATTCATTGACTTATTGACTCATCACTCACCATTAGATCTACTTTATATAATTGCACACTCTCTATTGATCTACCTAAACCCACCAAACTTGTTAGTCATCATGCACCATTGGATATCTATTAGGACACTTGAGATATTTCCACTTGTTAGATTCTAGTTGATGCTAACCTTTTGACTTGATGCTCACTGTTGATCTCTTTGGTATGATTGAATATGCACCATTTGATCCTAGGACCCACTAACATCTATCAGATTAACACTCATCATTAGATCTTGACCTTATCTCCCAAGATTTGGACACTTATCACTCTCACATTAAACCTTGAGATATTTTTAATTCTAATAGCTATTTCATGAAGCTTAAACTTGACTTCTATGTGCCTATTTCATTCTGTAAGTCTAACTTTGAAGCTTTATATCTTGAAATAGAAAGCTCATCAAGACATGAAATTTGTAGAGAATGATCTTGGCATGAGTAAATTCATTTACATGTAATATTTTGGGCTTGGGAGGATTTTTGAGCAAACTTATTAAATGCATAATCAATATGACCAGTCCATTTTTACATGATGTTCTTATGATGATCTAGTTCTTTTGGACTTGTAAAAGAACATTCAAGGATCAAAATGAGTTTCTAAGACCTATGAAACTTTATTTGTCCATGAATTCTTGAAACACTATGAGAACCTAATGGATTTATTCCCTTGTAAATCTAAACCCATTTCAAGCCTTGCTTCCAAAGATCAACAAATTACACTTTAAGCTTTTTTAAAGTGTTTAAAAATATTTATAAATTCTATATGATCTCCTCTTGAATTCCACATGCTCCTTGTGACATTGGATCACTCTTCAACCAGGACCCTACTCAACTTCTTGGTTTGGATTAGACATATTTTGGTATATAGGCCAAATTTTCCCAACATCTTTGATGACTTAGCTAGGCAACATGCCTGCTATGATTGAGAACTCAAACCATTTGCATAACTCTTGGATGTACCAATAATTACCAATCTGCTCTATGATTGCAAGAAACCTATTTTATTATAAAGATAATGAATTCCACCAAAACAAGGAAGGAAACACAGAAAATAGGGAAGATAAATAAACAAAGTAAGAGCAAACAAACTAATGTGCTAGGAGAACACTTAAAGGAAATCAAAACAAACTATGTATAGGGGATGGAAGAAATCAAAATAAACTATGTATAGTGGACTTGGATTCCTTAATAATAATGTTTTAGATGTATCCCATTGATTGGGATATGAAGCTCCTCACTATCCATCCTTGCAAGTTGGAAATCATTGTGAGATTTGTAGCTAGAGATTATGTATAGACCACTCCAAAGAGATTCAAAATTTATATGAATTCCTTGTTTGGCTCTATCCTTATCCCACTTGAGGACTAAATCTCCTTCTTTAAAACTTCATGAAGAAGCTCCTGTGTTAAAAGCTCTATTCAATTTTTATTGATGGTTTTTTATAGATAACATGGACTGATGTCTTATCTCTTCTAACTCTATAATCTTAGCATATCTAATCTCCATAGGTTAATTCTCCAATAACTCAAATTGATGCATCAGTTCTATAGTAGGAAATTCAAGAGAAATAGACATTCTTGCTTCCTTACCAAACACCATATTGTAGGGAGAGTTATTTATTGACCTTTTTAGGTGATCCTATCAACCCATCAAGCTAACTTCAATTTTAGATGCCATGACCTCTGATTATCTTTAATTTTTCTTCTTATGATCTTCAATAGGTTCTTCTTAGTGGACTCAACAAGACCATTTCTTTGGGGATAGTAGTTTGATGAAGTTTTGAGATACATCCCGTGTTGAATTACCCATTAGCTGATTATAGACCCCATAAAGGCCATAACATTATCATAAATAATGGTTTAAGGGAATCCAAATCTAGTAATCAAACCTTCATATAAATCTATCACATTGGTCTCATTTTCCCCCTTCAATGCCACAACTTCTATCCATCTAGTGAAGTAATTTGTAGATATCAATATACATTTATGACCTGAGCTTGAAGGGGGGTTAATGAGACCAATAAAACCCAATCCCAATTAGGAAAAGGGTTGATCCATTGTAATTGGTTGGAGAGGTAAGGTTACAAGTTTCACCTTTCCAACAAACATATCACATTGTCTACATTTCTTAACCCATGCATGACAATCACCAAATAAGCTTGGCTAATAATACCCACTTCTTATGATCTTGTGGGATGTGGTCCTTGCTAAATAATTCCCTCCACCATGAAACACTTCAAGTAACCTATCTTTTTAATGTTTTTCAATGCATCTTAACAACATGCCATTGATATCTTTCTTGAACAAAACACCATCAACAAGAAGAAATGAAATAGATTACAATCTAAAATATCTTATTTTTGAAGGGGTTAGGTGATAGGGATAAAAACCATCTTGGAGATATCTTACCAAATCATGATACCAATTTGAAGGTGAGGTATGATCAACTATAAATTCTTCATCAGTTGACACCATAACCACCTCATTAGCTTCTTGTAAGTCTTGGACTAGATGCTCATAATGTCCCTTGCCTCTAACTAGTTTTATGACCTTGATCTCCACATCATACTCCATTACCTTGGTTATCCAACCATCTCTTTTATCATTTATGTCTTTGTTTAAGAGGAATTATTTGATACTTGGATGGGCAACCATCATATGTATCTTATTATTAGACAACAAGTATCTAAATTTATTGAGAGACCTTAAGACTGAAAGTACATACATTTCTATGAAAGAGTACCTTGTTTCACATTCTTTCAAGACTTGATTGAATAAAGCTATTGGCTATTCTAATGCCTCCTAATTTTGCTACATAAGAATTCTTGAAATGGTATCAATGTTAGCATAGGTGTACATAATAAATTCCTTTGATAAATTTGGGTTCGTGATTGTAGGATTACTAGCCATAGCTTTCTTAATTTATTCGAAACTCCTTACTCCTCCCTTAGACTACCTGAAGATCTGATTCTTATTTAACATGGCTTTAAGTCACTTAGCTAAAGTGGCAAAGTATGAGATGTATCTTTTGATAAAATTGATATCTCCTAAGAAAAATTATAAAGCTTTTTTATGCTTGGGCAAGGAAAGTGCAAGAATTTAAGCTATCCTTTTAGGATCTATGCTTAAACCATGCTTTGAAACTATATGTCTAAGAAGCTTACCTTTATGAACTAAGAATACACACTTTTTGGGATTCAAGGATATCCCAAATTGTTTACATATTTCAAACACTTTCTCAAGGTGAACCATATGCTCACTTTCATTCTTTGAAAACACTGTTATATCATCCAAATAGACTAGAACATACTTATTAAGAAGGCCCTAGAATTCCATATCCATGGATCTCAAAAATTCTGCTCCAATATTGGATAGACCAAAGGGCATCTTTCTATAAGTAAATGTCCTCCACTTTGTGGTGAAGGATGTCTTGAATTAGTCTTATTCTTTGACCAAAATCTAGTTTTAACCACTATATCCATCTAATAAGGAGAACCTTTTATAACCTGCAACCAACCATAAAATCTATTCCATATATGGTAGTGGATAGTGGTCTTTAAGGGAAGCCTTATTCATGTCATAAAAGTCAACACACATTCTAATTTCACCATTATTTTTTCATACTAGGATAAGTTTTACCACCCAAGTTGAGTGCTTTATTAGAGATATAATAGCTAAATTAATGAGATTATAAAGCTCATCTCTCATCAAAATCTCAAGTTTAAGATTAATAAGCCTTTATCTTTGTCTTACTAGCCTAGTATCATCTTCTAGCTCAATGGTGTGTTGAGATAGACTTGCGTCAAATCCCTTGAGATCAATATATTGACATGAAAATACATCAACAAAACTTGCACATAAATTAATGAAAGCCTCCTTTTATTAATAAGTTCATACCTTGCCCAACTTTAGGTTATTACTAGGTACAACTTACATATTGACATAGTGTTCTTCATTTGTTGACAAGGTTGAATATTCCTTCCTCAACTCATCATCACCATTGAATATGTTTTCAAAAGTGACCAATCCCTTGGATAACTTATTTGTTTTTATTTTCACAATATGATCACCATACTACTGCAAGTACTTTGACTAATTTCTTGAAGAAAACTCATCATCTTCTTGCAAGAATTTGACAATTTGATTATCATCTTCAAACACTTTCCAATTATCATTGTTATCTAAAATACAAGGTATTATAATCACCTTAATGTGTGATTGAACCTTTTCATTTCTTACATCAGTTGGGATACTAAATTGTGCCCCAATGGTTGCCAACTTGTCTATATGTTTATTCTCATCTCTTGTTATTGCTTGAATAATGAAGGCCTAAAACTCTTCAAGTAAGTCCCATACCCTATGATTATAAGATTTAAGTAATGGGTTTTTGCATACATTAAGACCTCTCACTTGGTGAACTATGAGTTTAATATCACCAAAGACTTGTAAGATGTTGACTTTCATCTTCCTATCCCATTGTAAACCATAAATTAGTACCTCATATTTTGCAACATTATTTGAATAACCAAATTTAAATTTAATAGATGATAAATACCTTTGATTTGATAGATAAATCAACATCATTCTAGCCCTAGTACCATGCTTATTCCTTGACCCATCAAAGTATATTTTCCAAAGATCATCACTAAACTCAACAACCTCCATTAAGGATAAAATTGGTGCATCTTTCTCATACAAGCAATAAACACCAAGCCCTTATTTAATTAGCTTGTAAGGATCATATTTATGTGAGTTAGAGGCCCACTCATCAAGGAAAAAATTTGGAATCCCATCTAAAGGTAATTCAATTTCATCTACACTATCTTCTATCACCTCATTTGAGATGAGGCAATTGATGTTCACAATACTTGGCATATATGGTTCTAAATGGAACCATGCAATAGTGATGAAGGAGCATCAAAATATGGCTATGTAAATATTCACGTTGCACTTGTCTATAGTTTTTGTGATATTTTAGGAGTCAATAAGAAGCTCTGAATGCTTTAATTATATTAGCATAATTATTTTTAGGTGTAGGTGGAATTTCCCTCTAAAATGAATATTTAAATGTTGTCAAGAGTTTTGACTATTCCCAAGAAATATGTACAAGACCTACATAAATGTGAAGCAATCCTTAGATGAATCTAGAAGACTTTGGTTACATTGAGACTAAAGAGTGAGTATTTTTTCTGATAAATATTAGTTTATAAAATTTTGGATTTGTACTTGGCATAAGCTCTGATACCTTTATTTTTTATCTAAAATATAAGCCTAAAGGCTTGTTTTTTTATTCCTCTTCTACCTACGTATATCTCTTCATTAACCCTTATTTAAAATGATATTAAGATTATCTCTTTTGTAATAAAATGTATTTATTTTCTCTTGGTCTTGAAGGTTTCAAAGCTTATCCTAATGTACAACTCCAAAATTCTATCAACTAATCTTTATCTTAAAAACTACTCCCTCTTTAGTCTCAACGTAACCAAAATCTTTTAGATTCATCTAAGGATTACTTCACATTTACATAGGTATTATACATATCTCTTGGAAATATTAAAAACTCTTGACAACATTCAAATATTCATTTTAGAGGGAAATTATAACTATGCCTAAAAATTCTTATGATAATATAATTGAAGCATTCAGAGCTTCTTATTGACTCCCAAACTCTCACAAAACTATAAACAAGTGCAACATGAATATTTACATAGCCATATTTTGATGCTTTTGTATCAAATAGGCTCAAAATATATGGTTACCTTAGTTCCATACCTATTTCTAAACATCAAATATGTCCAATCAGCTAATAAGTATCCTCCAATCTTTGAGGTAAAGTCCCTTGATAGACACATTACAAAGTAGGGAGGTAAGTCCATCACAACTACATCTTGATAAATGGTAACATTGGGACAAATATGTAGTGTCAAATTTAGATATTTAATGATGCCTAGTATCTTTATTGGTGACCCATGTATTTTTTAATACTCCATGAGTATTTGGTTTATATACAAGATCAAGCTTGTCTATAATTTGCTTAGGTATGATAGTGTTATTGGTTCCACTATCAACCATATAATTATTGGACTAAATAGTCACTAACTATCAAAGAGAGGTAGAAGGGAGGAGTTTTACTTGAATTTGCCTCAGCTTTTTCCCCTTTTTCCATTTTGTATACCTATTATACTTGATGCTTGACTGGCTAGTTTGAATTAGTTAGGACAATTCCTTATTTCTCAACTCATTATGGAAACACCTTGAGTAATAAAAGCTCTTAGATGAGCATGTCTTTTTTCCTTGGAATAACAAGGTAATCCCACATGATAATGATAACATTGTATTTATTCATTTGATCTATTATGCTAAATGAGGCTCAAATAACCTTTGGTTGCACCTTTTGAACCACTAGTTGTTAATAAACTAGGGGTATTTGAAGGACCTTCACAACCTTTGCATTTTGATTTTTTTGTGTTATAGGGGCATTGGGTTGAACTTTGATACTTTTGAAACCAACATTAGGAGAACTAGAATCATTATTCACATCTTGAGTCTCATCAATGGCTCTTCTCTTAGCTCTAGTTATAGCTACAACTTGACCATTTGAATTGCTAGTCTCACCAACATGATTGAATGCAACATAATCATCCATTTACGAATTTAAATTAATATCATTAAGCTGCCCTTGAACTTGTTGAACCTCTCCTTGGGGTAAAAAACTTGTCTCTTGATACTACCCCCCTTGAAGAAAAACTCTTCTTGTGTCATTTGTGGCATAGTAATTTTTTGTGATACCATAAGTTGGCCCTAAGCATCATTGAGATTGGATGTCTGCCAACTTGACTCATGCATCAAATTATTTTGAGGTGGTATGGGAATAATATATTTTGAACTTATTGGTATATTAGGTTCAAGAGATTTATATGTTTTAACTATAACTATGGATCTTTGTTCTTGGTAGGGTGGTTTATTTTCCCTAAATCATTGGTAGGGAGGATTTTGATCTCTAAAAGACTGATATGAGGTTTTATTTTGTTGTTGATAAGGTCTAGCCTAGTTTTGTAGTTTTTTGAGTTTAACTATTTCATTCCCAAAATATTGTAAAAAACTTTTCAATTCTCTAATATCACCAACTTGACTAGAAGGGGCTGCTACTTGAGCCTTAGGAGGTGGAATAAGGGATAATGATGGAGATTGAGGAGATTGAGGGGGTGGAAAATATTGAAACTCTAGGAATATAGGCATTAGAGGTTAAGGAGAAAGATTACCAACTTGTATCAATATTTTTTTTGCTTTATGACAACTTCATAAGCATTTAGCATGGTATTACCACCCATAAACTATATCATCACACTAATATCAGAATTAAGGGATCTTAAATAATATAAGAAGGCATATTATAGGGATGGTCTAATGAAAGCAAGTATTATAGTTCATGTCTTTTGAAGTCTGAGGTTGAAATCAAACATTAATTTTTGACGATATCCCTTTATGTTAGTTAGCTGTTCAACTAGAGATAGGTGGTCAGACTTGTCCTCAAATTATCTAACTAAGGCTACACCTAACTCATCACAGGTAGAAATTGAATTCAATGGAAGATTTTTATACCATTCCAATGATTTTCCTTTGAAGGAAGTAGCGAGTAATCTGATAGCCACATTATCTTGAACAACATTATGAATAGAGCAAAGGTTGGAAACATCCTAGATGTGCTCAATTATAGTTTTTTGATGCTCTCCAAAAAATAATGGGATAATCTTAAGGGAAGACATAAGAATGTCATCATACTAGGCTAAAATCAATGGACTACCTCTATTGAATGGCACAAATACTTGATTTTTGATATCTATTTGGCCAGTGGGGATTGCATTGCTTGAGGCAATAAGATGACCAGGGGATGAATATTACTTTTGGGGATAAGGTCCTATCCACTTAAATATTTCTCTCTTATATGAAATAGTAGGCAACTCAATGAATTCAAGAGGAATACCTTTACTAGCTTACTTTGTAGTAACCTTTGGCATGAGAATGTTGCCTAGAAACTTGAAGAATCTTCAACTTATGATGATGGTGGATCTCCTTTGCTTTTATAGATGCTTCTCTTTATCTTAATATTTTTGATTCCTATCAGAGAATGGGTCCCACTGGGTGTGCCAAAACTATTGGTTAGCTAGATTTCACCCTAGCTAAGAAAAGGGGATTGTTCATGTCCTCTTGATCAAACCTAGTCCAACATGGGACTGACCCTAGTCTATGGGTCACCCAATATTGGGTCAGACCTCTAGAGAAGGCCTACTTCCTCTTGGATTTATCACCTAAACTATAAATAATACTAAATCTTTGTTGGAAAAGGGAGAGAGATTGACAATAATTCATAAAATCATGTGAAATATGAGGTGATTCACCAAGTGTTTTTATCATTCTAATTGTACAAGACACACTATAAGACACATTCAAGACTGAAGAAGATCACTTCGTTCAATCTTTGATCATTTCACACAAGGGCATGGATTAACTATCAACCTAGCATGGGAGGGAAATTGTCCACTTTCACATTGACTAACATACTATGTATGCACTTAGAATGACCTATGAGAATTATCAAAACACTATATAAAGGTGAGGAAACTCAGACAAAGGCAAGGAAAGTAGATATTCATTGGACTACATCAATGAATTCATGAGACACTTTAAATCAACTTGTAAAATGAAGGAATTCAATCTTTATTACATCAAATAGGTGTTACAGTGTAAATCTTGGTAGAGTTTAGTCATACCAAAAAGAGGGATACATTTAAATTCTTAGAAGCCTTTATATATAGAAGAATGGATGAGAGAGATAGTGAAGGATGCCTAGAAGAATGGATAAGGGTTCATTATGATCAATATTTATAATTGTCTAGAATTGATTCAGTTAGAATGGATCATGATGGTCAGACTACTTCTATAAAATGACTATAACAACTATATTAGTCCCTTTCCATTTATTTCTAGTCTACATCAATGCTACTTACAATTGAAATGATGGAATCAAGTCATTTTCAAGCTAAATTCTGGCATCCAAGCTATTTACAATAGCTAGATCAATATTTTGTAATCTCCTTCTAGTGCTGATGTCATTACAACAAATTAATAAATCCATTTTGATCTTGGTAGCATCGATTGCTCCTCAGTGGTTCCTTACTAGTTCATCTTTGGTATGCAAGAATGGAAGAAAGGGGTCATGATCATGTTATTGGCTTTGGTGATGAACCTATCAAAACTAACATGTCAACCTCCATGGCATCCCTTTATAATATTATCTCTTATTTAGCTTGGATTGAATTGGATTTGAATTTTAATTTTGACCATCGATCTTGATCTAAAATTCTTATATTGTGCCAATTATCAGCTTCTCATTTGCTCTAAATGATCCTATTGACTCTTTGACCTCTCATGCACTATAGGTCTACTTCTGTATAAATCAATGCATTTTATTGATCTTCTTCTAGATTAACATGGTTGAGAGACTTGGAAAATTCTCATTATCCTTTTAAATCTATTGACTTTTTGACTCATCACTCACCATTAAATATTCTTTATATGATTACACACTCACCTTTGATCTACCTAGACCAACTGAACTTGTCAATCACTACACACCATTGGATATCTATCAGGACACCCAAGATCTTGCCACTTATCAACTTCTTAATGACACTAACCTTTTGAATTGATGCTCATCATTGATATCTTTGGTATGATTGAATATGCACCATTAGATCTTGGAACCCACTGACATCTGTTAGATTGATGCTTACCATTGGATCTTGACCTTAACTCCTGAGATTTGGACACTTGTCACTCTCACATTAAACCTTGGGATATTTTGAATTCTAAAAGCTATTTTATGAAGCTTAAACTTGACATCCACGTGCTTGACATAAACTTGTCATTCCACCTCTCACAAGCATTTATTAGGATTGACATAATCACACTTTGTTGAACTACATCCATGTGACATACCATTTATAGAATATCAGGGGGGCCAAGACTAAATTCATTCAGAATAAAAACACTCTCTTAGTGAAACCTTTTTAGAGGTGTTAGGAGATGATCAAAGTTCAAGCTCAACATCTTTAAGTGAAACCTTTTCAAAGGCACTAAAAGACAATCAAAGTCAAATGTTAACATCTCTTTGTAAAACCTTATTAGAGGAGCTATGGGATAATCCAAACAAATTCAATGGTGAAAACCTCATCGAGGTACCAACATCTAAGCATGAAATTTATTAATTATTTGATGAAGGCATTATCAAAGATCAAATCATTACAACTTCTAATCTACAACATAATCAGATGGTAGTTACTCTTAGGATAAAAAATGAAAAAATTGGTGGTCATATCGAGAGTAAATTCAGAGGTCTTTGGCCCCACCACAACCAAAATTATGCTGAATCTAGAATCAAAAACATTGTGTGAACCTAAAATAATGATCTTCATTTATTTCCTAACCATTATACACTTCTTTATTATCCAACTATTAATTATCCATTTATACAATTTATCCTATACTTAACATTATTCATTACCATCTTTGGTAACATTTTCCTTTATAGAGGCTATAAAGATATCTTGTCTCAACATTTGAAGGAAGTTAAATTAAAAACTAATGAAGATCACAAACACATTATTAAGATCCGGATTTGTAGTAGGTTCTTGATAGAATAACTATTTTGAAAGGGTGTGTGATAGAAATTTTATTACTGATCATTTTTGTTATCTCATTTATTGACTAGGATGAGTATCTCCATGTCAGTAGGAGCAGAAGAACCATTTTTAATTTGCCATTACCTTACTTTATCTCTTGGGAGAAACCTTAGATACCATTTTTATAGGCATTTTATACCATTATGTTCTATTTGTCTCTTTATTTGAACTACATTGACTTGAGGTCCTTTGGACTATGTAGGCAGTGCTCAATTTCTATTGAGGTTAGTTCAGTCACCTTTGCCATGCTCTCACCATTTTATGAGCATTTTATAAGTTTAAATGATCTCACCATTTTTCAATCCACCTTGACCATGATCTCACTATTTTTCAAGCACACTAAGCTAATCATCACTTGGGGAAACTTTGTTGCCACTATAGCCAATTATCTTTTGATAATTTTTCTTATACCATTTTATTATACTATCTCTTCACTATTGACTAAGGCTAATTTTTAGTCATCCTAATTACCTTATTTTGATCTTGGTTCCTTTGGTTATTCCTACACTTTCCATGAGGGGATTCTAATCTGGTTTCCATAGTTTTAGAATACCATGTTGACTGATAGTCTATGAATGTAGTGTGACATTTGATCTAGCAAGTTATCTTTTATCTATTATCTTATTTGGTATCACTGATTATAACCACCTATGGGAAAATTAGTGTTGCATTTGATACCCATGATTATAACCACCTTTAGGCAAATCAAAATTATGACAATATTTCTTGATTATAATTACCTATGGGCAAATTGGGTACAATGCATTTTTATCATGCATTGTTACATCACCTGGTCATTACTATTATCATTTTCCTAGCTATTTTCCTTTATTTGTGAACTTTTTGTGATTTCATTAATTTTTCATCACCTTTTATGTTGGTGGAATTATCGTGACTTTAGGTCTTATTGGGATTACATAGGTTATTTTAATTCATATTGAGTTCAACCAAGCCCCCCATTTTTAATACGCTCTCACCATTTTTTGAGCATTTTAAGTTGGCATGCTCTCATCATTTCATGAGCACTCTTTACAAAACCCTTACCATTTTGTGATTTGGATCATTATGTGTATCTCAATTCTCAATCAAGTTGAGATACTTTGAAAATTCCAAAAACATTCATAAAATTCCAAAAACTCAAAAATATTTTGTTTTGTGTGTGTTGTTTGGTCTTTTGTTTTCCTATTTGGTCTTCCTTTGTTCATTTTCCAATTACATCTTGATGGTCCACATGGATATTGATTATTTATATCTTGTTCTCATGTTATTAAGCTTGATTTATTTTTATACATTCTTGTTCATACTTAAGTCATGATTATTCATATCTTGATTTTGAGTTTGGTTCATTTGTTGTTTTTTTTTCTTTGCTTTTATTCATTTTTTGTTTAAATGTAAATAGTTATAACTCTAGTCTTGGTCATATTTACCTGTAGAAACCAAAATTGTGTCGAATCCCCTTTGTCTCTTACACACTTATTAATTTAAAATAAATCATTTATTTTAAATTAATGACATCACCTCAACACCTCACCTTGGACACATTGCCCTAAGACCATTTCCTACCCTATGACTCACCTTGAGACTAGGTCATCTACCTAAGACCTAGTCTCACTCCATACCAACTGCCTAACCAAAACTCATGCCTAATAAACCCATCCTTTGACTGTTCTCTAATGAAAAATGCACATAGTGGATGGAGAAATGGGAAAAGGGCTAAAAATAGCCCTTTTACCCATTCTCTAGCCACCGACGTCAGTCAACTATCAGCTGATGCCAATGAAATTGCCAACGTCAATTTCTTAAACTGAGTTCTAACCTTGAGCTAATGGCTAATCACTGATCCTAAATCCTAGATCTCTCTCTCTTTTGAATTCTTCCTCCCAGACTCTGAGACATCGACGTGCACACTCTGAGACCAAACATCAGACTTTGACTAACACTCTCCTAGCTACATAAACTCTGCACAAGTGACTCCAAATTGGATTAGAAAATTGTACGAGGGATTTGACATCAGCCACAACAGGAATACGCATTCTAACACCCTTGGTTCTTCTAACAGAGCTAAATATTCTTCTATTTCATTTCAGTAATTTAGAATACATTAGTAATTAGTTTTTATTTACTATTTCTAAATACTATCAACTAGACCTGACTTCCTACATAGAAAGGCTGAAAAGCCTTCCTTCTATTCTTATCCTCTTTTTACACCTATCCCCAAAATTTTCCCCCTCTCATACCCTATTCACTATCTTGCAACCCTGCACAAACCCTTAAACTCCCAGACTCCTCTGTCGACCACAGACATATCCTAAAACCCGTCCAAGGCACACTGCCCCTATCGACATTGGTAACATAACCGACGTCGGCATATTGAAAAATCGACACCGATAGGACTACCAATGTTGGTGACTGTGATAGAATGATTGTAGAGAACATGTACGCATTATCCTTTATTTCTCTTTCTTAGTCTTTCACTATTTCTTTTTATACAACACTCCTTTTGTCAAATAGTGGACTATCATCCTTTACAGAGCTTTACGCTTTTGGGACCGAGCATTGCTTGGTAGTCCACCTTATCTTTATCTAACATTCTCTTGGTTTGAGTCTTATTCTTATCTATAGGTGTCTTCCTCCACAGCCAAAGAGGAGCTCCTACAATGTTCAGATACGGTGCACAACTTAATTTGGGTATCAATCAAACCCCTGACCTTTAACTTTTAGTTTCTTCTTCTTCTGAATGTAAATAGAAAAAACGTAGAGAAACATTCTTTGTTGTTTTTTTTCTTTGGTTTTATTCATTTTTTGTTTAAATGTAAATAGTTATAACTCTAGTCTTGGTCATATTTACCATTATAATTAGTTATAGGTATTCACATTTGAATTGGCTCATCAAAATTGAAATGTAATGTCATTATAAGTTACTCATACTTATGATGTATAATTTCTCATGCTATAACAAGCACTTTATGCTTTGTTTCCAAGTCTCAACACCGATGCAAATGTAATGAATAAATTTCAAGAAAACTAAGGAAACTAGGTACCTATGGCTTATTCTACACCTGACTCTATGCAAAACATGCATCTCTTGGCATAAATTACGACTCAAATCGAATAACTGGTCAATTTTTTTCATCCTTCATTCCATTTTCTCCCACTTCAGGTGAAATACATTAGCTTGAGGTCCATCTAGAATATGTAGGAAAAACTTGGATACATGATGTATCTTAGGTTAGCTCAGCCATCTTCATCCTTCTTTTCATCTCTTTCATCACTTTGTGCATCCTTGTATGCTTGGTTTTTTATGGCTCTTACAACCATTACACCCTCACATATATGTTTGTGCCCATTCGTCTTTAATATATGTAATATGTTATATCCTTGAGCTATTGATTACCAATTTGCCTTACAAGGGAATAAAATTTAAACCAACTGTTGAATCAAATAATCCCTATAAGGGCAACCCATTCTTTATCAATGATCAAAATCAGCCTTATTGGGGAAAAATTACTTACCACATGATCATTTTTTGCTCTAATGGAGCACATTATTATTTTTTCTATGTATAGAGACAATGCTCTCCTTTTCTTCTAATTCTAAGCTCTGTAGACTTTTTCCCTCATTCTAGTAATATTTTAGTGTGAAACTTGTCTCAGGATTGATCATTTTGTAAGCGTGCAACTTGAACCCTAGCTTTAAGTGTGTTCAAAGTGTGTTGCTTATATTTTTGGATTGTATCCTTCCCATTCCCACCATCCTTGGGGCCATTTTTCTCTAATTATATTTTGATCATTTATGAAAAAAATGCATGAAATAATTAGCTCATTTGGATTTAATCTATCCCATGGATTAATCTCACTGTACTTCTCTTTTTGAGACTCCATCCTTCTCTTTCATCCCTATATTTCCTCTCGAGGGGGCATCATGGGTCATTTACAAACTATTATTGATAACTCTTTTCTTTGAAAGTACATTGCTTCACTGAATGTATTGTTATACCTTCTTAAATAGGGGCAAAATATAGACATCCAATTCCTAACACCTTTGTGTTAAAATTGTCAATCTTACTCAAAATTTTCTAAAATGCATAATTTGGGCCGAAATCACTTAAACAAGCTAAATTTTTAGATATTATCATATAAAAGTGCCAATTTAGGTTAATGTATCCCTAAATGGCGAAATGCATTTTATATAATTATTGAATTTTATCAAATCATTTGGAGTCAAAATGATGAAAATGCATTTTAGTGCTCTGGATCACTCTTGTAGTTTAATTCAGAGGCACACAACATGTGCATGTGTTATTTTATGTCATCAAGATCCTAAATGGGATAAAATTCTATACACAACTAACATCTCCTTCTAATTTTTCTCCAGTCAAATTATAACCCATTGATATGACTTTTTGACTAGTTTGATTAATTATGCACCAATTTCTAAAGAATTGCACTAAAATTGATTAATCTTATTTAGGCAAATTAAACCAAATTATGAGCTTCAGTAAGAATTCCATGGAAGTTATTGAATATTTATTTATTGGAAATTAATTCATATTAACTACATCATCAAGTGAGGTCATTTTTGGGGTGTCATCTATAAGCCATAAATACAACAAATATTAGGATTATGGCTTCCCATGCCTCTTCCTCCCAAATCATTATGAGGATATTTATGGATTTTACTAACATAATTGGATTAATTCATGGACACACATATTCATATTGATATGGATGGTCATGGTTGATCTTGATCAATTTGGAAAATCTATAAATAAGAGGCCTCTTAGTCACATTTCAAATCTTAATTTGTGTAAACTTATAATGTAGGATTCTCTCCACAACCTTTCTTTGTGTTGATTATTATGCTTCATTTGTAATAAGATAGCTTCATTTGCAATAAGATAGCTTCAATTTATAGGCATAACATTGGTATTCATATCATGAGACTATATTATAGTTGGTGTTCTTGAAATGGTGGAGGAGCCTACTTTGCACCATTGTTGCAGACTTGAGCACCAAATCTAGGGTAAAGACACACTTGGAGATACATTTTGATGGTGAGATGCTCATGGGAAGGTAATTAGTATTTGATTTATTTCATTTGACATTTATTATCATTTGCACACCCCATTCAAATAGGTTGGCCTAGATTGTTAATTATTTATGTAATTTTCTTGGTTTCTTGACTAATGCTTGATCTAACCATCTTTGTAATCTATCTCTATACTAGGTGGTTAGGCACATAGTATGGTAGGCATAGGGGCCCTTAGAGGAAGCCCATAACTTGGATCACTATGTCATTTTTTACATCCAGTAGTCCCCAATGGCCATGATGGAGTCTTGGATTATATTTGAGAATTAAGGCATGGGAGATTCATTGACCATATGATACACCACTAAGTAGAAGTGGTTATAAACATCTTGGACATGCTGGTGGAACTTGTGGTCATAAAGCTTGGGGATAATTGGGCCAGCAAGAACCCACATGGATGATGGGTTAAATGAGAGCATCCCACATATGGCATCGAATAGGTAGCTCATAATATAGAAGTACCCCCAATTTTGGGCATATATAATGGCATAGACCAACTTTAATTTGATCAAACCTCCAATGTCTAGTGTGTCAGAGTGAGTCAATATCATATACAACAAGGGCACCCATAGCTAATTGACATGCTGACATTCTAAGTTATTGAAGAACTAGTTTAATAGGATCATGCATAATTATACCTCCTCTTGAAAGGTGTGACTATTTAGGCATTGATGTTTCTTTGTTGACCCACTTGGAGTCTAGGTTCTCAACCTAGTCATGGAGAATGCCATAGATCTAGTGATCATTCATCTAAACTAATAATAACACTAAATCATATGAGAATGAAAAGTTTGAGATGGAGTAATACACCTTGAATGCATTCATGGATATGTTAAAAATTTGGTGCTGAGATGTGGGTGAACATGCCCAATCATTAATAGTATCCTGCATGTGGATGGCCTTATAGAGGATGTCACCCAATAGGTCAACATAGGGAAATGCCTCTAGTTTGGACATATCTCTATGAAGTTTGCATTTTTATAGGACCAAAGGGAGTCCTCATACTTATAAAACTAATATTTGGCATGATTAGAATCCTTGGGGACCTACTCAATTAATTTAAATATGTCATTATAGTGTTTGTACCTGGTTAAACCAATAGGGAAAGTGGTGTCTTAGTAATCAGGATTTACCTTTAGGTTAGAGGATGTATCAACCATCTAAATAGTATAGAGGGGAAAGTAGGAAGCTTTTGGGCATTATAGGCATGAGATATACTGGTTCTATGTAACTTTGAAAGCAAGGAGTTTAAGATTTTTTCTAAGGTAGTAATGGTGACCGTTAATGGGCCTCCTTTGGGATTTATAAATATATGTACACATATCCATAAATTAATGGTGTTTGGTATCTCACTTGCTATGAATTTTAAATTGGGTTGGTGGATGGATTTTCTCTCTTTATTTCAAAATCTAGAATTGAATTTAGAGCCCATCATCCTCCATTGCTAGCCAAAAATAACAATGGTGATGGGATGTTTTCAAAACTATGTAATTGGGTCTAGATTTCCATTTTTTTAATGCCTAACATGTGGTAGGCATATAGTCACATCTCTCATCTAAATTTTTCTTTCTAACATGTGTCATTAGTCTATTGGTCTTCCCATTAATGGTCGACACCTAGGTGTGATCTGTACTCTATGTTATTCCCATAGACTAAACAACATGTCACCTAGGGACACATGGTCAAACCTAATTGTCCTTGGTTAACCACTTATACTTCATTGTAAGCTTCCCAAGTCACAAGTGGAAACTAGTTCATCTTCACACTAGGTGGCATGGTAGCTTCCCATTAGGTTGGGCTCTCTCAGGTTTTGACATTAATGATAGGTCTAGGGGATTATATTTTCTGACTTTAAATGACATGGTGATATCCCATTGGGTTAGGATCTCTCAAAATTTAACATCTATGAAAATTTCAGGAGACTGGCCTTTCTAACTTTGAATGACATGGTGATATCCCATTGGGCCAAGCTCTCTCAAGATCTAACATCTTTGATAGGTTTGGGGGAGTGACCTTTTTGAATCTGAATGACTTGGTGATATCCCATTAGGCTAGGTTCTCTTAAGATCTGACATCTTTGATAGGTCTGGAGGATTGGCCTTTCTGATTCCAAATGACATGGCAATATCCCATTGGGCTGGCTCTCCCAGGTTTTGACATATCTAATAGGTCTAGGGGACTAGCCTTTTTGACTTTGAATGACATGGCGATCTCCCATTATGTTAGGGTCTCCTAGACTCTAACATCTCTGATAGGTCCCAAGAATTGGCCTTTTTGACTTTGAATAATGTGGTAATCTCCAATTGGGTCAAGATCTCTTAGGCTCTAACATCTTTTATAAGTTTGGAGGACTGGCCTTTCTAACTTTGAATGATGTGGAAACTCCCCATTGGGTCAGCTTGGTGTGATTTCACAAAACAACAAAGTAAGAAAGATAAAAAGAAAATGGTTCATTAATTATTACTTGTCAGATATGGAGAAATCAATTTGCCACAAAGGATAATGAGTTTATCACTTCAAGTAGGGAACTATACTCCAAGAACATCTCTTTGTGAAAATCAAGCTACAATGTTAGGGCCATGATATGTTAAAAGAGAAAAAACACTACTTAGTTATTTTTAGAAAAGTTAAAAGAAGGGTCTGCTACTGCTTGAATAAAATCAAAGTGATGCATATTTTGAATTTTTGAGTAAGCATCATCGTTGAGAATAAAAGGGAGAGCTCTAAAGCTTTAGTTTTTGAAAATTTTAGAGGGGTCCCCTATTTTAGATAAAAGGGAGCATGTTGGTCACAACAAGTACATCTACTCGATCCCTATCAACCTCTTTTTAATAAGGTATCCCAAGTTAAAATTTTGTTATTTAGAGCTAGACACATGAAGGTTCTATTTTTTAAATGAGAATAACCTTCCAAATAGCTTTCCACCACCAAAGCTAATAACCATTTCCATCAAAATAGAACATGGCTTTGTATCTAAGTTTTACAATATACTCCCCCTTTAATGGAGTTTTAGTCTAAAAAATATCATCCTCAACCCCTTATTTGATCCACACATGACTTCTAATAAAAGGACCAACATATTCACCCCAAATTTCAATATCTCTATCTTTTATACCCATATGATGGGCCTTCAATTAGCCTTATTTCAAAAAAAAAGGTCATGGTAGGATCAAAAACTTGAGACAAAGTGAAAAATCTAGAATCCTATAGCTGATAAATTAAATTTGCATGAAATGTATATGTATTTACACTCACCACCCATAGATTGAACCCAATCCTAATTTTTTTCTCTATTTCCATTTTTGAAGTTAACCAGTTTCTAATGAGGGGAAAAGCTTAAACCAATGCCTTCCAAATGATAGAGGAATTTGTGGCCATTTTTGTTGGTTTATGAATCCACTCAATTAATGAGAGAAGATCAATATATTTATGCATGATGACCTTATACCATAAGATCTCATAGTAAAGTCTCCATAGACTCATAATAACTAAAGATTTACTAAAAAATGTATATTTTTTAATCCCTAACTCCATTCTTCCTTTGGCTTAGCAATAATATCCCATTTAACAAAGACCATACCATCTTTAAATTTTTTACTGGTCCCCAAAAATTTAAATCACTTCTTTTTAATATTATCTAGAACCCCCAAAGGGATATGAGCTAAACCATGCCAATAGACAAGGGTAGTTTCTAATATTTACTTAAAAAGAGTCAATATACCACCTAAATATAACCACATAAAATACCTTAAGTTGATATCCTTGTCAATCTCTACCATCAACCACTCTCAATCTTGTTTCCCATATGAGTTAGGCTTTAACATAAATCCCAAATATTTAATCCTTGATTATAAATCAACCTTAGAATAAATAAATATCTATAAAATTTGTCTCTTCTCCTCCTTAGTAAGGGCATTACAAAATAAATAAGACTTTTTCATATTGACCTCCATCCCTATGATAATACTATAATTCCCCAAGATATCCTTGAGTGTGGTAGCATCCTTGATATAACCGTCACAAAAGAGTAATATTTCATCAAAAAATAAAAGGTGAGTAAGAAAAATAGAATTTCCCACTCTGATCCCTTTGAGAGTACCATTTATCTTATAATCCATAATAACTCTACTTAGACCCTCCACAACCAAAAGGAAAAGAATAGGAGACAAAGGATAACCCTGATGAATCCCCCTCCAAATCTTGAAGAATTTAGAAGTGGACCCATTGATGATAAAAAAGGAGACAAAAGAGATACAACCCATGATCCAATTGATAACTTGTAATTTGAACCCACCATTAAGAAGTGTTATGCGAAAATATAACCAACTAACTCTATCATAAGCTTTGGATAGGTCTAATTTAATAACAATAAAAAGTATTTTCTTATCTTTAATAGAGTGTATGTCTTTTTATGCCACTCCCACTGCATCATGTATCTATTTTACATGGAGAAACCCAAATTGTTTAAAATAAATAGAATCTAAATACACTTCTTTAATCCTTCTAGTAATAACCTTAGCAATGATTTTATAAAGATAATTACATAGGGATATAGGCCTAAACTCATAAAATGATTCAAGAATATCTTATTTAGGAATCATAACAATAAAGTTAAAATTAATATCCATGGGAAGTCTCCTAGTGACTTTAATCTACTCAATCAACCTAATCAAGTCATCCTCAAGCAAATCATAGAAACTTAAAAATAAGTCCACAACACCCATCTAGACCTAGATTTTTACTCTTTTAAAATGATTCAAGAATAAATTTAAGTTCTTCCTTAGAGACCTCTGCTAACATTATCTCATTATTACTACCATTAGTAAAATTAGGAATGAAAGTAGTGATATTTATAATCTCGACAAGATTTTACCTTTCAAACTCCTTGAACAAATTATTAAAGTGATTAACCCCAAGTTTAATATTTTGAGAAAGACCTAGTTTTGGATCCTTCCTCTTTGGGAATTTCTCAAATAGTATTGATATTTTTTTGATGATTAACATAATTATGGAAAAAATGGTATTTTCTTCATCAACTTCTAACCAAATATCTCTACTTTTGATCTTCCACTCAGACTCATGAGCTAATAAAATATCACCTTTATTTTTCTCTAACTCTCTAATAATGACCTTAACATCATAAAAAATACCCCATTGACTAGAACTATAAATAAAAATTTAATATCTCTCTCAATATATTTAAGGGCTTGATCCTATTGTCTTGATTTATTTAAGGACCACTAAAAGACAATAGACTTAACATTCCTCATTTTTTTTGGTAAATTAAAAACAAGCAAAAAACCCCAAATTACTGTCATACCCTTTCCAACTAGATTTGACCACATACTAAAATTCTACATCATCTATCCAAGAGGGATCAAAATTAAAAGGACAAGATTGTTTATAAACCTAAAACCCAAGATACAAAAAATTAGGGAAATTATCATATTCACTTTTAGTTTTGACCCAAGACCTGATCCTTTCTCCCTCAACTAAAATATCCTTATAGACTAAGAACCTATTGAGTCTCTTAGTGATATAATCATAAATAGTTTTAGTGTTCCTCCCAATATGGATAATTTTTATTTGTTACACATCCACTAACTCGAAATCCTCAAATTTTTACATAAAATAATCAACAAAAGGGTCTAATTTCCCTAAAGGCCCCCAAAACTCAAATCTATTCAAGGTAAAATTAGAATCCCCTCCCAAGATAAGCTACTTTTCCTTAATGAAACCCATGTCTAAGAGCCTATCCAAAACTAAATTTTATGCTCATGAGGCCCATAAATATTGACCACCACAAAATAGGACCCTTTTTACATATAATGAAGCTAAACACTTATACATGAATCAATGAAATAAATAATTAATGCACCTGAAGGATCTCTTCTTCCTTGCTTAGCCCACTAAATGTAAAGAAATGAATTCCCAATCCTTTTGAAAGGATTTCAAAACACCCTCAACTTTTTTACCTTCAATCATAGTCTCTTAAAGCATCAATATATCATGATTATGTAGATAAACTAACCTCTTTAGGGTAGAATTTTTTGAGGCTCTACCCATCCCATGAGAGTTGAGAGATATAAATATTATTGGATAAATTTACCTGGGGTTTGGATTACTCTAAGTGCCCCTATAAAAGATTTTTATTTTTCTCTTTGAATCTCCCTTTAATCTTGGTATTTTGTTAGTCTAAGGGAAGACTTCCTCCCTAGAGTGGACTTGAATTTCTCCCTATCTATACCAGGACTAAGACCAATTAGGTCATCCATCCCTTCAAAAACAACCACCAAATTTTTGGATCTAATATTGAACCTATTACATTCAGACTCTCCTTCTTCCTAGCTGGAAAAAAAATGTTCTTTGGACCTTTTTTGAAAGTGACTAAGATTTATGACATAAGTCTTAGAAATCCCTTTATCAAAACTCCTTGTCTGAGAAAGAACACTAGGTGAATCCCATAAGAGTGGCCACTATTTTGGAAGAAGATTCAAAGGATTAAGGAAATTAGAAAAAAGGTCAAGTTATGAGGGTTCCATCCTATTATCTGAAATAATAGGTTTAAGGGTTTATTCATTAGGAGGAATACGGGGACTTACATTAGTGAAACTATAAGGACAAGTGGTGTAAATGGATCCTCCAATTCATTCATCTCCACTCTAATTCATTCCTTAATTTCCATCAAAACTTATATCAACACTCCAAACTAATTCATCCCTCCCTTTGCATTAACATGAAAGACCATATTCCCTTGAGCAAAAAACACTTCTTCTGACAAAACCTACCTAGACTATGGGTTGAACACCTCCTCCCCATAATTGAAACCTAAATGACCACCTATACGTTATCCTCTTCTATCATAATCATTGAGACCTTCTCTAGCATTCTAAAATTAGAGGGCTCCAACACCTTAGGTCTCTACACCTATCTAGTAAATTTTAAAGAAGATGAATAAAAAATATGGCCATATGTATGACAACATGCCAAAAAAAAGGGCCTTTTGAATAGTCAATAATTTGAACATATCTCTAATTTCCTATGTAATATCTATAACCTCAAGGAGACCTTTCAAAATACCTATGTTAACCAATATTCTATCCAAAGAGTGAGAAATAATCTTAAAAACCTCTTCATCCCAATCCAAAAAGGTACCTAGATAATCCCCAATTTCTTGAATAATTTTGGATGTCCACAACTCCATTGGTAAACCCAAAAATTTTACCCATATAGGCTTAACAATTTTTGATTCCCTTTTTAGATCAAAACATAGAGATCATCTTTTGAAGGCCAAGGAGGAAGAACCCCAGTACCATATTTCTTGCAATATCCTCATAAATTCCTAAGAAAACCTAAAAGAAAAAGCTAACCATTCATGAGCTAAAAAGTAAAAAAAATTCACATATCATAAGAAGTGACCCAAAATAAATTTGATCCAAGACCTTATTAACTTTTTTTTAGAAATATTTTCCAAAGAATCTTCTAGTTAAGGTTTTTTCTTCCATATCTATAACTTGGCTTAGTAAAATATTTTCACCTAATACCAAATTAATCCTACGTTCTCTAACCTTAACACATATTTTATTCTTCTTCACTATTGCATCAAACCTATCTTATGAATAAGAGTCAACAAACCAATGGACAAAAATCTTAGATCCATGAAGATAACCCCCTACAATCCCTTCCTCAGACATCTCATCTATAGTCTACAAACAATCTAAGGTATTAGACATTTCTTGAGATTTGATCTCTAAAAACCCTAAATCACCATCAAAAGATCTTAGATCATGTGATACATGAGAAAAAGAATATACAATATAAGGTAAAGCCTCATTAATCTATTTATTAGATCCTTGACATATTAGATTATTAACCATTTGTGCCAAATTCCTCTTCGATTACCACCTATGTATTAATACTAAATCATTAGGAAAGATTTGATAATCTTTGATGAGATCCTAAGCATAGTCAATAAGCTCATCCTCATCTTCCATAAGACTGAACCCTACCATTTCATAAAAAATGATCAATAAAACACAAAATTAACCTTGTGCAATCTCTAGAGCACATAGATAAAAGTAAAAGTCTACCACACTTGAATGGTTATTCAATCTTCAACAAATAATCTTAGCCAATGATATAACATTCCATACATAATCACTCATTCACATGATAATATGCCTTTGCATATCCAATCACTAGTTTCTACGTTTGCACATTCCAATCACCATGAAACCTACATAAAAACTCATTCATAATATATACAAAAATATACATTTACACCCTAAAAACCAAAATGTCCTTGATCTAAATTATCTCTTCATAGACTATTCGTATAAATTCTTTAGCTCTCAGCCCCAAAATATTACTAGACTACCATAGACAACTCCAACCTTTTATACATATCTTCTTGTTTGTTCATTTACTAACCATTTTCCTTGAATTTTTTTTCTTCTCTATCTTAGTACTAATAATATATACTAGTCATAATATATAAAATCGATGCATTTGATAAAAAAAGACCATTATTCTTTAGGAAGCTAAATTGTAGCCTTTGGGCCTTCCATGGTTGCCTTCACCTTATCTAAATCATTCTAATGAAACAACTAAGTCTTTATGGAATAGCAATAATAGAAAAATGAGATGTAGAAAAATGTTGATAAAGTTATGGGAACACTTAGTTCCATTGCATAAACATACACTGGGGTTTGTAGGGTATCAAGATAGTTGTCAGGAATAATGAGCTATCAAGATAGACACTAGATCCTATAATATTCCAAAGTAGTCACCAAGATCCAAGACCTATCTTGGAAAACATTTAGGTTTGTGAATTTCATAAGCATGCATTAAAACCCAAAATTTGTCTAGATAGTCATTTCAATCCACATCTTACAGGTATAGTCTTTGAGGTCTAAGACTTACATAAACATCTTGCCAAGCCCATGATGAGGCAATCCCAAAGTTTAAAACCAAAAAAGGTTTAGGGTTTAAATGTATTTAGTTCACCATTGAATGTGTTCTCACCTGTATTGAATGGTAAGAGCTAAACATGAGTTTGAGTTTACAATATTGAGGAATGAGGAGTAGATTGATATAATGAACACTATTTAAGAGAGATCCACCACCAATTCATTGATATGTTGTTTCATGAAAAATCCTTTGGGAATTTGTTATTATCATAGTTGGGTAGGGAGAGTCAAGAATTTTTATGAATCCAAGTATGTATTTCAATAATAAAATAATCATAGAGGGAATGCCATGCTTATTTATTTATGCATTTAATTAATTCATACATATTCTAACACAATTCAAAATTCAACTGACATGAAAAATTGGTAGACACAAAAAATATTTTTTACTAATTACTATGCTTATTTAATTATGCATTTGATTAATTCATACATATTCTAACACATTTTAGAATTCAATAGGCATGTTGGAAACCACTTGTGTCAATAATATGGAATAACTATTTTTAAATATCCCTGCAAGAATTTTTTTCCATTAATGTCACAATTAATGTTTCCATGCATGCCATATACAACATGTTCAATGTGTCTTTTCAAGTCACTCTCCCCTAAATGTCATGGAACCCAAATGTCTATTATTTTTATCATAATTTTTTTTATGAGCCTTTACATCTGAGTCACTTTTACTGGTATGTTCATGATGACCCTTAAGGTTTTCATTCACATTCCAATAAATGTTATTATTTTTGCATCAAACCATATAATTTTATGAATTCAATGGCCATGTTGGAAGATGATTATATCATTAATATACAATGAAGGGTCATGTTTTAAGACATTTAGTGGGATTTGTTTCCATTAACATGGTTAGTTATTGCCACCAAAGATAAACTCTACAACATGTTTAACATGCCTTGTTCAAGCCACTCTCCCCTCACAGTGATGGAACCCAAATGCCTCTTTTATATAGTACAACACTTCATAGATATTTTAACTTCACCATGATTGAGGAATGGAATTTTAACCATAACTAAAACCACATCGTTGACATGTTTTCATTCATTCTTGACTCAACATTTCCTAGTATTTGGATGGAAGCCCTTTGAGCTTTTCATTTACATACTAGTAACTTGGGATGGAATACTTAACATTTAATGTTATGTGGATGGAAGAAATGAAGGTGTTCATTCACACATTAATAAATGTTATTTTATTTTTATCAAAATTAAGATTTTTAGTCACATACCAGTAAATGTTATTATCTTTGTATCAAAATTATTGTTTTCATTGATATACCAGTAAATGTTATTATTTTTTTATAAATTATTCGTTACTTCATAAAATGTTAGGTTTTTATTCACATAACAACAAATTTTATTGTTTTTTATGAAACCAAATTATTTTATGAGTTCATGTTGTTGTGCTATTTATATATGTGACACATTTACATTTCCTTGCATTAAAGTGTTATGTTAATCTTGTTCAACATGCCAAGTGAAAATGTCACTCACTTTCAGTAAATTCAAGATGAGAAATAATGGAACCCAATGAAATTTTATGTATAATTCATTTTTAATTGACATTTTATCTTAGACATGTTATAAGGATGAAGCATTATCTTCCTTGAACAACCTACAAACTAAACATGTGCTAGTGAACATTTATTGGTATGTGGATGGAAGCCCTGAATGTTTTCATTCACATACCATAAAATTTTATTGTCTTTGTATAAAAATTATAATTATCATTCACATACTATTAAATGTTGAGTCAGATTTATCTAATCATATCCTTTTATGAATTCATGTTGTTGTGTCATTGATATGTTGATATACATTAACGTTGACATGTTATTAATTCACATTTTCAAAATTACAAATATTCTTTGCCATATTTGTTATTGATATGTTTTCCATTCATGTTTCTATGTTTTTATATATCTTAGATGCATTCCTATTTCCCTACTTCCAACTTTTTATGGCTTTTGCAAGCACCCACTAAACATTCCCACATAGAAATGCTTGCTTGGATGGAAATTTATTTGAACTTGGGATGAAAGACTTATGAAAATATTGGTATATATATAAATGATTTTTTAATGACTGCTATGTTTATTTAATTATGCATTTGATAAATTCATACATATGTTAACACATTTCAAAATTCAATGGGCATTTGGTTAATGCTTATTTGGATGGAAATGGAATTGAACTTGGGATGGAAGACAATATAATGATTTTGTAATTAAGGTTAAGGTTTGTTTCTCCCTCCTTCAACCAATCTAGTGGGCTTACCTGAGAACACAAACTTAAACCACTTAGTTTATCGTTTTTATTCATTTTATAACTTAAACTCAAATGTCCAATGATTTTTATAAAATTGACCAATAATAATATACAAACAAACATCAATTTTTTGGTTAAGTACAGCAAGGTAGATATACATGAAGGAATTTCGAATGTGGAAAATATTAGATCTCACATGGTGGAATTATTTGATATGAGGTCATCTTCCAAGGGGAAGGGAAAATAAATTTAATGTAGTGAATGCTTTAAAGACAATGATAATGAAAAGTTACTTATTCAAATTGAATCAAATCTTAAATGTATAAAAATATGTTGGGAGGATGTTGATGGAAAATTGGATATGTAGTAGGTTTTTGGGTCTCTTCCAGTTGCCTTTTGATTTTAGAGTTGCTTATACTACTTATGGGATGTTTTTTGGTAGTTTTTTAACTGTTTCTATATTTATTTTGCTCTATTTCTCCTGAGGACTTGGTTAGTCCTTTTGATCTCTTTTTATTTGTAATTATTCTAGGGTTTTGGGACCCTAGTCAAATAAATCCCCCATTTAACCTTAATAAAAAAATAAACAAACAAAATTTTTTTACATTGGCTTAAAAATTTGTACACTTAGTCACCTTGTTGAGTTAATATATGTTATTAATAAAAAATGAAGGGCCATTTTGGAAGATGTGTGTCTATATGAATAAATATTCACTGGTATGTGGATGGAATCCTTGAAGGTTTTCATTCACATAGGTCAATAAATATTATTATCTTTGTATAAAATTAATATTTACATTCACATACTGGTAAATGTTGAGTCAAATGTATCAAACCAATTTTTTTTGTGAATTGATACATTTTTATAATTTCATATTGCTTTATTATTCATTGACATTTTATACATTAAAAATATTCTTTTCCATATTTGTTTTTGATATGTTTTCCATTCTATTAGAGGTTAGTTATATATTTTGTTGATTTTTTTAGTTTAGCATGGGGAAAGCTAAGAATAAGATGTAGTTTATTAGATGACAACCACATGCAATAATGAAGAATAAAGGAGTCAAATTTATTGTTGATGTTGATGAATTACTAACAAATAATAACCTAATACCAACTAATAAGAGATAAAGTGACTCAATAAAAACCCCATACCAACCAACATACTAAGTGGATAAATGATGAGATGGAAAGTGCATTACATGATATGAAGGAAAATGGCTACTTGGAAAACATTGAAATAGTAAAGTGGGGAATGAAACCAAGAACTTTGTCCAATTGGATGAAAAGAGTAACATTAACAAATAAAAGGGGGCCACCCACTAATTTATTAGATGTAGAATAATCTGAGATCATGTAGTGATGCAAGGACTTAGATGACATGGGCCATGGGTTATAAATATCACATTTGAAGCCACATATTTCCCAAATATGAAAATTGTGCCCAACCCTTTCAATAATGGGGTTGCTAAAAAGTCATGGTGGGCAGGCTTCAAAAAGAGGCATATTAAATTTGAGAGAAATAAAAGGACTAGACAAAGATATGGATGTGATGCTAAGGCCATCCATAGTTAAATTTTTTTATGATAACTTTAGAACTATGTATACTGAAAACCAATATGGGCCACATAAAATTAGAATTGTGATGAGATAGGGGTGTAAGCTAGAAGGAATTATGGCATACAAGTCATTGCCAAAAAAGGGGAAAGGAGTGTGCCACATATACTTTTAAGAGTAGAGAATTGATCACAATTTCAGCATGCATTCATGCATTTGGGTAGAGTATCCTAGGGTTACACCTCTTCAAATCAAAAAGGTAGTTTCATAATTTATTTTCAAGCTATGAACCAAGTGCATGTATGGCTACCCAACCCCATGCATGGATAACAAAACTTAGAGTTATATATGATCTGGTTGCATTATTTCTTGAGATATATTCTAGGAGGAGTATATCCTATAAATAGACATCTCATATTTTATGGGCACGACATCCATATTGCACTATCAGAAATTGAAGAGGCTAAAGCTTTAGGTATTGACCTATTTACATTACCCACACATACTAACTACAAATTATAACTATTGGATGTAAGTGTGTTTGGTTTATTTAAGGCATACTTTAAGAATGAAAGGCTGTCATGGATGAATGCACATCTTGATTGCAAGATAAAGAGATAAGAATTGGCCACTTTAGGTAGCATAACATTGAATATGGCATAAACTCCTAATAATATAAAATTTAGATTTAGAAGGATAAGTATTTGGCCCTTAAACCCTGATGCAGTAAATAATGACATGACTCTAAGTATACTATTCCATGTTGAAAAGGATGAACTTAGTTTAACTAAAAATATAATGAGGTTGGTTGTGCTGAATGAGGGAGATATTCAAACTACCATGTAATAAATTAAAAAAAATGCAACAAAAACTTGTTGTTGAAGGTGAACAAACAATAAATGCAATAAATATTATAGATGCATTGTATGAAAGTGAACAAAAATAAAATGTAATAAATTTTGTAGAAGTATTGAATGAAGGTGGATAGGCATAAAATCACAATAAACAAGCAAAAATTGTTGAAGATGCATTTTCATTTCAAGTGCTTAACAAAATAATTCCTTGATTTTATAAATTGAATACAATATGTATGATCTATTTTCAAATTAAACACAATAAGTATGCCTTATTTCTCCATAGAATTTAATCTT
Organism: Torreya grandis; assembly: GCA_037957365.1. Taxonomy (NCBI): domain Eukaryota; kingdom Viridiplantae; phylum Streptophyta; class Pinopsida; order Cupressales; family Taxaceae; genus Torreya; species Torreya grandis. The sequence goes on along the minus strand of JARHVA010000651.1, from coordinate 2,981,670 downwards.
CATTCCCTATTCATCAATACACCATAGATTTTTGACAAAATGAGGCACTTTTTTTTCTTAATGGCACTTGATATAATATAGCATTACTTTTCACTTAAGACATTTAGTTTCAACCAAGACAGTTTAATTCTACCCACCTAAGTAAGCCCACTAGAATAAATTAAGGAGAGATAAATAAATCTATAAATTAATTATGAATTAATGGAAATTTATTTATCAATGTCAATTCCGTCACCATCACCTTCTATCCCAACTAAGATAGTTCATTACTAGCCCAATAATGGGGTGTAGATGATGCAACATGTGATTTAGATGCTGATGAGAACATAGTAGAAAATGAAGTCAAAGACCTTGATTTTAGCCAACTATAATTGAATGAACCAAAAAACTAAATATCAACATATCTAAAATTTCTAATTGAAAAGATTGCAAAGAAATAGGGAAAAATGCATTTAGGATAAGCATATAATCTCATATACTCACATAAGATGACTATAGGAAAATGTTTATAGAATAGGAGTCCCAAAAGAAAGATATTGAAGAATTAAATGAAATAAACAAAGAAGAATATGATGTGAGGAAAACCCTTAGCCATATGTTTCAGAGAAATTTCACTTATGTTATTTAAAAGGAAGAGAAAAGAAATTTGAGAAGGGTATTGTAGAAAACATGATATGTTGTATGCACATTGATCCAGATAGTTGTAGATAATCCTCTTTGGCTTGGGAGGAATAACTTGTAGATAAGAAAGCACTTAAAGAAATGGTTGATTAGTTATATAGTTGGGTGGATTACCTAGAAAGATAGATCCAAGAAGCATGAGCTTCCTTGGAGGCTATCAATCTGCACTTTTAAACATTCAAGTTATGGAACCAAAAGATAAATTACTTGCATAACAACATAAGGTACTAAAATTAAGTATAAGTGATTGATAAAAGAATAAAAAAAATTGACTAATTATAATAATAATTAGGTCAATACTAATGCTAAATAGGTTAGGTATGGTTCAAAAAATAGGGTAAGGTTCTATAGTCAGGTAGCGGGAAAAAAGTTGGGGTTTGGTTGAGGTGTGGTGGATGAAAATAGCTTGATATTATTTTATCACAAAGTGATCATCAGTAGTTGAGGTGACCATCAATGGTTAGGGTAATTATCAACAATTGTGATAACCATCATAGGTTGGAATAAATCATCGATGGTCAGGGTGACCATCAATGGTTATAATGGGTTGGGTTTGGGTCAAGAAAATACTATTTTGATGAGGTCACAAAATGGAATTTTAAGAGATGGATTTAGACTGGGTTGATTGTGAAATAGAAATAAAGTAACTAAATGATTGAAAATAGATACTTAGTTTACTGGTTATTGATCTGATGAATGGTTGAGGTGGTTGGATGATAAGCTCATTGATGGAGTCTAGGGAAATTTTGGTAGAGTAATAGTACTTAACTATTGGCCAATGGATGGTAAAATTTTAAATCTCTGTTGCACTTGATGGTTCACTATATTGTTAGAAGAACACCTATAAAATAAAATCCTGATGCAAAAATATCTAGATATGGATGGATATGATTGATTCTAGATCTGGATTCACCCTCTCCTCCTTTCTCTTTATAAGAAGGAAGAAGAGTTACAATAATATGTTGACAAGAGGTTCAACAAGTAGTTTAAATTTAGATTTTACATGCATTAAATTGCACATGAATTAGATGAGATAAATATAAAAAAGCAATTTGAAGTTGATTGAAATTTGACTATTCAAGTGGTGGAAACCTAATCATCGGTGATTAGGCCTAACTATTGATAGTTAGGGTGACCTTCAGTGATCAAGGGTCAATGGTAAAGTTTGGTAAAAAGGTGGGTTAGTGAGATAGTTAGCTAATCAAATAATCTAACTTAGGTTTGGTTTTCAATTGAAAGGTTAGGGTTGGTCCTTAGGGGGTTAGTCCTAAGGTGGTTGGGTATTTTGACACTTGGAATCGTAGTGTGAAGTTTTATAGTGTCTACATTTTGCCCTTTTTTGTTATGTAATTTATATTGGAAAGTGACAAACTAAAAATGGAGTGTGGGTCAAAGGTTTGGTTACCTTGAGCATGGGAGGAGGTGTTCCCCCTCAAAATAGGAGTCAATGAGGTGAAACAAAATTGGGTGAAAGTTTGATAAGTGATTAAGTTGGTAGTTTGATAGGTTGGGTACTAAAGTGCGACCAAGTGTGATAGCCAAGATCATGCATTGAATAAGTTGTCATGATTGGTAAAAATTAAGGTTGGTGCTAAAAGGATAAGTGACAAATAGACCATGTGACTATATGTGATGATTGTGATATACTTGTAAACACAAGTCTCCTAAATAAGGTTAGTGTTGTCATGGGTATCCAAGGTAGGAGGTGCTCTCATGAAAACACAAAATTGGTTTGGTGTGCAGAAGGTAACACTAGTTCAAAACATTCAACTTGGCAATATAGTTGGTGTGGTAAAAAAGACCAATATAAGTCATCATAAAATTATGTGATAATTTGGGCAAAAATGACCAGTGGTGCGGTAATGTGGTGGTTGTCAAGGTGGGTTGAGAAGGTAATCTCCATGGGTGGGCACTTAGTGTGGGTGTGTGTGTCAAAAGTTTATAAGTGAAAATTTGGTGGCTAGGGGAAAGGGAAAACCCTATTATTTTGATCATTAATGGTTAAGGTTCCTAGGGTTGACCATCAATGGTCACCCTAACTATCAGTGGTCAGGTGTTAGCCCTAAAGGGCATGGTCAAAAAGACCGCTGGGGGTCTTATTTGGATCATTTTAGCACGTGAATTTTGGTGAGAAGATTTTGGAATTTTGTGCAAAAAGAGCTTATGGTTGAGGGTGAGTGATTGGGTGAGGTTGATTGAGTGGGCCAGAGGTTGATTGATGAGGATGCATTATGGGTACAATAGGGCACAAGGCCAGGTAGTGGGCCCCTGGGTTCCTCTTCGATGATGATCATGGAATGAGGTAGGTGTTATTTTGGAATTAATAGATTAGGTTGATTATGGTGAATGTATTTTGTATTGGAATTTGGGTTTTTATTGATTGATTATCTGTTATACATGTAGTTTGTTTGGTTTTGACTTAGGTTTAGGGTGTGTGTGGTTTTGGTGGTGAATTTGAGGTTGAAGATGAAATTATAAGGATAGGGTAGGTTGAGTAGCGTGGGGGTAGGTATAGGTTAAAATGTTTAGGATGTAATGGTATTTGGGTCATTTTTTGGGGAGGGTAGGGTTTGGATATTCCATCAAAAATCACCAACAATGATCGTAGGTGGTCATATGTGACTGTCGATGGTCGATAACCATTGGTGGTTAGTCACCTAACTATCAATGGTCACCATGACTATTAATGGTCAAGGAAAAAAGGTTTAAAGGTTAGAGTTTTGAGGCAGTGTTTGAAAAATTTAGGTCAAGGTTAATGTTGTGGGTTAAGGTGAAGGTAATGTTGTTAATAGGTAAGGGTATGAATAGTTAAGGTTGATGTATGAAGGTGTGGGAGATAGTTAAATGATGTAGGGTGATAGGTAGTAGTTAAGATTGGGGATAGGCATTTTAGGCAAAAAAGGTGATTGTTTAGGTTTTAGATAACATAGGTTAAATGTATGTGAGTTGAATGGTGGATGAGGTAGGTGTAATAGGTAGAGTTCATAGGCAAAAAATATTATAGATAAATAAGTTTGTTTGCTATCAAATATTATAGGCATGGAAGCGGATCCAAATGCAATATTGAGTGCCTTAGATCTTTGTTAAGATTCATTTAGGTATGAATGTAGCTGACTGAGCTCATAAGGAAGAGGTGGGCCTTAAATCTATGATGTATTACTAGCATGTGTTGTGGGATGTAGTGATGATAGTAACACTCATCGAGAGATGGGATCTAGCCACTAACACCTTCCTGCTACTTACAAGTGAGATAACCATCTTACCTAAGGATATCCATAAGATTACATAATTAACCATATCGGGTAAGACAATTTATAATATTGATAGGGAGGATCCTGATGATTTTATAGAGCTATTATATAGATATGACTTTAATTTTACTAGGTGGCATATAGGAGGTTTTAGCTATACTATGTTATACTAGAGGCCTAGAGATGACAGGTGGCTATTGACCATAATGATGATAGCGGTGATATGTTACATGTTTCCTAATTTGAGTAGTAGGAGGTTCCCTTATTTGTTATTGGGGGTACTAGTGGAGATGTTTCTAGGTCACATAATGTTCATGTGGGTACCTATGTTATTGGTATAAATTTACAAGGAGCTATGGGGATTTTGAGCCCACAGGAGGTATAATATCAATGTGGGGTTTTTTCTACATTGTTAGGAATATGAGCACATCTAGGTTCTATAATTGATGGGGCTGCCATGGGAGGACTATGCTTAGATGGGATTTTTAGTAGGATTTATGAGGTAGAGAGATGATTTTGCCCTCTTAGGACTAGGTGGAGGGGTTCATGATATAGACTAGTTTAGGGGATTACTAGATGCCTTGGTGATTTGGAGACCATATATTAGGTTTTTATGATAGGTGTACTATGCTTGGTACACACTATCCATATAAAGTTATTAATGGATCTATGGTAGGAAGGATGGTGAAATAGAGATGATACCTTTTGATAGGGTGTAGTGACAGTTCAACTTGGTACAGGGTATCCCTAAGGTATTCTTGAGTTATAGGAGGGAGGATGTAGAGTTACTACAACCCACTCCATAGCTAGTACATATATTCCTTAACCATGAGTAGCTACCAACAAGGCTATAGATAGATGATGTAGACATTGTGGATGGTTACCCTACATGGTACTAGGTACTATATGTTGCAACTAATATTGGTGGTGATGATGGTGGTTGATAGGCTATGGATGTTGACACAATTAGTGGAGGTGATCAACAAGCACAAGTATAGGGGTTTCCAAAAACATGTGGATAGTGATTGGTAAAAGGGATTAGGCACAAGTGGCACTAGATATAACATAATATTTTGTGATAGAATTATAGGCATAGTTGATAGTAATGCAGAGTCAATTGGCTACTATCATAGGTGAGAGAGATCAGGGCAAAGCTATGCTAGCTATGATGGCACAAGAGATATATTTTGTCCATTAGATAAGGGGTGGAGTACCAAAAATGGTGGTACCATTAGGGACTATCCCTACATAAAGATACATAGTGATTGTAGAGGAGATATGGTATTATGAGGCCATAGTCTTTAGGAATTATCTAGATGAGCTCTGATGGGGTGAGTATAGGGCTAAGATTGTAAGTAGTGTAGGTACAACAACATTAGGTTATTGAGATATATTTGTAGGTGGCCAAGCAGGTATAGGAGGATAGGCTCCAAAGGTAGTGGTGCACTAGGAGGAAGTGGTGCCTCAGGTTCTTAGTTTGTTTAGGAGACATAATATTTATTATGTATATGATTTTTGATATCATCCTACAAGCTGATGTAGTGAGATGTATATTTTGAGAGAGATATGTATATTGTTATACATGATGATGTTTATTTATGAGACATAGATGTTTTATGGATTATGGTTCATGGTTCAAGGTTATGATGTTCAAGTTGTTTATATATGATGTTCTATTGATTATGGTTATGTTCATGATGATGTGAATGTGGACTCACCTAGCTAGGCATGTGATGATATGCCCCTTTATTCATTTTTATGATAATGTTTGGTTATGGATTTGATGCTATCTCATGTGATTATGATGAAAATGTGATGTTTGTTGATGAATAGGACAATGTTTATGAGATTTATGATTATGGTTCTTAATGATGTTGTGTATGGATGTGATGATTTAATTTCATGTTTGAGATGATCATGTATATGACATTGATATGATGATGATGTTTATGCTAAAATTTAATGATTCTATGCTTCCTCATTTATCTTTAGACATGTGGTGAAAATGGTTTATTGTTTATTGTTCATGGATATTATGATGCTGATGTCATGGATTTTGATGATGATTGTGATGATGATGTTATGTGATGTGGTTTTGATTATGGTCATTTTGTTTAAAGTAAAGCACATAAAGTAAGTTAAATAACAAAATCAGATGTGAGAAAGAGAATATATTCAAGAAATAAACATCTAAGTGAATATATCAACCAATATGAGAGGATAAGAAGAGGGAATGATGCTTCTTCTTTGGCAAGGACTAATACAAAACAAAATTAGATTGTCTTAAGGAATATAAGACATTTGAATTATTTACATTAGCATCTGTTATTTGGTTTAAAAGGTGTTTTGATCAGATAATGTCAAGTAAGCTCAAAATTCCTTGCTTATAGTGCATAAAAAGGAGATTAATAAAGATGGAACCTTCTTGCAAGACTAACATGCTTCTTTTGGAGGTTACCAAAGAGTGAATATAAACAACTACATGCCATATAAGGTGTAAATTGATTGATGTGGGAAGTCTACTCATGAGAGCTGATTGTGGCTTTCAAAATTATTTTGCTTTTGAGAGTCGATTGCATCTTTCAAAATTATTTTACTTTTTTTGATGCTTGAAAATGGGTCTATTGCTATTTGTTTATTTTGGGTAGGGTTGGGGAAGCTGATTGATATGGGAAGCTTCTAAGAAATTTTTATGCTTTGAAAAATTCTTTACTCAACCATCCTTCAAGGGAGTGATATAAGTTTGTGTGATTTGTTTAATGGTTTTGGTAGATGTCCTTAAAGGGACTAGTCTACCTTATTTTTAGAAATTTTGATATGTTTTGGGCATTTGTCCTTCAAGGGAGAAATGTAAAAATGCTAGGAATGATCCATGATTGTTTTTATTTATGAATTTTCTTTTGATTTTACTTGACATAGACTTGCTTATATAGTCTTAAAGGTTCTCCTTTTATGAAGGCAAAACTAAAATCATGAGAAGATTGAGTAGGTGTGAAAGAGGTTTAGGTGATAATGACCATGGGAATCTATCTGAGTAAAGGGGTGGAAAGTACCATGAGCATCATACTATGGGTAGAGCCATGGAACCCATTTTTCAATATTAGGCTATGATTGTGATAAATAATCACATGATTTACTTTTAATTAGTTGCCCCTAAAATAGGGAGATGAATGTGATTTGAAAGCAAGGGATGAGCTTAAGTTAGATAAAAGGTGAGTTTGATGCTTTTTAATAAAATAAAGTGTGTAGATGTGAAGTATTAAAGGGCTTAGGCTCTAGGTTTCCCTCAAGAGAGGATAATCTATAAGCTCCTGATCCATACTTGTGCATTATGATATGAGGTCCAAGCCAATTGAAAGCAAATTTGCCTCACTTGCTTTTCTCCATATTGGTGACACGTTGGTTTTCCTTTAGGATGAGGTCTCTAATATTGAATTCTCACACTTTAAGGTATTTGTTATAGGTTAACTTGATTCACTCTTGATAGACACAAAGGTAAGGGATACTAAATGATGTTCATTAAGTAGCTCAAGTTGGGCTAAATGTTCTTAATGATAATCGATCTCAGAGATGATATCTTGTAAAGATATGTGAAGAGAGGGAATTTGGAATTTGAGAGGCAAGACAACCTCTACTCCAAAAATAAGAGAGAATAGGGTATCACTCGTTTAGAGCTAGTATGATATGCCCATAAGGTGAAGGGGATTTGCAAATGCTAATCCCAAATAGATGTATTAACCATTTTAATTAACATGTTGTTAAGATTTTTGTTAGAGGTTTATACCTATCCATTTAATTAAGGATGATAGGGTGATGAGAAACTTAAATTAATACCAAATGAATCATAAAGACCTTAGACTTGTTTATTTTTGAAAGATTTTCCATTTTCGGTGATAATTTTGTGAGGAACACCAAAATGATAGATAATGTGATGGTTGATAATGTCAATACTATTTACCATTTTGGTTGAGACAAGAGGAATAACATCTACCCATTTATTAAATGAATTGATCATAGTGATGATAGAATGATGTCACTATGAATAATGGGGGTTAATTTGACCAATAAGGTCTAGACCCCATTGTGAGAAGGGCCATAAATTTGTGGATACATAAAGACTATGGATAGGTGTGTAATGAAAATTAGTGTGTTGTTGACATTTAACATACTTTTTCACATAATCACAATAGTCTTGGTTAAGGGTAGGCTAGTAATAGCTAATCCAAAGGATGCATTTAGTGATGGCTAGGCCACTAAATTGTCCCCCATAGATCCCATGAAGCATTTCCCTGATAGTATGAGAGGCTTCATGACTACATAGGTAATGGAAGAGGAGACCATCAAAGCCACATTTATAAATAATTTCCTCTAGTATGATATAATGTGAGGTGCTCTGGATAAATGTTCTTTGAGCATTCCTGGAAAGACTAGAAAGAAGGATGGCAAGGTTGAGATAGTCAATGGTCTACCGATACCAAAGGTTAGGTTGGGTCTCCTCCACATTAAAGATGGTGGGAGAGTCTAGTTTAACATAAGAGGGTTGGGTAAGTAAGTGGATAATGATAAATAACTTAGAGTCAAAGGGTTTATATGGGATCTAAGAGGTGAGGGAAGCTATGGTGTTAGCAAACTTGTTCATAGATCACAGGGTAGTTTAGATATGGTAGTGTTTAGATCAGGCTAAGATTATGTCAACTAATTATTTGTATTATTTAAAAACATCATTCTTACACTGGTAAGAGCCATTGATTTTATTGACCACTAGTTGAGAATCACCAAAGATGTTGATCATTTTGACTCCCAAGGATAATACAGTTTGAAGGCCTATTACTAGGGCTTCATACTCAACCATATTATTGGTACATTTAAAATTTAGCTTAAAGGATAAAGAAAGAGGTTCAATATGAAATGGGATAAGGATAATGCCAACTCCCCCACCACATTGACACTTTTATCTATCAAAAAACATGATTTCTTGATAGGTGAAGTTTGCCTGAGAGAAGGTCATGATGGACTCATTGGGAAACTCAAGAGCAGGAGGTTGATTGTCTACTAATGGTACCTCAACTAACTAGTTGATAATGACTTTCCCTTTAATTGAATTTTTTGAAATAAACTCAAAGTCAATCTCAGTTGAGTGCATGAGCCACTTGGACATACATTGGTTTTGGTATGGCTTAGAGTACATATACTTGAGTGGGTTGGTATTAGTTATGACATAGGTTTTGTGGTTGAGAAGGTAGTGGTAGAGTTTGGTGGCCACAAAGACTAAATATTGGCAAAGCTTCTTGGTATGGGTGTACCAAGTTTGATATTATACAAGCATGTGAGTAATGTACTAGATGGCTTGCTCTTTGTGTTGTTAATCTTAATGAGCGAGCATTGCCCCTAAGGAGTGGTAAGTGGCATAGATATAAAGGTTAAAAGGTTGATCATCTTTGGGAGGGATGAGGATAAATGGAGATAAAAGGTACTTTTAAAGTGAATCAAATGACTTTTGACAATCGTTATTCCACTTAAAAGATAAATCCTTCTTTAGAAGGTGATGAAAGGGTTAACATCAATTTGAGAGCTAGGAGATAAAGTGATGAATGGATTGGGGCTTCCCTTACAATCTAGATAGTTTCTTGAGGTTGATTGGAGGAAGCATGTCAAGGATTTATTTAATTTTAGTTGGATTTAATTTAATTCTTTGAAGGCATACAATGAAACTAAAGAGATTTCTTGATAAGACCCTAAAAATACACTTCTTATGGTTAAGGTGGACATAGTAATGGATGAGGTGCTCAAAGATGATCTTAAGAATGGCCAAATGATCCTTACAACATTTAGATTTTCCAAGAAGGTAGTCAACATAGTCTTCTAGAATTTTATGAATAAGGTCATGGAAAGTGTAGGCCATAGCATGTTGGTAGGTTGTACTAGTGTTCTTTAGTCCAAAAGGCATGACCCTATAACAAAAGGTCCCCCATGGGGTGATGAAGGAAATTTTGTGTTGATCTTTAGGGGAAATTAGGATCTAATTATAACCTGAGAATCTATCTATAAGAGATAACATCTCATGGCTGGCTTTAAGATCAACTAGTTGGTCAACACCTAGTAGAGGAATGAGGTCACAAAAGTCCACACAAATGCATAATCCCCCTATGGCTTTAGTGATAAGTATGACATTTGAGACCCATTAGGGATAGGCAATGGGTTGAATTAAATAGATAGATAGGAGACATTGGAGATCTTCTTTAATGAGAAGGGATCTATGAGGGTGCATTCATCAAAGTTTATACCTAATGGGCTTAGCATTGTGGTTGGTGACTATGTTTTGGGTAGTAATGAAGGGGTTGATTCCTAGTATGTCACTATAAGACCAAGAAAAGGCTATGCTATGGTCTTGGAGGAAGGAGGGGAAGTCCTGGAGCTCCTTGAAATTTAGTGGTTGACAAATTTTGATAATGTAGGGGTTGTTCAAAGTGCCCAAGTTGATATCCATGGTGGATTCATTCAACATGGTCAAATTCTTAGGAGGTAGGGAATTTTGGATGGAGGAATCTAGTGCACCAAGATAGGTGAGAATAGAATCATCATCCTGACACTGAATGGTATTAATGGTAGGAGAGTCATCTCCTATCATCTCAAGATGGGTTAGAGGAATATTTATGGTCACCCTATCCTTTTGATAAGTTAGGGGTCTAAGGCTGAACATATTGACGAAAAAAAGTTAGGGGGGATGATGTTGAAATCCTTAACTATCAATGGTGGAGTAGATGGTAAGGATGGGATTTCTTCATCAATAACAGTAATGGGAGGTGGGTTGGTTTGATATTTAGGTGGCATGAAACTAAGGCCATGATTTTTATGAGGTTTTCAAGTGTTGATTAAAAGTAACTCATGTGGCCCATGTTAATATTGACTTAGACCAAATCCCTTCCAAACACACCTATATAGGTATGTTTTGGAAAATTTTGGTTTATATAGATAGGAGAAGTTGGTGGTGAATGGTTGAGGTGAAAAGGAGGTGGTGAAAGTGTCAAAGGGTTTATCAAGTCCCCCATATATGAAGTTGGTTTGATGAGTTAAGGGTTTTAAAGGAAAAATTGTTCCAATATTGGGGTCATAACCAGGTTGATGGTCAAGTTTCCCATAGTTTTAGGGAGTAAGGAAAACATCAAGGGTGAGGAGCGATACTCCCCCAATGAAAGATGTTGTAAGGTTTATTTTAAAGGGTTTATTATGGGGTTTTGGGTGGAAGGGATGGAAGGGATGGAAGAACTATAGGATGATTTGTTGGTATAAAGAGATGAGATCTCATCTATCACTGGTGAAGGTTTGTTAGGTGAAGGAATGAGAACATCATTAGGTTGGTACCTCATGTTGCATATTGTGAAAGGGATTAGGTTAGCTTGTATAGTAACAACTTGACCTTCATGCTCAAATTTGATGTACTAATGTAGATTGGATGACACACAACCCATAGAAAAAATATAAAGGAATCCTAACGATACATTGTACTAGAACTCACCTTTCACTACATAGAAAAGCTTAATAAATGTGTGGGGTCCTAGGTGAATGTCAAGGATGATAGTTCCTAAAGTTTTGGCCATGGTATCATTAAATAATTAGAGCACTATTGAGGTTTATGACATGATGTTCTTGGGTAATTCGAGTTAGTTGTAGGCATGGGAGGAAATTATGTTGATACTAACCCCTCCATCAATCATAACCCTTTTAATGTGGGTCTAGTTGATATAGGTGGTAATGAAGAGGGGAGGATCATGGTCATCTGAATGGATGGAGGGTATTTTTGATCCTTAAAGGTAACAAGGTTAGAAATGTAAAGGGCTCTGATAAAGGTTTCTAGAGGTTATGGGTCTTCTGGCCTAACCTCTATAGACTATAATTCTTCTATCATTACTTGGTGATGATGGGGTGAGGTATTGATTAGTTCATACAAACTCATATTTGCTACCATTTGGTGAAGTTATTTTATAAATACTCATTAGATTGATTTAGATTTATTAGGGTGAGAGGATCCCAAGATGGATAATTTGGGTTTGGATGAAGGTATAAATGTTTGGTGTTGATCGAGTGGTTGGGTGGAGGAAGAGGGATATGTCTTTAGAATGGACACCTTTGTCTTTCCCTTATCCTTTTATTGAGCCTATGATCATGTGACCACATGGATGGTATGGATTAGGGGAGGAGTTAGGTGAGGTGATTTATTTGGTTCTTCAACACTCTAAGGCAAGGGTAGAGGGGCAGGTAGGTGTTGGTCGATGGCTATTGGTTCTTAGATCAATGTTAGGCTCATAGGGGGATCATTTGATAATAAGTCATCCTCATGATATAGTTGATGGGATATCAATTAGAGAGATTTATATTTCTTTGTGTCATGCCAATGTGTCTTATAGTATGAACTTATTAATTTATCATTGTACCAAGATGGTTTAGGACTATGTGGGTCAAATGGTCTGATATGTCGCAAGGTTAAGAAATATGCTTGTAATAACCTCTGTAGGATGGTGGAGTAAGACTCAAAAAATGGTGGAAGAGGCATGGAGGGCTTAGGTTTGATAGTAGGGGTAGAAGCCCTTTTAGGAGTGGTTTTGATGGTCAAAGACTTGGGTAAAGGGGTGCCATTGGTGGATCATTTGGATTTTGGTAGAGAGGTTAAGGGTTTGGGGTTAAAAAGTGTTGCGGTGGACATTTTAGAGATAATCAGTTTGCTTATATCTAGTTGAGAGATAGGAGGTATGCCCATGGGTGGATTGGTTAAAATAGATGTGGATGAAAGTAAAAATGATGACATAACCAAAAGTGGTGGTTGGGTTGTGATTGTGATGATTGGTTTCCCAATTAAGGTAGAGGAATGAGGTCCTAAAATAGAGGGAAAAGTGGAGAGAGGAAGTATATTTTTGATTTTTGGGTTCCTAAGTGGTTTTACCTTCTTGGTTGGTTTAGCTTGGGATTTGTATGATAGGTTTAGTGGGCTTAAATCCAACTTTACCAATAGGTGAGTAAGGTTTTGATTAGGAAACATGCCAAGATTTATGGTAGGCTTGGTTGGAATGATGAGAGGTGACTTGAATACTTTAGGTAGGGTAGGTAGAGATGATTTGGTGATGGTTTGATTGGTAGAGGCATCTAATAGTTTAGGTGTGATGGTAGTGGGTTTTCCAGTAGAAGCGATAGGTTGGGTTGATAATGGTGTAGTTGGGGATTCTTACTTGGTCAGCTAAGGAAGTTTTAGATTGTGCCAAAATGTAGCATTATCCATGTTAGGTTGGGATAGGTATCCTAATTTTTGGACCAGTTGAGAAAAAGGTTTGTAGATAGGTTTGATTCCCTTAGTGTTGGTATTAAAAGATAAGCTTGTGGGTGGAGAAAGGGGAGTGGGTAGCTCATCCTTTGACTCAATCAAAAGTTCTAAGGCTTGGAAAGGTAGTTACTTGATGGGAGGAGTAGGTAGAATGATTTATTCCTTAGTGAAGATTTCCAAAGGGAGAGTGGAATGTTGTATGATGGAATAAAAGGGTGTGGTGGGACTGGTTGTCTCCTTCGGTATGTCCTCTAAATGTGATGGTTGCTCCACTATATTAACAAATGGAAGAAGGTAAAAAACTATCTCCTTTATTTTAGTTTTTAAAAGAGAGGTTGGTGACTACACTACCTTAATAAATGGAGGGGATGGTAGGGTAAGGTGGATAGTGGTCTCCTCAGTAGCGAGTTCACTACATACCATGTTAATGGTTTGTATCTCATGGGAGGATTCTAATTTGTTTTTGTTGTTGGTGGATAAAGCATGGTTGGGAAATGGTTATCTGAAGATGTCAAGTGATTGGTTTGGGGGTGCAGTGGGGTTATCTAGCATAAGCTTCCCTTTGTTAATGAGAGTTTGGACAACACTCTTAAAGGTGTTTCACCTACTGACATCATGTCCAATGACATGGTGGAAGTCAAACAATTCATTCTATTTATACCAAGTAGGTGCAAGATGAGAATAGTCAAAATATTGTGGAGGTTTGATTAGAGGGAGTTAGATGATGTTGGATTTTATTAGTTTCTCCAAGACTGAAGTGTATGACTCCCCTAGTAGAGTGAATTATATTTGGTTGTTGTAGTTTATATTCCTATTATTTTTATTGGAGGATGTGGAAGAATTAGATTGGTTAACAATGGGTGGAGGGGAAATGTTAAGGACAACCATGTTTGTGGTTCCCTTGGTTTTGAGTTGAGTGTTATTTTGGTTATTGGGTTTAGAGGATGGGGTCTCACTTGACTTGAAGGTGGATTTTTTGTTTTTCAAGTTTAATTTTCCCTCATCAATAGCTCTATTTTATAGTTTGTGGGCCATGGTGAAAGCCTTATTAAAGGTCCTAAAGCTTTGAACCCATAAATTAGAGAAAATGTGTTTGACACATGCTTAGGTGAAGATCTTAATCAACTCGGGTTGGGGTAGAGAGAAATAAAGTTGGTTGATGAGACTTCTCTAATGGGCCATGAAGTTAGCAATAAACTCATCATCAAACTGTTGGATGGAGTATAGATCGGTGATGGAAAGCTTCCTAGAGATGTTTATAGAAAAGTGTTCTAGGAAGGTTTGGGCAAGATGGGTGAAATAAAAGAGAGAGTGCTTAGGAATAACACTATACCAATCTAGTCCTAGACTTGATAGAGACATGGGGAAGGTACAAAGAAGGAGGGCATCATCTTAGGAAATCAAGTAACATGAGTGCCTAAATGCCCTAAAATCTTGTTGAGGATCTTATCCAAGAAGGAGATAAAATATACATCTCCTTGGGAAACTATTCAAGGGATGCTAGGACTGTTAGAAGGGTGGGGGGAACTATATACATTCAAAAAGTAATCCATGAATGAAGAGGAAGAGGAATATGTATGATTAGGAGGTAGATCCTAGTTTACTTTATTCCTTAGTTATTGCCTAGTTAAAACCATGTAAAGAGGGGAAAGAAGAAGATACAAGCAATCTCATAACTCAAATAGAGAGACAAAAATAAAAAGTTGAGGAAAATAAACACACACTAAAGTACATTAATCCTAAGATTTATTTTAGTCTCTCTTTCAGTTTATGCCTTAAGATTTAATAACTGTGTGATCCAAATTAGCTTGTAGAATGAGTACTAGAAAAGAAGTCTATGGTTGGTTTTACATTGTGTTTAGGCTCTCAAAGGGATCTATATTAGAATTAGTATATGGATTGATATTGGGGACTACCCCCTCACTTCACATACTGTAGCGATAAGGTGTTAGGCACTTAGCCAATATATATTGGTTATTAGAGATTATACTCAACTAGAGAGCTGAGTTGGTTCTCCCCTTGGTAATGAAATCCAAGTAAGATAGCCAGGAAAGGTGACTCCTAGGTAATGAAATCCTAGTTGGGCCTTATGTCAACGTTTGATGCTTATTGAGATGTAAATGGTTTGGTCTTGTGTGTGTTATAAGAGTGAAACTATGGTTGATTAATTTTCTTTAATTAAGTTATGTGAGCTAAAACAAGCAAGTAAACAATGGATTTAGTCACTTTTAAGCCCAAAAATAAATTTTATTTCATTTTATGAGCAGAGAGATAAGAAGAAGAAGCACTTAGATGCAACTATGAACCCAATAAAATACTCAAGGGTCCCACAGGGTGTGCCAGAATGTTTCAAAGAAATTTTGCTTATGTTCTTTAGAAGGAAGAGAAAAGAAACTTGAGAAGGGTATGGTAGAAAAAACTAATATGTTGAGCATGCATTAATCCAAATGATTGTACATACTCCTCTTTGTCTTGGGAGGAATGACCTACAGATAAGAAAACACTAAAAAAAATGGTTGATTAGTTAGATAATTGGGTAGATCCAAAAAGTATGAGTTTCCTTCGAGGTTGTCAATCCACACTTTTAAACAATCAAGTTCTGGAATTGAAAGATAAATTACTTGCATAAATAGTAAAAGGCACTAAAATTAAATACAATAAGTGATTTTTAAAAGAATATATAAAATTTACTAATTATAATAGTAAATGAGTCAATACTAATGCTAAATAGGTTGGGTATGGTTCAGAAAATAGGGCAGGGTTCAGTGGTCAAGCAGTAGGAAAGAAGTTGGGGTTTGGTTGAGATATGGTGGGTGAAAATAGGTTGCTATTATTTTATCACATAGTGACCATTGATGGTTAGGTTAACCATTGATAGTTGAGATAACCATCAATAATTGGAATAGACCATTGATAGTCAAGGTGATCATCAATAGTTACTATGGGTTGGGTTTGGGTTAAGAAAAAACTATTTTGATAAGGTCACAAAATGGAATTTTGAGAGATGGGTTTGGGATAGGTTGATTCCAAAACAAAAACAAATTAACTTAATGATTTAAAATAGATACTTATCTTGTTGGTTGTTGATCAGATGAATAGTTGAGGTGGTTGGTTGATCATCTTGTTGGAGTCTATGGTAATTTTGATAGAGTAATGGTACTTGGATATTATTTAATGGATGACAACATTTCAGATCTCTATTGCACTTACTGGTTCATTGGATTGCTAAAAGAACACCTACAAAAAAAATGTTGATTTAAGAAGATATGGCTTTAGATGCAGATGATTGATTGATTAATTCTAGATCCAGATTCACCCTCTCCTCCTCTCTCTTTATAGGAAGGAAGGAAAGGTGTAACAATATGTTGATAAGAGGTTCAACAAGCAATTTAAATTTAGCTTTTGCATGTATTAGCTTGCACATGAATTAGATGAGCTAAATATGACAAGCATGTTATAGTTGATTATAATTTGACTATTTAGGTAGTGAAAACCTGACTGTTGATGGTCAGGACTAACCATCGATGATTAGGGTAACCATCGATGGTCAAAGGTAAATTTTGGTAAAAAGGTGGGTTAGTGGGATAGTTAATCAACTAACTTGACTTAGGTTTTGTTTACAATCAAAAGGTCAGGGTTGGTCCTTAGGGGGTCCTGAGGTGGTTTAGGGGTATTTTGACACTTGGAACTGTAGTGTATAGTTTTCCAATGTCTACACCAGATTGAGAGAGAAAGAAGGGAAAAACATAAGATTCAAAATGAAATCAAAAGGAAAAATGAGTAGGAGAAGATACAATAAAGGTAGAAAAAAGAGAAAAAGAAAAAGCATGATATAAGGGATAAAGAATTCAAGAAGGTTAGAAAATAATTGGATAAATAAAGGAATTTAAGTAACCAATTCATCCCTCTTCTTGAACAACATCACATAATCAAAGGCATGATAAACATTGTGTCCTTAATTATTTCATGTGAGATCCTTCATCCTAATTTTGTTAACATGACATCAAATCCCACTAAGGAGACAACACTTGATGGACTAGCTACATCTCTAATTTCTCTGAATACAACCAATGAAGGGCATAGATTAATTTTTCCACCTTGGATGGTATGAATTTTGTTTTACATGTTATCTAATGTAATAAAATGTACTAGGTTTTTTATGAAATGTAATGAAGTGTATTAAATAATGTAATGATTATCTATTGTATTAGGTTTTATTATATAATGTAATGAAATTTACTTGTTATCTACCATTCAACATGGAAGTGGATTATAAAATTAATGAAAGTTAAAAAATATTCACTTAAAAATGAGTTACCCATTGTTCTTCACCACTCTTTACTTGGAAATCTGTCATCATTACCCATAGGAAACAAACATAAAAAACACATTTAAATAATACAAGGAATAAAAAATTTAGCAACACAATAAATGTGTTTAGAAATAAAATGTAATCAATATAAGAGCATTAACAACTTTGCAAACATATACTATGTTAAGAAACAAAATGAAAAAAATGTAAAAGTAGCATAATCTCTGCAAACACAAAAAGTGTTAAGAAACACAATGTTTGTAAAAATATTATGATCAAGCCATTGAACAATCACCCTTTACAACAAATAAACTTTTGTAAAAAACAATAATGCATGAATAAAGTAATTAATAGTAGAATGGAAAACATGTCAACAACATCTATGATGAATAATAGTTGTAATGCTAAAAATTTGAATGAATAACACAACAACATGACTTCATAACAATATATCAATGTCACAACAACATGAATTCAAAAAAATTATGGGTTGATACATATGACTCAATATTTACTAGTACGTGAATGACACTATTAATTTTGATACAAAGACAATAACATTTAGTGGTACGTGAATTAAAAGATTTAAGAATTCCATCCACACACCAATGAATGTTTAGTCATACATATGTGTGTTCCAACATGGCCTTTAATTTTCTATTAATGACCCATGTTAACTAGATGATGTGCTTAAGTGCACAAATTTTTAAGCCAATGTAAAAAAAATTATTCATTTGTATATTAATATTTGTAACATTTATTAAAATCATTAGACATTGCTCCTCATTTACTGGTATGTCGATGAAAGCCTTAATTTTTACAAAGACAATAACAATCACTAGCATGCAAATGAAAACCTTTATTTTGATACAAAGACAATCAAATTTACTAGTATAGGAATGAAAACCTTTATTTTGATACAAAGATAATAAAATTTAATGGTACATGAATGCAAACCTTTAGGATTTCCATCCACATACCAGTGAATATTCAATCATACACATGCATCTTCCAACATGACCTTTCATATTCTATTAATGACCCATGTTAACTAGACTACATGCCTAAGTGCACAAATTTTTAATCTAATGTAAATGTTTTTGTTCATTTGTATATTACTATTGGTCAAATTTATAAAAATCATAGGACATAAGTCCTCATTTTACTGGTATGCCAATGAAAACCTTAATTTTGATACAAAGACAATAACACTTACTTTTATGTGAATAAAAACCTTTATTTTGATATAAAGACAATAATATTTACTGGTATGTGAAGGAAAACCTTCAGGACTTCCATGCATACCAGTATATGTGTAGTCTTCCATCCACATACAAGTAAATGCTTAGTCTTCCATCCCAAGTTCAAATCCTTTTTCATCAAAAAATATTAATAAAATTCTTGTTGAATTCTTAAACATGTTAGAATATGTATGGATTAATAAAATGCATAATTAAATAAGCACAATAGTCATTAAAAAAGTATTTTACTATATACTAATATTTTCATAAGTCGTCCATCCCAAGTTTAAATAACTTTCTATCCAAACAAGAATTTGTGTGTATACCAATAAATGTTTAGTCTTCCATCCCAAATTCATATCCATTTCCATCCAAATAAGCATTTTTGTGTGGAAACGTTTAATGAGTGCTTATAGAAGCCATGGAAAGTTAGAGGCATGGAAATAGAAATGCGTCTCACATATTAAAAACACAACAATGTGAATGGAAAACATATCTACAACACCTATGGCAAAGAATATTTTTAATGTTGAAAATGTGAATGACTAAAACAACATTAATTCACAATAACATATCAATAACATAGAAACATGAATTCATAAAAGGATATGGTTGGATATATTTGACTCAACATTTACTATTATGTGAATGATAATATTAATTTTGATATAGAGACAATAATATTTACTAGTATGTGAATTAAAAACTTTAGGGATTCCATCTACATACTAATAAATGTTCACTAACACATGTCTAGTTTGTAGGTTGTTCAAGGTAGGTAATGGTTCATCCATCTAGCATGTTTAAGCTATTATCTTTGTTAAATAATACATTCTACATAAAAGGTCATCAGATTCCAATGCTTTTATTCTCACATTTACTATGAGTGAGTGACATTTTAACATGACATGTTGAACATGATTAACATGACACTTTAATACATGGAAATACAAATGTGTAATAGATGTAAATAACATAAGACAAATTTAAAAAATAATATGGTTTGGTAAAAAATAATAACATTGATTTTATGTGAATGAAAAATTTGAGGGTTTCCATCCAAATACCATAAAATGTTAAGTCAAATGTGAATGAAAATATGTTAACACTATGGGTTTAGCTGTGGGAAACATTTCATCCATCCAACATTATTATGCTACAATCTCTATGAAATTTTGCATTATGTAGAAGAGGCATTTGGGTTCCATGATTGTAAGGGAAGAGTGACTTGAACATGACATGATGGAAATGTTGTAGAGTTTATCTTTGGTGACATTAATTGGTACATTAATGGAAATAAAACTTTCCAAATGTCTTTGAACATGGCCCTTTGTTGCATATAAACCCCTAAAAAAAGATAATGTTTACAAGAATGTGAATGAAAAACATGAGATCTGTCATAAACATGGTAATAAAATTGACTTAGATGTAAATACACACAAAAACACTAACAATAATAGGTATTTGGGTTACATGAAATTTTTGAGGGAGTGGCTTGAACAAGCCATGCTAAACCTATCGAAGATGGCACACATGGAGGCATTGACATGTAACATCAATGAAATAAAAGGCTATCATATGTCTTTAAAAATAGTTGTTAAATATTATAAACATAAATGTCTTCCAACATGACCCTTAATTTCATATTAATGATGTGTCTTCCAACATGGCCATTAAATTCATAAAATAAATGGTTTGATATAAAAATAATAACATTTACTACTCTGTGAATGAAAACCTTGAGGCCATGCCATGAACATACCAGTAAAATTTGACTTGGATGTGAAAGCATGCAACAAAAGCATGAAAATAACAAAAATTTGAAATATAACTTAAGCTAGTTATGGATTTAGTTACAAGCATAAGACACACCTTCTAATAATACTTTATCCCTATAAAATGTTGACATTACAAGCTCTATGAAATGTTACAAATGGAAGAAGAGGTGTTAAGGGTTCCATGACTATTTGGGTATATGACACAAAAATCCTTGCCAAATAGGGGGTTATTGGCATACATGATGGTATTTAGTGGCAACATTAGTGGAAATAAAACCCACCAAGAATCATTAAACATGGCCCATCATTGCATATTAATGACTCACGTGTCTTCCAACATAGCATTTAGTTTTTAATTAATGACCCACACATCTTCCAACCTGGCCATTTGTTTTTTATTAATGACTCATCATAACTCAATGACGTGCCTAAGTGCACAAATTTTTAAGCTAATGTAAAAAAAAAATCTATTCATTTTTATATTACTATTGGTCAAATTTATAAAAATAATTAGATATTTAGGTCCCAACTTTTGATCACACCTATTAAATGAAAAAAAATTTTGATGTAGAAATTATCATATGAAGAACATTAAAAATCCTCTTAGATGATTTATTTGGACTAATAAAATGTTAAAATATATAAATCTAAAATTTTAAATTATAATGTAACATATTTTTTAAAATGTGAAACATCAAAATTAAGGATCCCAACTACTAAATCCCTTCCCCTACCATAATCTTCCCCTCCAATAATGTAAAGAGAGTGACTACAAACATTGTCAAATGATAAGCTCCTTTCACTAACTCCTTTCACCACCAACCTTATATGATTTATGACAATATGTAGTCAAACAAGTATTATGATGCAATTTTAGTATCTAATATTGGAAAGAGTAATATAATATTAGTTGACAACCTCTAACATTACAAACAAAAGAAATAAAATTAGTTTATATCAAGATCAGCCAAGACATTAGATCCACCAAACTTTTAGACTTGGCATACCTGTTAGTAAGTTTGGTAAATGTTGATAAGTTTGGCTCTACACTATCACAAGTGTAATTGATAAAATTTAATTAAAGATATTCATTAATTTAGTATATGATAAAATTGGTTTATCTAAAACATAGAAGTGAAATAAACATACATGATATAAGGATAAATTCAAACTTGATAGTGCAACCAAAATATAGAGTCCATTTGATGTATGTGGTAAAGGAGAAATCTGCATAACATAAAGAACTACAAAAAAGAAATGATCATAGCTTGAATATTCATATAGGTAAAATAAGTCACATGGATATTTGTTTCATTTTTCAATGGTCCATAAAACCACCAAACCAAAAATAATAAAACCCTTAGACCATATTTGTAGGTTTGAAGTGGATGTACTTCATGGCATTTCTATGGCAACCACTTAGTGGGTGAGTCTCCTTATATATTTGGAAGCAATGGCATCAATATTTTCATTATATCAACCAAAAAATATTCTTCTCATTAGGATTTGGATTCTAACATAGATTTGAAAAAAAAATATTACAACTTTCACTCAACAAAACTAGTTTTTTAGATAACCATTTAACATAATTTGATTAGGTAGTTAATAGAAACTATTTCAAACCTTGGAAGGTAAGATAGAGTAAAACCTATTTAGTTATAACTTTACTTATGCAAATGCATTGTGTTATAGATCATTTGTTCCAAAAAATTTGGTTACAACTTTCACTCTCCTTATATAGTTGGAAGCAATGGCATCAATATTTTCATTATATCAACCAAAAAATATTCTTCTTATTAGGATTTGGATTCTAACATAGATTTGAAAAAAAAATATTACAACTTTCACTCAACAAAACTAGTTTTTTAGATAACCATTTAACATAATTTGATTAGGTAGTTAATAGAAACTATTTCAAACCTTGGAAGGTAAGATAGAGTAAAACCTATTTAGTTATAACTTTACTTATGCAAATGCATTGTGTTATAGATCATTTGTTCCAAAAAATTTGGTTACAACTTTCACTCTCCTTATATAGTTGGAAGCAATGGCATCAATATTTTCATTATATCAACCAAAAAATATTCTTCTCATTAGGATTTGGATTCTAACATAGATTTGAAAAAAAAATATTAAAACTTTCACTCAACAAAACTAGTTTTTTAGATAACCATTTAACATAATTTGATTAGGTAGTTAATTAAAAACTATTTCAAACCTTGGAAGGTAAGATAGAGTAAAACCTATTTAGTTATAACTTTACTTATGCAAATGCATTGTGTTATAGATCATTTGTTCCACAAAATTTGGCCCTTGGAATTTTGGGCACTAGATTGGTTCACAGATTTCTAACAAGATAGTAGAGCACTTTTCTATAGATGATATCCACTCTTTTTGCCTACAAATAGTTTTTATTTTATTAAAATTTACTAAAACAATTGCCTTTCATAGAGGTCTTATTTTATATTTGTATACCTCTCAATTAGAAGATACTAATGTTCTCAACTACACCATTAGAACCATTGAATAAATACTCAAAACTACTAAAACATCTACCTTTCACAAAAGAATCTTTTTGTTTTAAAACCTATGGATTGCAGGCTAAAAATAAATTAATAAAACCACTAAAAAATTCATCAAAATAGCTAAAATAGATGTCTTTCACAGAGGCTTTCTTTTATATTTTACCTTTTACCTATGTATTTCTAGCTTTCAAACTTTGTACAATAATTTTATAGCTAGCACATTCCAATTAAAATGCTTCAAATATTCCACATGAAATTAAATATTTTTTCTTATCCATGTTTTTCTACATTCTTTTTAAGGCTTTAGAAGTTAGAATCTATGTTGATCCATTTGTTGTAAAGTTTTTTTCTAGCTAAAATCTAAAAAACCCCACTTTAAAACCAAATTGTACACATCTACTCACCAAATAAGAAAACACAAAAAAAAGTTAAGACATAAATTCATTCTAAATAAATGATTTTTCCTAATTTGCTCAGAACTTCGAAAACAAGATTTTTTTTTTGAAAATTGTAAAATATTCCACAAAATAAAGTGCTCATATTGTTAAGCTGTTTGGTTTTCCTTTCACTTTCACATGCAAGTGCCACCACTTATTCATTCCTTGTGATGAAGCCATTAATTACAGTGATAAATTTTAATGGAAAAATAATTTGTTTTGCTTTTCCCCTACCTAGGAAATTAATGAGAAAAATGAAATTCAATTTATACATTGGCCATCTAAAAAATGACTATTGTAAAATTTAATATTCCTACTGGAAATATTATCAACAATGAATGGTAATAGAGATAATAGGTATTAAGAAAAAAATAAATTGTTATTTCTACATTAAGAAATGAAAATTTTTGCATGTGCCATTGGTGGATGTAGACATCCAATTCCTAACACCATTTGTGTTAAAATTATCAATCTTAATTGAATTACACTCAAAAGCACATTTTAGGTCAAAATCCATAAAATGCCCTAAATGGTTCAAACTTGTCACTTACAAGTGCCAATTTAGGTCAAAGTATCCCTAAAAAGGGCAATGCATTTTATGGGCCAACTAATTTTGATAAGATCATTTTGAGTCAAAATGACGATTTTGCCTTTTGTGCTCTGGATCACTCTTTTATTCTAAATTCATTGGTATACATCACGTACCTTTGTTATTTGGTGTTGACAACATCCTAAATGGTAATATAGCTCCAACACATCTAATGTCACCTTCCAATTCCTCTCTAGTCAAATTATGACCCAGTAATATGACCTTCTGAACATTTTTGATTAGTTGAGGGCCAATTTTTAAATAATTGCACAAATGTTGATTAACCTTATTTAAGGCTAATTAATATAAATCATGAGCTTAATTGGATTTTCCATGAGATTTGTTGAATATTTATTTTTTAAAATTGATTCCTATTAACTACATCATTAGGTGACATCATTTCTTGGGAAGACATCCCTAGGCCATAAATGCCACAAAAATCAAGATTGTGGGTCACCCATGCCTAGTTAATGCCTCCCGTGCCTCTTCAATGCCCCTTCTTCCAAGGTCATGATAAAGATAATTATGGATTTAATTATAAATATTAGGATTATCCATGGCCATACATCTTAATCTCGAGATGGATGCTCATGGTTGATCCTGATCAATCTCAAGAATCTATAAATAGAAAGGCTATGGATGTGAATTTTAAGCTATTTTGGTGAAAGGTTATTATGATCAAATATCTTAAAAAGCTTAAAGATTTCAAAGCTATAATGTTAAATTGTTTCCACAAGGTTTTACATTTGATCATATATTTTGCTTGCAAGCTTCATTGATAGGCTAGTTTAGTAATTTGGAATCAAATCCTAGGTTTTGTGGAGTATTCTTGAGGAATTGAAGGAGATTACCACCATTTTTGACAAAGACAAGGATTCTTGATCAATGGAGAACATGTTTTTGAGCCACATGGGTATGGTGAATCCATTTGGGAGGGTAATATGGTGTTTCTTTCTTTCAATTTTTTCTTTCTATCCTTTGTAATTCCCATAGGAATAGATAGGCTTGGTTAGTTAGTTCTTTATGCACGTTTCATTATTTATGGACTAATGCTTGACTAACTTGCTTTGTAATCCTCTCTACAGTGGATATAAAATGTCCATCAGAATTAATTACCTAAAGTGAATACAATAATATTGGTAGTTCCTAACAAATAAAAATCACTTGTAAGGGGAAAATTCATTCCCCCATTTTTGAAAAAAAAAAATCTCATAGGAGTCTATGGCATCAAATTATGATGCCAATATTTCAAGGTTCATATTCTGATGCCCATAAATATGAGAAACATAGTTAGGATTCTACTGTCATTAATGATAACTTATAAGATCATAGGATTTGTGAAAGTGGCTATTTGATGGATTAAATAAAAATTAATTGAATAAAATTTATGATATTTTAAAATAAAAAAAATAAAAAATCACCATGTGCTTATGTCAAATAGTGAGTCATTCAACTAATAATAAATTGTTTTAATAGTTTAAATAAATATTCTCATCAAATAGTAATAGAGAAAGACAAATAGTAATAGAGAGAAAATCACATTCAACTTGGAGTACACTCCTAAAAAGGGTAGCATTTCAAGCAAAAAATGATTTTTATTTTACATCACACTATAAAGCTTGAGGCTATAGATCATAGTTACTTAAGTATTAGGATGGGGGAGGAGGTGGGGGATATGAGGCACTATTTATGAGATGGAATTATTTTTAGTTTTGGTGATAATTATTAAAATAACATATTAAAATTAATATTTATATATTTAAATTTTATTGAATGAAAGTTAGGACTTTAAATTTTATATAATATTTTTAAAGATATTTATAAGATTATTATTGAAACATTTCATTATCTATGTAATAAAAAATCATAAAAGTTACATAGTAAGGTAGCCAATAGGTATGCACAATCTAGACTCCATGTTGAATAAAGAAATTAGTCAAAATTTAGATAATGTCAGACCCCTCATAACACCCATATTGACTAGACAAAGCTAGACAAGTGAGAAACCAAATAGGCCACAAAACTACCTTGCTAGTGGGAAAGACCATGTAAGTGCAAATAAAGGCCCAAAGAACACCCTTGTTGGCTATCAAAATCCAAGCACATGAAAATAAATAAGATCCATAACCCTATATAATAGATATATGGCAACATGAATAAAAAACCATAGGTTGCCACCAAAATAGAGGCCAAACCATTACCTCTTGCAAATAAGCACATCCTAGAGTATAAATAACAAAAAAATTAGGTTTTTGGATTGCAAAATGTAAGCCATTGGAGAAACAACCATTTTTGATTGATATTACTAAGAAAATTACAAGTAGGACACCAAATTCTATGATAGAATCCATAGATAGTGCCATGAAGGAATGAAGTGACAAGGTAATTAGGGAATGTAGGCTACAAACATCTTGAACAACCTTGAAAGCAAAAAATCAAAATATGCATCAAAGGCATCATGGATATCCACCTCTCCTACACTAGGCATCGACACCCTCTGAGCCATGCTCAAGCAAGACAAACCCTAGATCTAGGGTTTTAGGTAGAGAAGAGAAGATGCTTTAGAGAGCCTCACTAAAATACATCCTTTCCATTTCCCTTAAGATTCAATGTTTTTGTTAAAATAACAACTTTTTTAGGGTGGAGGGTCTTTAAAAAAATAAAAGCATCATTTAAAAAAAAAAAATTAAAATATAAATAAAATTGGATATGTTCCATCTAAGTCCCCAAGTCCCTGAATGACATCTAAAATGTCACATAAATCTAGGGATGAATCCCTCTATAACTCTACTGTAAATGATAATTCTTAAATTTTCATAATACCAATATGTAAAATTATTTAGATTTTCATGCACATAAGCCTATATTGAATTAATTATGAATACATCAAATCTTATGTTTCACCAACCAACCAAAGACCAAAATCCATCAACATTATCAATAACAAAAGCCTATGAAGTGATAATGGAGTCCAAAACTTAGGAATCAAATATTTTAGAAGGAAAAAATGAAGATATATAATATCATGTTTGGTGAAATCTAGAAGTAACAATGAGTGTCCTCCTCATTGAAATTAATAATTGGATTAATTTTTACCATTCAGTTTTTCAATTAGTAAATGACATTTTTGATTTAAAATATTAATGAGATATTATGGTCAAATTTCATAAAATCAGACTTGAACAACTAAATATTTAGGAATAATCTTCTAAACTTTGAATATTTGGTATTTAGTATTACCTAAATAATAAAAATTTCCTCTATGAGGAACACCTATTGCAACAGTAATAAAAGGATTGCTTTGGTGGAAATAATGTTTTAGACATTAAGTTATAAGAAAAAGTTAATGCATGTAGCCATAATAAGTTCACAACATTAGTATAATGATTTCTTTACATTCATGCATACACAACCCAATCTTCAACTAATTATAATGATAAGTCTTTTACCTCCCCCACCTATTCATCACCTATCATCACTTTTTATTTATAGACCATTTCCTTTATGTGTAATTCATTCTTTCAAAATATATTTCTCTAAATCATTAAAATTATTAAAGTATAAATATCTTATGTGCCAAATATTAGGGGGACCAACTTAACATGGTCAAATTTCCATCCCACTACACTTGATGCTATATGCCAAATATTAAGCAGACCAACTTAACATGGCCAAACTTCCATCCCACTACACTCCCTTTTACAAGATGAAATGCTTTAGGTTGAATGCCAACATAGCTATGTTATTGTCTAAAAATATCATTTTTTTGGTAGTACCCTATCACCTTATGAAGGCATATTAACTAAAGTGGAGTAGGTACATAGGGGTAGAAAAGGATCTCATTACCAATCATACAGGATAAAATCATGTATTATAATGGTTAAGTTAGAAGGTTAAGTTCCAAATAACTTGTCTCTCCAGACTTGTAATGGTTTATTTAAAAATCAAAAGAACCAATTACAAGACATGCATCTGTCCCATGAAAAAGCACATGATTAGGCAGGGTGTTGTAAAAGGGGCATGTGTTCCATGTACATTAAATTTTGATAGATGTGTACATCCTCATAAATCTATCTACTATGTCCTCAACATCCACCATTTAGGAGGAAAAAGTCTCAAGCTTTAGTTAAATAAGCTTTAGTCCACACTACAAAATAATAGACTATACCATTATCCTCATAAATATGATTAATGATTTTATAAATGAGTATTTAAGAGTAATGCTACATTTTAAACTTTTGGAAAGTCTTGGAATGGTAATTTAATGTCACTAAGACCAAATTTCAATAAAACATTATCAAAATTGTGACATGTGCTTCTAAGACTTTGACTATCCATGTCAAATTAATAATAATGTAATTTAGAACTATAAAGAGTTTAAAAAACATATCCCCATTTACCAGTACACTTGGACTATACATTAACTCTTGGAAGACACTTGTACACACAAATTTTCTTCAATATATCATTTCACATCCTTTTATTTATCAATGATTGTGTGTTACTATCTTCTATTCCAAAAGGGCTACACATGAAAGTATAATATTTGGTTATATTACTCAATACTAACCTTTCTAAAATAAAGTCATGGATTTCAACTCCACCTTCATGATATGGATATTTATCTTATTGTAATTTGTTACTGATGATGCACAACTTACCACTTTTTCCAATTAAAAAATTGGGAAATGTATTTAGGAAAAAATAAAAAGAGTACACATTTTAAAACCCAAAGAATTATACTTCCAAAAAAAAGAGTGCATTTCCCAGGCTGAATTTGATGTGTATCATCTATCATGAATTGTACTAAGACTACTAAGACTCCGAATAATAAAATTTACATGCATATAAGTGATGTAACTTCAGTAAAGTAATATCATTGCTTGCTCCTACATTTCTCTTGTAATAAAATTAATTGGCCTAAAAAATAAGAGTGCAATGTTAATTCAAGGTGGTCCTATTTATAGTTGGTGATGGATTATTTACTATAGTTAGGTGTAATTAACATTTATAACATGTGAATTGGGTCAAATTAATGCCATGGTGTTATTATGAATATATGGTAAACATCCAAGAGTAAGAGAATAAAAGATGAGACATGGAATCACATATGTATGTTGGGAAATCAAAGGAATTTTATCATCATAAAATAGTGTTTGATCCAAATATTAAGTCTTTCATTATGTAAGTTGTTCACTAATGAACTATTGATGGTTTCCACCCTTTTATAATATATTTTTATTATGTAAAGTTATTATAGATTTTCATTGTTACTTAATTTTGTAACTATTAATTTCATAAGAAATTCCATGTTGCTAAGTTTTGTTGTGGATTGAATTGTACATATTTTAACATTTTTAATGATGAAAAGGAATCTCTTTATCATACCTCATGATGACCTATCCCCATAATTATCTTTGTATACTTATATCATCTTGTTGGAAAGTCAATTAATAAACTTGTTTAATAGATATTATGTGTATGTGTATTTTTACCACACAATCCAAACCCAGTACAATGAGCCCCATATTATCTGGGTAAGCCAAGAACTCAAAATTAGGATCAAATTTTTCTTCCATTACTCCCAAAAATGCAAATCTCATGGGAGGCCCATATCTTAAATGAGTTACTTATTGCTCTAATAAACTCCAAATCAACATAGACCATATACTACCTAAAGATAAAAATATCTTTATTATTTTAAATTTTAAACCAAGGAACACTTTGTTCTGATATGTCTAATTAGTTCTTGGTTTACTATGACTAGGTGAAAGCATGGGATGTTCCCTTTGCCCTCAAAATTTGAATAGTCGACTGTACTAACATCAATCCACATAAGGCACAAGCATTATGCACTCACCCAAAGTGGAGTTGAGAATAAATTAAGCCTCACATTGAGCTAGTTATGCCATGGTGCGAGGCTTCAATTAGGGGACTTAAGAAATTAATCAAGAACTCATCTTAAGGTAGATCCATAGGTGCAAGCGTTTCATGGATTAATCCTAGTGTCATATAGGAATTTAAGGGGTCATATGACTACTTTTATTTATATTAAATAGATGTGAATTACACAAGTATTAGGTTAATGGTATGGGCCTATACTCATCCTTCATAAAAATTAATGGTGAAATTACAAAAAATGTAGAAACTCCATTAAAGCAGTGAGTCAGTAAAATGCATGAACATTAAGTAACATAATTCAAGCAACAACATGACCTTATAAACTTTTGTATCCATTAGCCACATAAAAAGACATGTAAACTAGACACATAATAGTTAAATGCAATAACAATCATCATTTCTCAAAGTCCATAATAAAGTTTATATTTATATCATATCATTACCAACCCAGAGGTTCAAACATAAGCTTGGGCATATACAATTGAAGCCTTAGTGGCCTTCATGCTATTTATAAGCCTTAATGGCTATTAGAGAAATGTTATAAATCAAGGTTTTATAGTTATTATACTAGAGCTTTGTTTCCATCCTTCACGTCCTTTTCCTCTTCTACCTTGATCTCCTTAAATAAGCCTTTAGGAGAATCTTCACCAGTGTGGAAGTTGCACATTAAGTGTCGATCTGGAACTTTGTCATCATAACTACCAACTTCATAAATTTATGAAATCTACACTATACCTACCATGTCTCTTTAAATATTCATTGACACCTTAAAAATTTGTAATATGGTTATCCACTTTCTAGCTAGATACAAAACCCAAAGGCTAACCACTTGAAAAAATTATCTTCTCACACCTAGGTGGATGTCATGTTGGCATGAATCATTTACTAACAAGTTAGGGGACGAACATATACCCCATACAAAATATTTAGTCCATCCTTGAACTTAGTTGTCAAAATCTTGGGAGTATAGAACTCAAGTGCATTCTCCTAGAGTTTGGTGCTAAAGTCTTCAAATCCCTTAATGGATAGCTTGATTTATTATGCAGTGCTCTCTATATTAAAGGATGCAATAATGAGTGAAAGTACATCCATTTTATCCATCTCCTTATGGAAGGCCTTGAAATTAGATTTCACATTTTCCAAACTTCTATTTAAGATATCTCCTTTCTCATAGGCCTTAGTTTATAGAGCATGAAAGAGTGCTTCCAAGGTCTACTCCTGGTCCTTGATTTGGTTAGTGAGTACATTCATGCTACCCATGATTTGTGATTTATCTACCCTATTTATGGATTATACTTAAGCCATCATATACTCCTTCTCATCTTTCACCTTCTTGAGGTGTGCATCTATTACTGAGGCTTGGTTAGATAAGATTAATAAAATGACATCTACTATTTCTATGCCCTCCAGTTTCATGGTGGATGCTTCCTTCACTTTTTGTACTTTATTTGTATATTTTTTCACCTATGGTATACCTATACTTAGTCATTTATTTCCCATCTTAAACTTTATACTATTGAATTATGGCTAGTTGATTCTATTGAATCCTAAAATAATGCTTGGCATGCTTCATAGTCATAAGAAATGTGATTGTGCATTTAACTATCGAGCTTCCTACCCCATTAATGGTGGCTTGGTCATTATGTGGAAATCCTACTCCAATATTTATCTATCAAATTATCTCCACTCATCTTCCTTTCTTGTCAAGATAAAACACAATCATATTTGTGGTATTTCATTCTTGATTAGGGGGATGTGGGGGGAATTTGTTCTCTCTAGCAGCCTTTTCTGGTTTTAATGACTTTAGCTTCTAGATCTATGTTAATATCTTGAAAATAATAGTAACTTTCCTTTATCTTCCATCTTCCCTTTTATATTTTTTTTAGCTACCACATTGATGATTAGTGGCATTTGGATTCTTGAAATCTACTAAACTCATGAAATATGCTAAAATCCACTACTAATTGCTCATTTATTGTGGATTTTTATTCTTCCACTACTGTAACATTAAATTTGATAATGGTTTCTTTGATAAAGTGACATGTAATTTGAGTGGTCACATCTTATCAAATGTTGGGTGGGTGCCAGATATCATGATGGTCATTATCTTGTACTTAGTTTAAATTGGCATGACCTTCACCATTATTATGGTTACCTAGGTGTAATACTTCATATGTACATGATTCAACCTCTTAGGTTCCATAACTTCATGGTGTTTCACTTCCTTTCAAGTGTGTTTCTCTTTCTAGGTCAATTTATCTAAACTTTCATGTCTCTTGCTTCAAACTTACCTACCCCATACAAATTCTTGCACTATTCCTCTAGAACCTCAATGTCTTCTCTTGATCTCTTGTGCACAAACACCTTGTGTGCATTCCTTCATCAATCCATACTTATATTTTTTTGAGTTTGACATACTTCACATGTGCCTAGACACTTAGGTGTTTTGCCTCAGGTGCTTACAAAGTGATCATGCTCGACTCATCTACTAGATTTATGTGGGTGTAAGCATCAAAAATGTTCTCGTATGGGCCTAAAAGCACCACACATATTAAAATAACATAAAAAAATAGATATAAATAAAATATTTGGCTTGCACTAATTTTATTCTAGTCACAGGGCAAAGTGACCAGATTTTAACTAGAAAGCTAGTGTTAGATGGCACAAGCACCATCCTAGTGATGGTATGCCTTCAATATATTGACATTGAAGTACCCAGGGAACATTTCATTAGTTAAGGTGTGCACCTTACATGCACTAGTTTCTAATATACTATGGATGACATAAGGTCCCATCCACCTAATCTATAACTTGCCTAGGTGCTTGAGGTACTCAAAATCATATAAAAAGACCATGGCACTTTTTGTAAATACCTTTCACTTGATGTGATTATCATGACATACCTTTTGGTTCATATTTTCTATCTACTATATCAATTTTGGTTGGGTACGTGTCTCATCCAACTTTTCCAAATCTTCCAGTTATGCACTTAAAGACTCTTGGTCATCTAATAGATTAATACATGTTATGCATAATGAGGGGACTATGACATCTATAGGTAAAATGGCCTCTATGCCAAACACCATTTGAAATGGTGTAGCCTTATTTAGGCACTTATTAATTATGCGATAGGCTGATATACTACGAACACATGGTCAACCCAATTCTTATGACCAAAATTGCATATTTTTATGAGGCATGTCCCCAATATTTTATTAAATGCCTCTACAGTGCCATTACCTTGGGGGTAGTAAGATGTAATTTTATGGTGCACCACCATATATTTAGATAACAAGATCTGAACTATTTTTTTTGATGAAATACATGCCATGGTCACTAATCAAGCTAAGTGGGAATCTATATCTATTGATGATATTATCCCAGATGAATATTACTACTATGGAAATTGTATAATCTTTGGTAGGCACTACTTTGGCCCGCTTGGTGAAGTAATTTGTGCTAGCCAAAATGTACAATGTGTCTATTCACCTCACCACAAGAGTAATAGGCCCAACAAAGTCAATGCCCCATTTTTCAAATGACACTTAGGTAAGGATGGGGATGAGAGGAATCTCATCCTAGTGGTTTGGTTTTATTATGTGCTGGTAGATATTACATGCTTTGGAATATTATTTTGAATCATGAAACATGATTGGAAACCATAAGCTTGATTGTATTACTTTTCACACCATGGTATCTCTAGTACAATGGCCTCCAAAAATCCCTTCATGCACCTCTTTTAATGCTGAGTCCCATTCATTTTCTAGGACACATTGGTGCATGATTTTATCATAGATAAAATTATATTGTTCCTCTCTAATGAGTTAAAAAGGAGTGGCACAAACCATGAGCTACTTATTATCTTCAGTGGTCATGGCTTGAGGCACATATCCATAGGTTAGAAATATGGTGATTTATACCAAGTCTTTTAGGATGCATTAGATGTGATAGAATTGTACATCAAGTATATCATCTTCAATTGGCACTACCACATCACTAGAGTTGATGTAAGATAAATGGTCAAGGCCCGAGTTATATTTTCTAGGCTTCACTACAGTATATAATTAGAATTATTGAAATAAAACAATCTATCAACAAATATGCTCATGCAGAATGGGCTTGTTTCATAGGTACTTAAGTACTTCATGATAAGTAAATAAAATAAAGGGGGTTTCCAATAAGTAATATCTAAACTTATATAGGGTGTAAACCATGGTAAGTGCCTCATGATTAGTTATGGTGTAGTTTTGTTCTACCTTAGTTAGTTTCCTACTTGTGAAAGAAATAACATGATCCATTTTTCCTTCACCTGGTTACATGAGAATGACACTTATTATGGTACTAGAGGAATCAACATAGACATGGAAGGGAGTTACCCAGTCAAGAAATTATAATATTGGTGCACTATTTAGTTTGAGCTTAAGGGTATCAAAATCATTCCTTCATTATGACCCAATAGAATGGTCCATCCTTTTATAAGAGTTATTTTAATGACATTGTAATCCTTACATAATTTTGTATGAAATTCTTGTATTATCTATAATGCCCAAGAAAGGTATGAACATATTTCTACATTGATGGTGTTTGAAGTTGAAGGATGATTATAATCTTGGCTAGATTAATGAGCAGACCATCCTTGCAGATGATGTGCCCGAGTAAAGTGCTAAATGGAATTTCAAAAACACACTTCTTAAGGTTTAATAAAATTTTAAACTAACTACACCTTTCAAACTTTAGGCACAAATTATCATAGTGATCCTTCACCAACCCATACACTGTCCAATAATCTAAGTATACTTGGAGGAACTTGCAAATGGAGTCTTTGAATGCAGTGACCACCACACAAGAGAACATGGCTGATGCATTCTTCAACCAAAAGGGCATCACATTATATGTAAAATAATCCCATTCAGTCACAAAGGTGGTTTTAGGATTATCCTCTTCCTCAATCTAGAATTGATGTATTTAGAACCCATTAGTAAAAGTGTATATCTTTTAACCTACAATGCCATCCAAAACTTTGTCAGTGAACGGAGTTGAAAAGGTGTTGGTCATGCAGGTTTGTTCAATAGTCTGTAGCCAACACATATATGAATACACCCATCCTTTTTGATGTTGATGACCATGGGGATAACCCATTTAGATTCCTAAATAGGGTAGATGATTCCTACAACAAGCATGCCATCAATCTCAATCTTGACCTTGGCATGAAGGTTTGGGTTCATCTTATAAGGCTATTTTTTAATACGTCTTACACCATCGACTAGTTTGATGCTCATCTTCCTAAGGGATGGGTGTGTGCCTTTCATATCCTTGTAGTTTCATGGGAATAAGTCTTATAACTCCTTCAGGAGATCAAACATATGTGCCATTTCTATGTTAGACCAATAGCACCTAGAGTGGTAATCTTTGGTTCCCCCTCTAAACTGATATCTACCTTGGTAGTTTTTAATGACACTCAATAGGGTTCATTCTTCTCCTAGTGTGAATCCTTGATTTATTTATTTCCCTTAGTTGTTTCTAACTAGAGATGGGTAGGGTCTTCTTATTATAGGGTGCTATCTTCAACTTGGTACACTAACTTCCTTTTACCTATCAAATTATTCTAGTTGTGCACCTTTCATGTGTTATCATCTTCATCACTAGAGTCACTATTCAGAATTAACTCTTCAAAGAAGGTTTGGAGTGTTAACCCTTTTTCAACAAACATGTCTTTTAGGCACTCCTCCAATATAGTAGTGTCCTCAAAAAATAACCTTATAACTACCTATAATGGATCAGTCAATTCAAGATTTTGTGAATAAAAGGAGAAGGTATGAATAAACTACTCCTTAAAGGCATCCCAATCTATTGTCTTGTGGTGTGTCTCATTAAATACATACCAAGCTTGCACCCAAATATTTAAGGTTTGGTAGAAGGAATACACCCATAGATTCCTTGGGGTATTTTCATCATAAACATTCCACATTTCTCTGCAAAGACGTATATGTGCAATAGGGTCAGAGTCACCAAAGTAGGCTAAAATGTCTAGGTCCTTATTGCTCTTTCTAAATCTAGAAAAAATGGTTGCCTTCACATCTTACCAAGTTGGAAAGCTAGGATTTTGTGCTACCCACCAACTTGCAATAATGTTCTTCAATGTGTATACTAGTGCATCCATTCCATTATATCTAGCATCCATTTTATCCATCTCTTTTGAATGCACGACTCAAGGTCACTAACATAGTCTTCCATTGGATTACTCCCTTTATATCTTGGGATAAATACAAGTTTACCTTACTAAGGTGAAACACTCTTTTATCCTTTTATTGATGCAATGGACCCATATTTTGGAAGTACAATCAATTTGTATCTATCCTATCTTTACTAGTTTTAAAACCTTTACATGTATGAAGTGACACTATCAACCAGTGGTCTCATATGCTTCCTTGACCCATCAATCACAAGCAACATCGATGGTGTTTAAGGTTTTTTGTCAATCTTTCCAAGAGAGGATTCATTGATCATTTGGGTCTTGAGTCTCAGCACCTTACACTGTGATGTTATAAATATGGTTAATCTCATCCATAATGTCCATGCTCTTGACATAGGGGGTACTTGGTCATTTGAGAGAGGTATAACTACCCTCTATTTTCCATTATTGAATGTCATGTAACACCTTTTAAAGTGCATATCTACGTTATTTTCATAACACCTTGGCCTTCCTAGAATCATCAAGTAGTTGTCCTACTCTACTAAATCTATTACCTCAAAGTTAGCATAGAATTTAGTGCCCATGATATCTATAATTTCACTCTTTAAAATTTTGATAAGTTGTGCTTGGGTCTTATTGGCCATGAAAAGTGCATGAGGGGACAGTCATAGGGCTAGTATACCCATTTTATACCAAGCATTATTGGTCAAGATGTTGACCTCGATGCCTGTGTCCATAATAACCTCAAATATAGACCATCTGTCAATAGTGGCATCCACTAGGAGTTCTTGGTCATATTCAACATTCTGAGTTTGTCAAAATTATCATTCCCTCTTCATTCATGGAATGGTAACCTCAACTTTTTTAACCTACATCCTCTAAGAGTAAGTTATTTAATAAGGGAAACATTCATTATATCTATAGGAGATGTAAGATCTCAGTTAATTCTTAGACTTTAGCTTCTTATCTATCCTACTTATTTCAAGAGGGGATAACTTATGCTTCTAAGTCTCATGTTAATTATATATCCCCTTAAAGTGTTTGGATTACACTCATAGCTTATTTTAATATGTATTTTTAGCATGTTAGGTCTAGGTATGGCATAAATTTTGGTTTAGGCCATGTTATTAACTCATTTTAACCCTTTCCCCATATTCAAGGCATAAATTAGGTACTGGTGCAATTGGTAGTTAAGTGGTGAATCCACTACATGTAGTTGATTGTACCTTGAATACCTCTGTGTAAGTAGGATACACCTTTGGGGTCTATTTTTATGTTTTTTGCTTGTGCTTGATCATTCTTATGCCCTTATCTAAACCAAGCCTACCTTGGGTCAATATTTTATATAGGTCAGGGAATTATTCAACCTTATGGGCCCCTTGATAATACCCAAAAAAGGGATGTATAGGGTAGTTATGATGATAATTCTCTATTTATCCATACTTATAACATGAGCACAGTGGGAACCTTCCACCACCACATCCTTTGCCTCACCTTTTGATGCCTCATTATATCCCAAAGCCTATGTTATATTAGCCATATCCATCATTCCCTTGGTTTTCTTATCCATCAACTATTATAATAGCCTATTATGTGCCCCTTTCCATGTTTTGGCACATTTAATCAATCACACAGTAATTAGAAGTGGTATGGGTATAGGCATCGCACAAATGATAATAGATCATTATGTTGACTTAGATAGTACATTGAAATAAAGGATAGTTTTAGATGTCATGCACTTCTCAATAGACTTCGTAGCTTAGAATTAGGGTGTGCACGTTCCTCCATAGGTAGTTAGTTCTATTATGGCCTTCTACTTCACAATTGGTATACCATAGTCCACTTCGAGCATCATATAATTAGATGGCAGTAAGCTTTTGGAGCTATAAGGCCATAGATGCAATTTACACTTTCATAAATGGGCTAATCCTAGTGTTTTCACTTCTAACTACCTCATCTCTAAGCATATATTCAAGTACTTATTGAGGGTCAAGATAAGCCTTCATGGAAAGTGTTCTTATGAATGGCATGAAAAACCCCCTAAAATACCATTACACATGCTAGGAAGGGTGAATATCATATGGGAGTTTTAATAAGAGAGGTTTTAAAATTTCATCATACAAGTACACACTCTCTAAAAGTCTTTGGGTAATTTCTTTTAGTGTGGTGATGCTTTATTAATCAAACTTTAGAATGTTAAATTCTTTCAGAAATTCATCCTTCAGGGTATCACAATCAACCATGGCCTAGGTAGGATTAAATTTTGTGTACTAGGTGTGGGTGAAATTAATTAAAATGGTCATAAATTAAGTATCTTTATGATTTGACTAAGTTATGCCTAATGTACACCATTGTATTTCACATTTTAGCACATGTTCTAAAACATTTTCCTTATAAAGATACTCTGGTAGGTGTATAGCCATTTTGTAGTAGATCTATTATGGGGGTAACTAGTAATTAAGGTGCTTACCCCTTGGTGCCTATCCTAATGGTGGTCCTCTACCACCTCTAACCATGGGGTTAGGCACTGGTCCCATCATTACTATTAGCATAATTAATGTCATTAGTACTGTGTTACTTGCTTGTGGCACCAGACCACTTCCTACAAGCTATTTCTCACCTTACATTACTAACATTACTGAGTTGGTATGCTCGCATTCAAGTTATATTATGGTGAGCTAATTCTCACCTCCTTATATGGAATAATCTATTAAATAATAAAGTTAAAATCCAAATATACAAAATATGTAAGGTCTGAGGCATTATTAGGGTCAAAAAGCACTTCTATAATTTCTTCAAGTGGGCGTCCAACATGTGAGTGTGTGCCAGAAGTTCAAAAGCGGTAGACACATCTAGCATATATTGTAGAAAACTAGTGAATTCCACCACTATCAAGTGTTGAGATTGATTCATCATTTCATTATGCCTCTCATCTTCACACTATTGTATTTCGAGAGATCCTTCCCTATGCCTTTCCCATTTACTATGGGTCCTCTTGACACTTCCAAGTTCTAGATCCTTTAACATTCTCTTATTATAGGTCTATCTTTTAAGTTCTTAGGTGTGAATTTTCTCATCCCCTTCCATTAGACCTCACCTACACATCATTTTATCCCATTTACATATCTCATATGTGAAAGGATTTTAGTCTTCCATCCCTAAAGTTTCAAAATCGTAATCAACCACTAGCTTTTTGCTTTTTGAGCTCTGTGCCTAACTCCTTCATGAATGTGCCTCTAAGATCATGCAAAAATTGGTACTCTACTTCCTCAAAGCATGAATATGTTGAGACCACAAACTCAAGTACGTAGCCATTTAGGGCTCTTTGCCACTATTTATCCACCACTCTAATCCAAGTAACATCTAGAGTTTCAAGCCTCTCTAGGTTCTCCTTTGTCTACTCATAGTGTCATCCATAATTACATATTTTATGGGTAGAATATGTATCCAACCACTTTTACACATGATCAGGTAACTCATAGAAAAATACCTTGTATAAAGCATCATATAGGTTGTCCTAAAACCATTTTCTTAGATTTTATCCTTTATAGGTTGGATGCTTTAGTGTAAAACTATCTTCCACTTATTATATCTAGTACTTAAAATTTTTGAGAGAAATTTGGTACATTAATTTTTCGTACCATTTCAAAAATAAAATTCAACATGGGTCTTGGTAATGAAACCAAAATGTTATGATATGTCTAGTTAGTTCTTAGTTTAGTATGACTAGGAGAAAGCATGGGATGTTCCCTTTGCACTCAATATTTAAGCACTCAACTGCATTGGCATCAATCCACATAAGACATAGGACTTATGTGCTCACCTAAAGTGTAGATGAGAAGGAACCGGGGCCCATATTAGGCTAGTTGTGCCATAGAATGAGGCTTCAATTAGGGAACTTAATAAATTCATCAAGAACTCAGCTTAAGGTAGATCCATATGCATTAGGCCTTTCATGGACTAAGCCTAGTGTCATATAGGCACTTAAGGGGTAATATGATTGATTTTATTCAAATTAAACATATGTGAATTACACAAGTATTGGGTTAATAGAACAAGTCTATACTCATCCTTCATAAAAATTAATGGTGACATCATGAAAAGTGCATAAAATCCATTAAAGAAGTGACTAAATAAGATGCATGAACATTAAGTAACATAATTCATGTAATAGTATGACCTTATGAACTTTTACATCCTATTAACCAAAAAAATAAACATGTAAACTAGACACAAAATAGTTAAATACAATATCAGTCATCATTTTTCAAATTCCATAATAGAATTTATATTCATATCATATCATTACCAACCTAGAGGCTCATAAATGAGATTGGGCATATATAATAAGCCTTCAACAACACCTTTGCCAGGGTGGAAGTTGCATGGTGAGTGTCAAGTTGGAACTTTATCATCATAACTAATAGATCTATGACTATATGAACTCCATGATACATCTATCATCTCTATTCAAATCTTTGATGATGCCCTAAAAATATAGAAGATGGTTAGCCACCTACCAGCTGGATACAAAACCTAAAGGCTAATCACTTGACAAAAATATCCTCTCATGCCTAGGTGGATGTTATGTTGGCATTAATATTTTACTAATAGGTTAGGGTCCAAACCACTTAATTATCTATTGATTGACATATAAGAGTCATGAATCTTAAATTTAATGGCTTGATTAGATCACTCTACACATCCTTTAGATTCAAGGTCCATATAATTTCCATGCTCAATGGAGAATTGACTACACACTAATGCTTGTTTTCTATTCCTATCCCCCACTACATACCCCTTCTTGACATCCAACCTTACAAAATATAGCTCCTACCAAATGATATTTTTTATCAAGTCCTCATCTCCTTGGCTCAATTATGTAGATTTATAAGCAAATAGTAAGGCTAGGATTTAATATAGACATAAAAGACTACATGAAGTAGATACCTATGGTAGACACAAAACATACTTGATAAGCACATTGCCACACTTCAAAAATGTTTGATAAGCATATTAAGTTATATTAATGTAACTACAAACTATTTTTGGATGGTATTTTCAAGCAAGTGTTACAATTATCTACACAATCTAATGAGGCGTATCTTGAAAGTTTTTTATAACTAAATTTCATTTTTGTTATCTTTGAATTAGTTCATGAATGATTTATATTATTTTCTAATTTTTTTCCCTTTTAAGTTATAAACATCCTAGGATCTTCCTTGAGATGTCTTAATGTTAAATTAAACAACCCAGTTGTCCATCTATTGATCAGTGATGGACCTTAAATTTATTTTATTCTATCTTGATATTTTTTGGTGATTTTCATACAACTGATAGTTACAAAAAGGTAAGGGAAATAAAAAATATATCTTCATGAAAAATTTAATAATAATATGAATCCTATGTAAAATATAACAAGCTATTTCATGGATCCTTTAGGCTTTATTGGAATTATTAGGTACATAGAATAACACTAGGAAGAAGTCCAAGTAGAGTAAAACTAGTAGACTTGGAATCTTCACATAGGTAAAGATGTATTTGCATAAATTATCAAGTAGAAAGGATTTTAGTTTAGAAATAAATATGATATTTTTTAGCCTAATTTATTAAGAATATAACGTATGAACGTGTAGAAAGATCATATTTTTCCATACACAAATATTACATCCTCTCTCTTTAATACACAAGAAATCTAGAAAATGATAGCTAGATATTTTTATATCCTTATTCTACATTTTCAAGGTTTAGTTTATCCTAAAAAAAATACCATGGATTTATGGAAACTCTATTATTGACATCTATGCAAAAATCCTTGTTATATCTAGTATAGATGATACCAATGAAAAAAATTATATCAATCCCAAGATCAATACATTGCTAGTTATTTTAGGAAAACCTGACAACTCTATTTCATATAGATCTAGAAACAAAGATGACTTGAAGCTAGATCATTGGAAAATTGAAGAATTATCATTAGAAAGGAATGATACTAAAAAAACAAATCCTTCCTTTCACCACTTTAGTTATACACTTCACGCTTTCTCTAACAAATAAATATCAAGAGATCTAGAGTGTTTTTCATATTTGAAAATGATTGTAAGGGGTTATGAGTTGTGATCATAAACCCTGTATCTACACTATGGGTTATAAGCTATGAAACCATAAGTAATAAATTCCCTCACTTGATAAACCTAATGATCCTAAAAATTATGATACCAATGCAAATTTTGTAGTTTAAAGTCACATCTCCTCTATATTTTTATGTTTAGGATCATAATTTTTCAACATGAATAATTTTACAATATATAGATCATATCTGTAAAATCCTTGAAGAAGGTTTATTGAACTACATAAATTAGTTCATGTTATAATGTTTGATAATTAGAAGTTATTATTTATATGGCTTGATTTTATAACTTCAGCTTCTTCACCAATCTTGTCTTTTTTGGAAACTATATTAGATGCTACATGTTGTGTCGAGTTTGATGTTTATTGCATAGACAATATGATGATATGAATGGTATGTGGAAAATTAATTTAGCTACTAGAAATCTAGGGTATTTAACTCAAACACTTAAGGTCTAGTTTTTCAAGACTATATCTACAAATATGAAGTCAGAAGAATGTGATTTGATTTGAGGGCCTTGCCCCACATGTTAATATAAATAATTTTATTTTATTATGACAATGGAAGTTAAAAAATTTAAACTATTGTGGATAATTCATAAAAAAAACAAATGAAACTCAAACAAATACAAATTTTCCACTCAAAAAGCATTTCTCCTAAATGGAAAGTTGATAGTTTGTAAAAGGTTACATCTACAATTGAAAAATCCATGGGAATTATCTGAAGCCATCAAGATACACATATAAGTCCATTTAAAATACAATTTTGAGGCCACTACAAGATTGCTCTCAAAGGCCAAATGATGATTATTCTCAAAGTCCAGACTCCAAATAATAAAAATACTGTGCTCAAAAGTGTGCATCCAAATTATCTAAAATAATATGGTTAATATTTTGAAGCATACAATCCATCAATCAAACCACATAGAGGCAAGTAATAAAATTTGATTTAAAAAATATTAATGTTTGAAATTTTGTTGATCTAGTTTGGATCTAAAACCATGTCAGTTATGGCCAAAATAAAATGAATCAGTTCACTTAGGAGATTTTATCCCAAAATGATATTAAATATGAAAAAATATTGGAGATCAAGAATAACATTCTTGATCCCATTTTATTTATTTTATCATTTGTCATTGATAATACATGTGGATGTGATGCTCTTTTCCTTAAATAATTTTAATCTATAATAAATTCTCACTATTTTAATCTGTGATAACATATCCCTCCACCCTAGAGCCATATGGAAGGTTTTAGGGACTGACAACATTTCCACCATGCTCTAAAATGAAAAAAAGGAGACATCCCCAAGAAGTACTTTGAACTTTAGGGACATTTTAGAGATATTGTGATGCCCCCAATTTATTTTTTAATTTATTGTTAGGTCCTAAAAATCCTAACCCCCATATTCAAAATCTAATATTTTTTTGCGATCATGGAAACACTATCCCCCATCTCCCTATCCCCATGAATTAGGTAACTATGAACAAAATTTAGATAAGAACCATCCAACATGCTTTGGTGGTTATTTAGAACCTAGGTTAAGATGTTAAAGCATCAATATTCAGGACCTAGGTTAAAATGTTGAAGCATTAATATTAAACATGGCTTTCCAAAAGTAGATGATGGAGTCTAGATTAAAATCTCTATATAGGAAATAAGAGCATTGAAAAACTTAGTTTCTTTGAAGTTTTACTTAGATGATTTTATAGGAATATTTTGACTGTGTAGAATGCCATTAAGATTCATATTTTTAATAGTTCTCATGAAACTGAAACCTAATAAGCCTTTAGATAAAGATGTAAATTATCAATTCACTTTTATAATTCACAAATATTTGAAAATTTTAAACTTTGTCACATATGTGGCATGGGATTACATGTAGTCAGTAAAAATTTAGATGAAATATAGGACTGTAGATATAACACAAGGAAAAACATCTATCCTTGTGGCACTAAGTTTTAGTTTGTAATAGGTATGCTTCTAAAAGAGTCTCTTATACATTGAATGACATACAACCTATATTTTAGGTGCAACATTATAATACTAAAAATAAATACATGGTTTATGAATTTATAGAAATCCAAGAGTCCTAATTCAATCTTAAATTTCCCAACCCCAGATCCATTGCTTCTACCTAGTTGAATTGAGAGTCAATGTGCAATGCCATTTATTTTTCCTAGATATTTTTTTTCTATCCTTTGAATTGAGGTGTCAATGTGCAATGTATTTTTATTTTCTATGATATAAATATTAAATAGTGATATATTTATTTTAGAAGTACCAAGGATTTCCAAATCATGTATTAAAGGAAAGGAATAAAGGTGTTGATGGGTAGTTTGGCATACCAGTTTAGG
Organism: Torreya grandis; assembly: GCA_037957365.1. Lineage (NCBI taxonomy): Eukaryota > Viridiplantae > Streptophyta > Pinopsida > Cupressales > Taxaceae > Torreya > Torreya grandis. The sequence goes on along the minus strand of JARHVA010000651.1, from coordinate 2,936,963 downwards.
TGGAACGAAAGTTGTCCAACTTCACCTGAAAAGAGATAGAGATCTCCCTATGATCTATTATCCCTAGGTCATGGTATTTTTCGGTAACCTAATGGTTGATGTGAAATCATTCTATTTCAAGGAGAATGTTTGGAATAAGTTTTAGATAAATGAGGGATAATATATATCTTGTCATTTTCTTACCCAAAAAATCAACAAATGTATAGTTGGCATGGAAATACGACTGATTTAATATGTGTTCATTACATATATTTAGCAATGCATAAACAATAAAATATAAGGGTTTGAAATTGAGATGAATATGTAAATGTAGATTATTATAAGACCTAATCTAACCCTAAGCTAACATATTTATTAAAAAGAGAAAAATATAAGATAAAATAAGAAAAGAGTTACCTAATTTTACAATGAACATATATTTGATCCCCTTGATTGAATGGAACCCATGAAAACTAATCTCTTACCTAGCTAGCATTTGCATAACTATGAATGTAGATAGTGCAAAAGTTTGAGGATAAACATCCATGAAGAAGTATTTTTAATGTATACAACATATGAAATGGATAAAACCTCCACAAATTTTATTAATAGATACTGCTAAAAAAAGATAGTGTTTGGGTTGATTACAACAATGGGATACAAATCAATGCCTCAGAACAACATTACCACCATAAAAAACTACCTAGAAAGTAAAACATTACAAAAAAAAGTATCTGGTCCTCTAATCCATATTCTAAATCTAATTAACTAGCACTTTGAATGGTTTTTTTCTGACTTTATATAGATACTTAGTTCATAGACGAAGACAATTTTTCCCTCTAAAAGATAGTTGAGCTCCATTTTGAAATGCACTTTCCCCCTAAAAGTTGAATGAACTCCATCTTCATTTTTTCCCTCTCATTTTCCTTTTAAAACCTTACCATAACAAAAATAAAACAAGTTATTTATTTCATAAAATAAAAAAGGCATTAAACTCATTAAATACATAATGCACAATAACAACAAAGTCACGAGATTAGATCATCGACATGTCTTAGATTTTTCATTATCCCCAGGCAAAACCTAATTCATTATGGATATGATGAAACCACCTTTCCAACATAACAAATGAATCGAAATGGGATAAAAAATCAAAATGTATGATAAAAAAACAAACCCACATTCTACTCTGTGAATAGTGTCTATAATTTGAGGCTATTGCGAATGCCAACATTTTTAGTTTCAAGAAGAAAATTGACATTTGAACAACCCTTATGAAAAATATGTATCAATTAAATTATTTCCATTAGGAATGTGTGGATCTAGATTAGTCCAAGGAACAAGTGAATCAACTAATTTAGGGTCAATAGAAACATCAATGGCTGACTAGCTAAGGGGAACATTAAATATGATGCATTGTACATATTTTTTAACATGATTCTAAAATTTTAATGGATTTAAAATATGATTCACCAAAAATATTTTAAAACCACCTTTCCAAAGCAATAAATGGGATGGAAATTGGAGTTATGGTTACAATGAAAAAACCACCCACATGCTTGATTTTTGCTTAGGGTCAGATTTTAGAGACTATAGGAGGTTGACCTAGTTCTAAGAACAAGGTTAGAGGCTAACCTAGTTTTAGGAACTAGGATTTTAGGTAACCTAACTCCATATGGATGATTTAAAACTAACCTATTTCTAGAAACTAGGGCTTTGACTAACCTCTTTCCCTAAGGAACATCTAGATCTGACCTAACTTTCCAAGGGTAAGATGTAATTTTAAGACAAAGTGTTATACATGAAAATTTATCATCTAGACTTGGTCTAAGAAATGGACATATTTTTAAGACTTAATCTTTCACTAAAAAACATATATATGCAAAAATAATAATTGAAGAGTTAGAGACCAACTAGGTAAGCTTGAAAGCAAGATTAAACTTTGAAAGACAAAAGGGGTACCATGATTTCTATGAAATTAGGAAGTATTGTGAAAGTAAAGCCAAATGGAAACTCTACTAGAAACATACTCATGAGTATTTAAAAAAAATAAACATGTCTACAAGCCTAGAATATCTTGCTAAGACAACACATAGAACATGAATGGATTCATGAAAGGACAAGAATAGAATCACTATAAGATAAAATATAATAATCACATTAATTTGTGTTTGTAAATGAGTTCATTCCCTTTTATGGAATTATTAAAGACTAGTTACTACAACCTAGATCATTAAGCTAGTGAATTATATCTTGAAATGATTACTTAGACATTGTTCTACTATCATCTAGATGTCCATAGCCTTGATAGATATGTCTTTGATACCACTCAAGGCCTTGCTCTACTATTATTCAAGTGTCCATAGCTCTAGTAGAGGTTGCCTGAATCACTCAAAAATTAAATTTTTATGATAATGGATTTTCTTTTATTTTTCCTTTATTTTTAGCATATAAATTATTACTTGGGGACTACCATGGAAAATGAGAGGTATAATTATATATTTTTCATTATAGATCTTGACCATTTCATTTTCATCCAAGGAACCTAGAAATCATTAAGGTATATTTTTATGCATGGTTTTGAGAGAATATTTTTAGAAGTAAAAAAATTTACCCAAAATTACCCAAAAATGAATAAATCTAAAACATACATGAGAATAAAATCCTTTGAGACCAAACTCACAGATAAAATCTTACATCAGAAACTATGAAAATTACTTAAGCACTAAAAAACCATCATTGATACTTACCTACACACCCCCTTTTATTTTTTCATTAACCAATAAGGTACCCACAAGGTAAAAATAAACATGATAGAATAAAAAGAGGCAAAAAATGATAACAAAGTAATGAAAAAAAAAAAAAAACAAAAACCTAAAGTAAAAATGAAAATAGGAAATAAAACATGAATATGTACAAGGCTTTAGCACAGTGGACATATTTGCGATGATGTTTCCCTTTTTTCTCTTGCACCTTATCCTAAAGACTATTATCCACAATTTTTTCAATCAAAATAATAAAATTTCAATTGTTAAATACAATAATACACTTACGCTTAATTCATGAATAACAATCAGGAAAATGTTTGAGAAATACATCTACCCACATTATGAATTGTAAAGAGTGATAATCATAAGTATCATCATGTACTAGAGTAATTGCAATTATTACCCTAGAGAGGATATGCTCTTTGAGGTACTTGACCATAAATTCAACTACTTCTTGTTGATTTTGAGACAAAATTATTGGAAGGATGTTACCTTCACTCTCATTCTTATTAAAATCCACAGTGTATATGCTATGTTATTCACATGATAATGACCTTAGGATATTTTATTTTGTGGATGAAGTATGGGGAGAGCTATATTGAATCAAGGTATCTTTAACTCTAACCCTTTCTGGGTTTAATTATTTTTTCATGCAACCAAGATTACGATCACTCAATTTTGAATTAACTACTTACATCATAGAGAGGAACATTGGGCAATCATATTCTACATGTTTCTCAAAATGATTCAATTTTAAAAATGTAGGAGAAACAACATGTGATGGAACTATTTCAAATGCAAATACTGTATCTTTTTTATCCATCTACTCTATCTTTCTAACTCCATCCTTGAGTTGATCACATGGATTTTTTGCCTCTTCTTACATGGAAAACATATTGACACTGTGATATTCACCCATTACTTCATGTTAAAAATTATTATTATTCTATAAAAACTAGGATCATCACACCCCTATCTTTAACATCAAGAGAGTAAAAACCTTTCTCCACCTTTAAAAATAATTTGGTAGGACCTTGTATAGTCTAAAATTATTTAAATATAGTCCATAACTACTTGACTATCATCTAGCATTGCTTATGCTTTGTTATTCACCTAAAAATGATGTTCTAGTTTTGTCTTTAGTGGTTGAAGTATGATAAGAGTTGTACTCAATCAAGGTATCCTCAACTATAATCCTTTTTGGCTTTACTTCTTTATTCAAGCTACCATGCTTGTGATTACTAACTTTTGCTTTGACCACTTCCACTATTGAGGGGAATATTGGGAAACCATATTATATAGGTTGCTTAAAATTATTTAAATTTATAAAATTAGGAGCATTAACATGTAATGAAACTAATTTGGATGCACAATATGTATAATTATTTTCCATCTACTCTATATTTCTAACTCTATCCTTGAGTTAATCTCATGTATTTTTTTCCTCTTCTCACATGGACATCATATTGACACTCTGAGCTTCACCCATTGGCTCATATAATTTTTTTATATGTTATAAACATCAAAATCATTGCCCCTATATTTAAAAATAGGAGAGTATATAAAATTCTCCACCAATGAAAATAATTTGGAGTTGTCTTCTTCACCTGGATTGCCCTATTTGAGATTTATTGCTTATATTTATCCCATTTCTAATGGTGAGAAGAGAAAAAAAAATGTTGTAATTTTCTTGTTGTCCATTATGGGTCAGATATCCAAGTGTAAGAATAACAACATATGCCAAGATTATTTCATATGTATAGACTGCATCCTTTTCATATATCTATTCTATCTCTCACACTTCATTCTCAAATTGATCAATGGAGATTTATGATTTTCATTTTTTATGGAAAACTCACCATCATTTATATTTTTAACCATAATTTTTTTTGAGACAATGAATATATAATCATCATTAAAATAATCATCATCACTAATTTATTGGATCAATTATTGTCTATTAAATGCACCACTTTCAACCAACATCATTTCTTCAAATCTTGCTTTGTCCTTATCCTTGTAGACCCAAAATTGTGATCTTGGAAACACAATCCCAGGGGTTAGTCCTTGCATTTTTTGATATAACATTTCTAAAAAAAGTGAAATTTTATTAAAAATAGTATTCAAAGGAATTTGATAATTATAATAAGGTAAAATACCCCATTGATTATTCACTAAACTAATATAACTATTTGAATTAGGTACAACATTAATGTTATCATTTGTCACAAGGAGGATTTGATGAATGTATGCTTGAGGTGACACATGATTTGAAGGCATAATTTATTGATAGGTTGATTTATAGGCATGTAGTTCAATTATTTTGCATATAAACACCTAACTATAACAATGCATACAAAGGATCAACACCATATCCATGAAACATCGATTATTACTATATAGTGAAGAGCTCTTGATATGTCAATGCCAAAAATGTGAGTGTTGATAGAGTTATTTAGATAATAATATTAGTTAATGGGTCTAACACTTTAGATAAATATTAATAACAATAATTTTGTTTAAAGGAATGGGTCTTTCAACCTCTTATACAACTGATAAAAGTGAGTGTTAAACATGCTTATAGACTCATTAGGCTCTTTAAGGGAAATGAAATTGATAATATAGGATAAAAATATTAGTGGTAAATTTGAAATGATTGAAAAATACTATTTCAAAGATCTTCCACAAGGTTATGTATCCATCAGGAAATTGAGGTACCAACTATAAATAATGTCATCCAAGGTGTAAATAAATAATTGGTAAGCCACATCTTCATGTAGGATCTAAGTTTGAATTATGGAATATTTAAATGCTTAAATATGTGATTTTGAAATCCAAATTATATCATGAACATAATTTAATCAAAAAATTTATAGATTATTAGGTAAATTACAAGTAATTCCTAGAACATTCACAGGGCAATGACCCCTACCAAACCAAGCTACAACCATTGGTGGGTTTGGATAATGTATTAAATATCTCACCTCCCCATCTTATCAGTCTATTGGTGTGGTTTTTAGGCACACAATAAGGCATGGAAATCATAAATTATGGTCACAAGACCATTGAAAAAAAGTTGACATAGGAAAAAATCAAATGCCTTTACTTTTTGTGCCAAACAATGATATTGTTTATCGTACCCAATAAATGCATGAAATGAAGGAACTCCAAGAGGTGTAAGAAAGGGGAAATAATAGGGGAGAAATGGAGACTAATATGTGATAGAGCCTTTTATAAATCATCAGTTAGGTTGTTTGTCAATTTATATTTTTATCTCAATAATATTTTTTGTTATTAGAAGTTAACTTTCTATCAGAGTCAAGTTTTCCATGAAAACCTCAAAATCTATTTTGCTAGTTTCCAAAAATTTTATTCACATTGTATTATAAATGGTTATACATTTTATTCCTATATATTAAACCTTGGTCAATAATATTTGATTGGATAACTTATGAATGTTCTCATTGTGACTCACTTGGTTTTTGTGTAATTTATATTTTCTCTAGATATGTGCCAAGTGTTTGACACAATGTCACTATAATTTTTCCCTTGCATCATGTTTATCATTGGGGATACATGTTATGGTTTTCATGAGGAGAAGATATTTTTCTTGAAATAAAAATACCAATTGAGGATCTGGTTTGCATGGGAAACTAATTAGTTTTTATATAATTTTTTTCTTTCCATTCCCATACTAGATGCTCCCTTATTAGTTATAGCTGATAACTTGTGGATGGCACACAAAAGGATTGAGTGGTTGAATTATTATGTATGAGTATTATATAAGGACCAATTAGGTAAAATTCTAAATATATTTATTTATCTCATTGATCACTATTGATCTTAGGGAGATGATTATCCTTTTCAGTCAAGTTACATGACTAGTGTTTGAAAAAATGACTCACTTATCTCTTTTATTTTAGATAGAGATTATCATAGTTTTTGTTGTCTATGGTTTAGATTAGGGATATACATTTTATTACTCATCAATTTATATTAGTGGATGAGGTAGACTATTTTAGTTATGATTTATTTTTTATATCACTAAAGGTCCTTTGGTGACACTTGCATCCTTGGATCGGGTCTACTATTTATTGCTTCTTGTACTATTGTGCCTTATTTTTTACTACATCCTGATGGATGAATTAGTGAATCATAGACATTATTTCATTTACCTTGTGATTTTAAACAAATAATAAGAACTTATGGACTATTCAGATGATCCCCTTGAAAGGAGGCCTATTTTTTAGAGGATATATGGGGAATTATATTTCTCATAGGGTTGTTACTAGTTTTCATGATTTAAAGATGGGGGTTTTCCACCCATTTATATATGGTTCCTCCTCTATTTTGAGTGTTTTGAGTGGTGGTATTGGTAACAATGTAGTGGATGACTTGGGGAACACATTGGTGAATTCTACCTCTACCAATATTCTAGGAGACTAGAAACAACCATTCAAACTAAAATTTACTTCATTTAGTCTCAAATAATCTATGATTCCTTAAACATAAGGAATTTTATGGGGATATGGTGTCTTATATTCCTCTAAGACCCCTCCTATGGACATAGTAAACTTAACTTCTCAGAATCTAAATAAGATAGGGATCTCCACAACATATATTGGCATTTCTAATAGATTGGGGGAGACTTCAATCAACAGACTCAAGAAAAGTCTAATGATGGGTCTTCACAAAAACTCCCTATGGTGTAAAAGGGCTCAAATATTCCAATAATAAATTTTGGGAGGAAAGGAAGGAGGTGTATAAAGCTAAGATGGATTTTTTTTTAGTGGTTGGTGAGGATGTCAAGATGGATCATGTTATGTAGTTGGTGAATATTGCATTAACATGCTATTTTTTAGGAGAATAATCTCAATACAAACACTTTATAAGTGGATTAATCAATTCTAAAAATCACTCCTTGATTACTCTCCTATTTCCAACATCTTAGTTAAGGGTTGGATTGCCTTTATTTTCAAATCCACATAGGATGTCAATCTTATATTAGCTCAAATATGTTTTTGGGGGTCAACACCACTTAATATTAAGTGGTGGACACTAGGTTTTGATCCTTAGGTGGAGAAATATTTGACACAACTTATTTGGGTTAAAATTTCTAGGTCTATCACTTGAATTTTGGAGATTGGATGTATTTAAGGCAATTGGAGACATCATTGGGACTTACCTTGATGTAGATGACAAATATACTAAGGAATAAACTATGATGGTGGCCAAAATATTGGTCAATATTAACTTATTGGAGGGTTTATAAGTAGATATAGTTTTATAATTTGTGCCTTGGATCTATACTCAAACCTTAGATTATGTAGGTGTTCCATTTAGGTGTGTAAGATGTCATGCTTATGGACACTTATCCAATAATTTCCATCTATGTTTCTCATCCAAATATTGGATGAAGCCAATTTTTATTCTCATCCAAAAATGGATATTCAAGAGAACAATTTTGGAACTTTTAAACTTGTAGATAATGCTAATTTGGTGGCTTTAAACCCACTCAATCTTCAATAGTATTCAGTGAGACTCTATCATTTAAATGGTATGGGAGATGATATCTCTACAATAAGGTATGATCCCTAACCATTGGATGAAGATTTGTTAGAGATTTTATTCGAAGCACATAGGGATGTGTTGTTACTTGATCCCATCACTATTCAACATACCTTATAGACTTTTGTCCAAGCTCTTTGAGTAATTTTGGGGTAGATAAAGAGGTTGCCACTCTAGTTCCTTCTGAGGAAACCACTAAGGTAAAATTCAATTGTAATGGATAGGGAGAGATTATAAGAAAAAAGAGACATCATTTAAACATTTAATAAGAGATATAGTGAGTACACAAAACCATATTATGGATAAGCACTTTCATAGAGAGACCAATCCTATAGTTGGCACTATCAAGGCTATTTGAAAAAAGTTGAGCTCTCTTGAAATGACCTCTATAGAATATTTATCCACATCTATCCAAATGCAATATCTTATAAGATCTTTCTTAGAGGTTGAATATAACTTAGAATAAAGTATTGAAGGAGGGCTGGGAACTTTATTGAGCCCTTCATGTTTATGATCTAAGAAAGGTCGACCCTCCCAGATCACTAAGGTAATAAATATAACAGCTTAATAAATTCATAAGGATAAGAAAAAAACTATACTAGGGCACTTAGAATGGGGAAAAATCCTATAAATTATTATTTATTCTTAGTCTATACCTTAATATAAGAGGGTTGGGAAATCCCTAAAAAAAAACTATTCTGAAGTGTCTTTTTCATTTTCGCAAGATAGATATGATTTTGATATAGGAGGCTAATGGGTAATGGAAAAATGTCATTGAAAGATTACCAAAATTTCTATAAGATTTGGATTTTTTGGATTTATAATCCATTGGTAATTCCAGTGGTTTGGTTTTGATCTGCAAAACTAGCTCTATGAGGATGGATACTATTTTTTATTGCACTCTAGTATTGGGGTGAAACTACACTCTTTGGATCTTGGAAAATATTTTTATGTGCTGAATATATATGGTCCTTATGAGAAGAGATTGGTTTTTTGTGATGATTTTTTCAACCAAAATTTCTTGTGTGCTAAAAATACTATTTTTGGGGGTGATATTAATTTCACCACACAGTATGCAAAGGTGTGTGCGGCTTTGATGAGAATGGATCCTATGGATAATTACTTCTTACAAAAAAGTGAGGATAATAATTTAGTGGACTTAAAACTTGTTGAGTTGGTCCTTACTTGGAGGAACATGAGAATTGGGTTGGATAGTGTAGCTAAGAGATGACATATTTTTAATCTCACATCCTCTTTTTTTTGTTTCTAAAAAAATTAGATCTTAAGTGTCTATAGGCATGATTTTGATCATCTTCCCATTCTGATGTAGATTGAAAAGGGGAAAAAAATCCTCTGAGCCCATTTATATTTAACCTGAATTATCTGAAGGAACATAAATTCATTAATCTTGTCTAGGAAGAGTGGGAGGTTTTCAATGCTTGCTCCTTGAAATTGGCAAATCTTCAATTCATCACTAATCTCAAGAGAGTGAAAAAGGTAGCTACTAGTTGAGATACTAACAAACATTAAGTTGTTGAAAGGGATCTATTATCTCTATAAAATTAGATTACTATGATGAGGACTCCAAAATCAAACTCAAAGCATTAGAATTGAAGTTGGGGGAACAACTTATAGATACTGAAGCTCAGTGGTGGCTAAAAAGTCAAGCACTTTGGCTAGAAAATGGTGATGAATTTTTATTTATTTTTAATGTTTCACTAACCACCACAAAAAAAGAACACTATTTGGGAAATGCAATAATATGATGGCTCCACTATGTGGAATTTCCATGAGACATCCGATTTAGGTGTCTCATATTTTTAACAACTATATAAGGCACCTATTCATGTGAACATAGTGAAGATAATAAAAATATCTCTTCCTTTCATATTTTCATCAATGAGGATAATAATGTGAGATTGGAGGAAGTTATCACTAGGTAAGAGTTATCAATTTTAAATTCATTCTTAAAAGATAATAATATGGGGCCTAATGGCTAGTTGGTTGAATTATATTATGTTTTTTTTGATCTTCTTAAAGAGGACCTACTTCAAGTTATTGAGGAGTCTGTGAGGATGGGGAAAATTCTTTAGGCCTTTAATTCCACATTCATTTCCCTCATTCCAAAGAAGGATGTACCTACCTCATTTATTGTTTTTAGCCTATATCCTTATGTAACTATATCTATAAAATCATTATAAAAATCATTTCCATCTAAAAGGATCAATTTGGTTTCCTATTGTAGACTTCTATTATCATATAAAATGTCACTTAAGTGTAATGAGTGTTACTTGAAACCACCCTATCCCTAACTTAGCCCTATACCTATCTTAGGCCCTATTTCAATCCTTATCCAACTTTAGTATAGGTTTAACCCATCCCAAGATGTACCAAAAGCATTCCCAAACCATATTCTAGCCATCCAGGCCCCTAGTATACTAACTTCTACCACTTAGACACTAACACAACCCTTTGCACACTAGTGCATTATGCTAGTGACCAAGGGACCATGTTATTATCCCTTACATCATTTCTCCTCCAATGGACATATTTCCATTTCTCAAGACACCTTAGGGTTAGCCTATACCTTTTCCACATCCTGATGAGCACCAGATCAATATATATACTAATTTTATCCCTTTACATACTAGATGGAAATTAGATATAAATACACACAAACAATATTAAAACAAGTTTCACAAATCAAGGTTGTTAATCTCTATTCTACCCTACTTCTGTATATAATGATCTACAACACTCCTAAGCTTAGATTAATCAGATTTCTAGTCTCAAGTCAAACTCAAAGCACTGAATTAGACACATATGTTAACATGCACTTACACTTGCACCAACACTTAAATTGGGAGAACTACATTAGGATTGATCTCCTCTCAATGTATTGGTATGCAAACAACTCTCAACACAATGGGGTGTTGAGGGCACACCCAACCTATTTAATTAACATTACACTTTTTATACTTATGTTCCTGAAATACTCTAATAACATGGAGGTCTAGGGTTTTTCATTACAAATTAGTAAAAAATAGAGAAAATACAATGATACAACACTCAAGAATACATGCATAGGCATATCAAACTCAGGTGAAACTCCACCTAGAAGCCCATAATCTCTTCCTACAAAGGACACTAACATAGTGCACTGCTATTTAGAGTACCACACTATTGTTTAGGAGGAGTTTTGACTTCAGATTACTATTGACAACACCTTACCTAGTTTTACACCAATTTCTAGTTAGGTACATCTATGGGTAGTGTATTTCTATTTTTAGAATAATTATATTAGCTTAATTATTATATAAATTAGTGGCTATTTTACTACATATTTATTCCCTAATTTATTATTCCAGCCTTTTAAAAAAATCCAAGGTTTTAAACTCCATAATCCCCTTAAAATTTAAATCAAAATCTAATTACTACCACTATTATGTTGAAATTGCAAATTTGAACAACTTTCTTTTATAACACACAAATTAGACCAAAATCACTTGAACATCCCAATTTTGTCCTCACACATCATTTGTAAGTATTGAACCATACCAATATTTACCTAATTGGAGAATTAACATGTAAGCCATCATTATATTATTTTAATTTATCTTGAATCAAATTATGACTTATAAAATTGAAATATTTGATCACTAAAATCCTCTAATTCATCTACACACATCACATACATGTTTTGATTCATCTCTATACCTCCCTGATTGGGGTAGTACCTTATAAGAAATTGTCACCTTCATCTAATTTAACTCTAGTCAAATTATGACCAAACAAATTGACATTTTTGACCATTTTAATTAAAAAATTACTAATATCTAAGAATTGAAAAAAGACTAAGCAAAATCATTTAGTAAAATAAAATAAATTAAGAGCTCAAGTGAAAAATCCATGGAAATTTAATGAATTTATAATATTGGAAATTCATAATTTAAAATATTAGGACCATAACATTACCCATGACATCATCATAAGGGTGTCATGTACCAAACATTAATTGAGATAAATATAAAGATTAAGGCTAGCCATGCCTTATTAATGTCTCATTCTCCCAAAACATTAATTGTTTTTCACTCCAAAATTGAATTCATTATGAATCACACATCTTGATCTTGAGATGTGTGGACCATATCATTCCAATAGGTATATAAATATAGGAGACATGAACATAACCATTAATATTTTTTAGATGAAAATAAACTATTCCAAAATATCACTAGAAGGCTTCAAACCTTATTATATTTTCAACTAATCAAGAGTCAAGACCTATTGGTGTAAGAAGAGATGTTGGAGGAGCTTGCCCTACTATATTGATAAATACTTGGATCACCAAATCTAGGTACAAACATGATTAATGGACTGATATTGTAGGAGAATCACTTGGGGAAGGCATTACTTATGTATTCTTGTCTAATTTCTTGAGTCTATTGATCCATGTCCCTCTAGGGAGTAGGCCTAACATGTTAGTTTCTTTATGATTGTCATTGTTTTATGCACTAACGCATGAAATAACTTGTTTCACAATCATATTCTACATTTGACACATCTGGTGGGATGACACATCTCACAAATAGCTTTGGGGACCTTTTTAACCTTCTAATTACTTAATTAGACCCATTTTGGTGTTGTTTTACCTATTTTCCCTCTAATTTTCACATGTTTTTATTCTTGTCAAAATGGTGAAGTTACCTTGCACAATAGTGAAGTCATACTAAACATTAGTGAAGTCACCTTGGACATCAATGAAGTTTCCCTACTCAATGGTGAAGTTGAATTCATAAATGATAAATTTATCATTTACCACTTTTTTGTTCTTTGTTTGTTTTGATAAATGAATGAGGTTACATTTAGAATTGGGAAATCACCCTACATATTGACAAATTTGACTTGGTAAACAATAAACTCATGGAAGGTAATTTTACTATGTTTTTGGTTTTATTAGAAATGGTGAACTAGTATCGACAAGGTCATCCTGCTAATTGATGGAGTTGCCAAAACTATGTGTTTGTGTTATATGGAAACAACAAAATTGCAAACAAAATGATGAAGTTGCCTTGTAAAATAAAAAAAATTGCCTTGTAAATATATTGAGAGATTAGGAAAGCAATATTCAATTTCAAACTTGTGTTTTGAACCCTTGATTGACTACTAAGACTCTATTTTGTACGTTTTGACATATTTTTAACTTTTACAACAATTCAAGGCAAATTTCAATCACATTTACATATTATTTCTTAAAAAGAACATTCGCACTTAGATTTTAAACTATCAAGAGCATTTTATTTTTTTAATTTATTGTAAAGCACTTATTCATTTCATTATTTGTTCAAAACCTTGCACCTATGCTCTCCCCTTACCCCTTTAGAGAGCCTGGGTGATCATAAACAAAATCTAAGTTATGGATATTTTATTATGCCCAAGTCTTCTTTGGCACTTTTAAACCATTTATAAATCCAATTCAAAAAAATTATATTATTTGACCCCACTTACTGTAAATTATCCTACCAGTCTGAGTTAACTTTGTTCTCTAAGTTCCATATCATGTAAAATTTATTGATAGACAAAAGGGGGATAATCACTCTACATTCATGCACTCTTTATTTATTGTATTAACACATTAATTCCTCTCAAGAACTAGTATATCGACTGTTGTTTAGTGAATACTATATAAGCTTGTTTTAGTTATTAACATAGGAATGTGCACTTAGGTGCTTATTCTTTACTTAAATTTTATTCTAAAATAGATTTGTGAAAAAATAAAAAATCCAAAAGTCTCTCAAAATAAATTTGAAGCTCACTTTTGAGTTTTTTATCTAAGGACAATTAGTTGGTTCTTGAGTCTTGATTATCACTTGGGCTTGAGTGGTTTACTCTTTGTGTTTAGATTATATTACTTAGATTAGATTTAAATTTTATTTAAGATACTCACCTAAAGTGTAAATTTAAGTACCCATACTCACTTATTCACACATTGAGGTGTTAAACTATTCACATTACCATTTGGTATTTAGACATTTCTCACAATGTCACATATATCATTTAAAATAATACCCTTTGTCTCACTTGGTACTATTACACTACCCATTTTATTTAGATTTTGGACTTATATTTTCTTATGTTATCCTACACCCTAAGTTCATGGACCATTTGAATTTTTTCTATTATGTGTCATTATGTTGCCTATTATATTTTAAATTTAAACTTAGGTTTTCTTGCATTAGCTTACGTTCTAAGTTTTTGGACCATTCAACTTTATTATACATTTAATAATCGAGACCAACCATAGTCTCATTATACTTTTATGTGGTACTAACACATTTTGGACTTAGTTTTTCTTGTGTTAGCCTATGCTCTAAGTCCCAAGATTGTTCTACCTTCTTCTAATTTTCTAATTTTGACCAAACAAGCTCAAGTATTCTAAATAATTCACTTCTTCTATGCCAAATATTATTCTATATCATTACATTATCTAATCCCTTATAATTATGAGTTAACTCTAAGGTTTTTAAGGATCATTTGATAGTGTTTATGAATTCCAAATTAAACCAAGCATACATTTGAAAAAATTATTAAAAATATAGTGTTACTCAAACCACATAGAGGTATAATTATAGTGGGGTCTCTTATGGCCCTAGTCACAAGGAATAAAACTTTTATGATAGATAAGGACATCACTCATGTACAAAGATATCCATCCTATGGTCAATACATTGACAATCAACCAATTGAAGACCAGGATGAGGCCCTTTTGATACTATTAGAATTCAAAGCTAGGCTCCCACTAAAATTTTCAAAATAACTACATACTCTTATTTAAATAGAGGATAAACAATATGAACTAGTTGTTGACCAAGAATTACATCGCACTCAAGTTTCAAAACCAACCATTACTTCTTCTAGCAAGGGGAAAATTCCACTAGTAGATCCTTCCCAAATTTATCATATTATTTCAGCCACCATACATCAAATTAGTCAGTGCCATATATATCATCTTGTCACTAACTTAAAAACTTCTTTGGATACCACCTCATTTAACAATATCATGTATGTAGAATAAAATTAGTTACTTGAACAAATTAAATATGACCAAGCTAATACTAAACTTTAGGTATATATTTTAACTTCACCTAAATAAGTTGTTCCAACAAATGTTCACACCAAGTTCCAATTGATACAAAAAACACATTATTTAACCATTAAGAAACCATTTCCAATGTGTGACATGCATATAATACTTCACAAGTGCCAGACCATTCCCATTAATAGGTAGCCAATAATCCACCACTAAATAGGTAGTGGATAATTCACATAATGTGGAAGCAATTTTTTCTAACTTGTAATGTCATCAAATTCATCTTGTAGACAAGCAATGAAAATTTCCTCTTCTAAACCAATACTAAGTTCCCCAAACAATAGCAGATTCCTCAAAGTCAACATCAACTACCTAGGGATCAATAACAAAATGCTCTAAACCAATAAAGCAATACCTATTCTTATGCATATTAGAACTAAAAACAATTGCCTAATAAATGAAATAAATTAAGGCATAAGGTGCACATTCTAAATAGGACTGTGCAAGTAGGATCCATTATTACCTATGCCAACCCTGACCTAACCTATCAATTTATAAATAATCAACATAACTATCTCCATCCACCACAAAGGGTGAATGCCAAAGGTAGTTTGTAAAGCTATAAATAAAGGCTTGAGAAGACATTGGTAATATGCAAGAGAGTGCATGGTTTATATTTGTTTTTAAAGAGAGAAAAGTAGGAGATATTGTAGATTTCTATCATTTGTTGAGTAAGCAACATTGAGAGATAGTTGTGTTTCATACACAAGAGGGGTTGGTGCTCACAAATATTTTCAAGGGGTTAGTGCTCTTGTGGGTTGATGCTCACAAATAGTTTTTGTGTTGGTGCTCAGCAAAGGGGTTGGTGCTCCTACAAGTTGGTGCTTGCAAACTTTGTAATTTGAGTTGGTGCTCATTCATATACTTGAGATTGTTCTCTATGGTTTTTCCCACTTTGAGTTTCCAAGTTAAAATCTGGTCTCTCTCTCTCTCTCTCTCTTGTGTGGTGCATATTATTGTTTCAATTTTATTGCATATCTTTAATGCGTGATTAAGTGGTTAAAGAAAAGAAATAAGATTAAGTAAAAGATATATAATATACTGATTCACGCTCCTCTCAATATATTTTGTGCTTAACAATTGGTATTAGAGTAGGTTCCTTTGGAAAAAGTTTTATAGCTTAAAGGTAGATTGGGAAAGCACGATGGTTGGATCACATGAATGTTTTTCTACAAATAAGGCACCTTTGTTTGATGGGACAAATTATGCTTTTTAGAGCATCAGGATGAAGACTTATTTGATGGACCTTGTATTCAACATTTGACAAGTAGTGGTGGAGGAATATGAAGAGCCACAAACACTTGTAACTACTCTAATGGAAAAGAAGGCAAGTGAAAATAATGCTAAAGCTTTAAATGCTATTTTATGTGAATCAAAATTTGTTAAATTTATGCAATGTAAATTTTCTCATGAAACTTGGGTAAAATTGAGAATATTTATAAAGGTGATGGAAAGGTTTAGCAAGCTAAGCTTCAAAATTTTAGAAGATAGTTTGAGAGTTTGAATATGGAAGAGGAATAAAATATAGCAAGTTAGCTTTTGTGGGTTGATCAAATAGTTAATCAAATTCAAGGTCTTGGAGAAAATTTAGAAGAATTAATTGTGGTACAAAAAGTTTTGAGATCTTTACCATTGAGATATGATGCAAAAGTTTTGACAATTGAAGAGATGAAAAATTTAGCCAAGATAAATATAAATGAGCTACATGGTATTCTTACGGCATATGAGATGTAGACCAAACAAGATAAATGCTCAAAGAGAGAAGCTGCTTTTAAGACATCAAAGAAAGAGAAGGATAAGATTCATGAATCAAGTGACAGTTCTAGTGATGATGAAGATGACAATAAAGCTCTATTCATTCGCAAGCCAAAAAAGGGCATAGGTAAATATCAATTAAAATTACCTTTTAAATGTTTTAATTATGAAAAAATTAGACATTTTATAGATAAGTGACTAGATAAGGGTAATGGTGACAATGAAGAAGGAAAGCATACATTCAAGAATAATTTCAAAGGTAAATTCAAGAAGGGATTTGAGAAGAAGAGTTTGTATTCTAAAGATCCTAGATCAGTTGAAGATAGTGGAATCAATGATTCAAAAGAAGAAGAGATTCTATTCATGGACATACATGAAGATGCCTCCGCAAGGAAAAACACATATGATCAAAAATAAGAATAGGATGAAGCTGAAGTGAATCTAGAAGGACAACTCATTTTTGCCTTAGAAGAGTTAAAAGCTCTTGAGAAGAAGAATCAAAGATTAAAGCTCTAGATCAAGAAAAATGAAAAGGAGTCAAAGGAAACAATTGAAGATCTACAAGCACACTTTGAAGAAGCCAAAAAGAATGAAAAAGATCTAATGACACAGTTGCAAAAAGTAAGTGAAGAATGTGAAAGGTATGTTATTGAAATTGCTTCTTTAAAATTAGATATTGAGAAAACAAATAAAACAATCAATGATAGAGTAGCCAATGATTCAAAATTTAAGAATAGAACTAATATGTTGAATAAGATATTAGAAAGTCAATGATCAATGTTAGATAAGACAAGTATCAGATTTGAAAAAGAAAAAGGGGAGGCCACTAATTTCATATACAAGGTTAACATAGAAAAAGGAAAGAGCTATGTTGAAGCTCTTACAAAAGAGGAGATACAAAGGGAATAAGTTAAGAATAAAGAAGACATCTCAAACAAAGAAGGTTGGAAGGAATAGACATACAAAAGGTAATCAGGTTAGAGATACACAAATAGGTCCTATTTTTATGGTTACTATTTTTATTGTAATGGATATGGTCATAAGAAAATAGAATGTCAAAAAAGAGCTAACAATTTTAGAAATAAGGAGAAGGAAACTCATACAGAGTCAAGCAGAAGCCACAACTCTTTTATCCTTTATTATGCTTTAATGAATATGCCATAATATGTTACAAGTGTAACAAATTTGAACACATAGCTTAGTAATATAGAAGTGTGTTCGAGCCAGTCAAGAAGGACTAGATTTTCAAGGCTCCATTCATCAAGAAGAAAGTTTAGATAGGTTAATGGCAGAAGAAACAACTTAAAAAATCTATGTTGGTACAAAGAAATTTGCATGCAAGAAATAAAGAAAAGACATGGTTCATTAGTAGTGGATGTTCGAGGCACATGAACAAGAGACAAGAGAAATTTCATAAACTTGAAGAAGATAAATGGTGGCACAGTGAAATTTGGAGACAACACTACTGCTAGAATTCTCGAAAAAGGTACACTAAGTTTGGATAATGGTAGAACTAAAATTGAAAATGTTTTATATGTATAAGGTCTTAATAATAGTATTTTGAGTGTAATTCAAATGTGTGATCAGGGACACACACTAAATTTTTATGTAGAATATTGTGAAATTAGGAGAAAAGATTCAGATGTGTTGGTTGCAGATGCTTAGAGAATAGGTAATAATTTTTATATGTTATTAGACATCAAAGGTAAAAGATATTGTTTGATTCAAATTGAAGAAAGTTGGCTATGGAAAAGGAGAATGTGACACATAAGTTTTTATAATCTTATCAAAATAAACAAGAAGAAAGCATTCAAATTTTTTATAAATATTACAAAGCCATATGACATGTTTTATGAACCTTGTCAGCATGGGAAGCAGGCTAGAAGGTGGTTCAAAACAAAAGAGTCATTGACCACTCAGATGTTAGAGCTTATTCACAATGATTTATGTGAACTTATGAGAACTCAAGGTGAGAAATATTTCATGTTTCTTATTGATGATTTTTCACGTATGACTTGGGTAATGTTTTTAAATAAAAAGTAGAAGCTTTCAGACATTTCAAAGCATTTATAGCATTATTTGAGAATGAGACCAGTTTGAAGATTAAGTGCCTAAAATCTGATCGAGGAGGAGAATTTATGTAAGATCAGTTTATTGAGTTTTATGAGGACCATGGAATAAAAAGACATTATTAAGCAGCCAAAACTCCATAACAAAATGGAGTATTTGAATAGAGAAAAAAAATAGTTTAGGAGATGGCAAGGACAATGCTAAAGGAATCCAAGATACCAGATAAATATTGGAGAAAGGTAGTTTCTATAGTAGTGCATATTTAGAATAGAGCATTATTAAGAGTCAATAGTGATAAGACTCCTTATGACCTATGGAAAGACAAACTAACAATAGTTAATTATTTTAGAGTTTTTGGTAGGATATGCTTCATAAAGAGAACCAATGAAAAACTAAGTAAGTTTGAATCTAGAGTAGATGAAGGTATATTTCTTAGTTATTCTTAAAAATATAAATCTTATAAATGTTATAATAGAAGAACCAAGAAAATAGTTGAAAGTGCAAGTGTCAGGATAGAATAAGGAGCACAAAGAACCAATGATCCAATAGACATTCTTAAAATCATTGAAGAGGAATATTTTGAAGAATTAGATGAAGATTAGAAGAAGGAGAAAAAGGAGAACAAAACCCCATCCAAATATGTCCAGAGAAATCATAATAAAAGTGACATCATCAGGGACATAAATGAAGGAATTCATACTAAAAGAATGATGGTAAGTGAATTTGAGCAAGTTAATTTCTCTTCGTTATCCAAAATTTAGCCTAGAACATTTTCAAAAGATAGACATGATAAGCATTGGGTTAAGGCAATGGATGAAGCATTAAATTAGATAGAAAAGAATGATACTTGGAAATTAGTGCTTAGACCAAAAAATCACAATGTGATAAGAAAAAAATGGGTTTACAAAAATAATTTGAAGGAAAATGGAGAAGTGACCAAGAATGAAGAAATATTAGTATGTAAAAGATATGCTCAAATTCAGAGAATAAATTTTAAAGAAACTTTTGCACCAGTGGCAAGGCTAGAGGCTATTAGAAAGTTTCTTGCATATGCAGTGTTTAAAAATTTCAAAACATTTTAGATGGATGCCAAATCTACCTTCCTAAGTGAGAATCTAGAAGAAGAGTTCTACATTAAGCATCCTAAGGGCTTTATCCTCTCAAATGTTAGTAGCCATGTATGTAGATTGAAGAAAGAATTGTATGGATTGAAACAAGCTCCCAGAGCTTGGTATGCAAGACTTGATAAGTACCCATAGGATCAAGATTTCAAGAGAGGATTTGTTGACATTGATCTCTACATCAAAATAGAAGGTGAGCATTAATTAATTATTGTGCTATATGTTGATGACATTATTTTTAGATGAAACATTGAAAAGATGGCCAAAGAATTTTTTGATAATATGCAAAAAAATTGAGATGTCTATGCTTAGAGAATTGTCATTTTTCTTAGGATTACAAATATTTCAGTCAGATAAAGGAATTTTCATATCTCAAAGTAAATATGCCAAGGAAATATTGAAGAATTTTTTTTTGAGGATTGTGCACCAGTTAAAACACTAATGTGTACAAAAAATAAGGTGATCAAAGATGAATATTCATATATTACAGATCAATCTTTATATAGATCTATGATTGATAGTCTTTTATATTTGACAACTTCAAGGCCAAACATCATGCATATAGTAGGTATGGTTGCAAGATATTAGCTATCTCCAAAATATAGTCATGTTCAGTTGGTGAAGAGAATATTTAGATATATTAAGGGGACATTAGATTATGGATTGTGATACCTCACAAGCAGAGATTTCACTTTGGTTGCTTATATAGATTCAGATTGGGTAGGTTGCTTGGATGACAAAAAGAGTAAAAGTGGAGGATATTTCTTTCTTGATGATATCTTAGTATCATGGCTAAGCAAAAATCAAAATTTAGTATCACTTTCTCCAGTTGAAGCAAAATATATTATAGTGGTATTATGTTGTGCTCAAGTGCTTTGGATGAAGCAAAATTTGAAAGATATCAAGGTAAAATATGATGAACCTATTTATATTTTTAATGAAAACACAATTGCTATTAATATTTAGAATAATCCAGTGATGCATTCAAGAACAAAACATATTCCCATCAGATATCACTTCTTGAGAGAGCAAGTTGTAGATCAATAGGTTAAGATGGAATATATCAGTACTATAGAGCAAATTGTAGATATTTTCACAAAGGCACTACCAAAAGACACATTTGAGTATCTACGAGAGAAGTTGGGAGTAATTTATTTTACTTCTTGCCATTAAGGATTAGCATTAGTTGAGGGGAGCTATGTGTTAGCTCCAAGATAGACCCTTTTCCATTGATGTCAAAGGGGGAGAAAAACATAAACATGTACAAGTGTATAAATAGGTACAAGGAGTAGGTACAAGTTACTATAGTAAGGGGGAGTTATTATATGTTTTTTAGATAGTAGTATGTATAGGTTGGCATGTGTAGTGTAGGTTTCAAGATGTGGCAGTTTCAGTTTCAAGTTTCCATCAATGATAAAGGGGGAGATTGTTGTAAATATTATCATTGATGTCAAAGGTATAGTATTGGTGATAGCATTAAATGGTGTTTTTAATATTCATATCTTGGCTAATGTGTGTTAATATTTATTTAATATTAATGAATATATTTTTGGTTGCATATAATTTAAAAGAGGGCCCATGGAGAAGTCAAAGAGTCATCAGGTAAAGAAAAAAGAGGAATGGGATGCATTTTCTCATGAAGAGTCATCTTGAGGAATTCCAAGAGTCACCATGTGAAGACAAAAGAGGGTATAGTGCATTTTTCCATGAAGGGACACTTTGAGGAATACAAAAAGTCACCAAGATAAAGACAAAAGAAGAAATGATGCATTTTATTATGAAGGGTCACCGTGTGACTTTTCAAATGCAAGGATAAGAAGGGTCATGCAAGTTTGGCACCATTTTTAATGAGGATTGAAGGGTCACAAAGGGTGAATGCCAAAGGTCATTTGGAAATCTATAAATAAGGGCTTGAGAATCCATTGGTAATATGCAAGAGAGGACATGGTTTATATTTGTTTATGAAGAGAGAAAGGTAAGAGATATTGTAGAGTTCTATGATTTGTTTAGTAAGCAACATTGAGAGAGAGAGAGAGAGAGAGAGAGAGAGAGAGAGAGAGAGAGAGAGAGAGAGAGAGAGAGAGAGAGAGAGAGAGAGAGAGAGAGAGAGAGAGAGAGAGAGAGAGAGAGAGAGAGAGTTGTGTTTTATACACAAGAGGGGTTGGTGTTCCTATGGGTTGGTACTCCTCAACAATGGGGTTGGTGCTCATACAATTTGGTGCTTGTGAACTTTGTAATTTGATTTGGTGCTCATTCATATACTTGAGATTGTTCTCCATGGTTTTTTACACTTTGGGTTTCCACATAAAAAATATGGTATCTCTCTCTCTCTCTCATGTGGTGCATATTAGTATTTTAGGTTTATTGCATATCTTGAATGTGTGATTAAGTGGTTAAATAAAATAAATTATATTAATTAAAAGGTTTATAATATACCGATTCACTCCCCCTCTCAATATATTTTGTGCTTAACAAACACATTTAAAGAAATCATTGACAAGGGTGTACAAATTGAGAAAGAACTTATTGCTATGGGTTGAGTGAAAATTTATTTCCAAGCTCAAGCATCAAGCCAAAAATTAAAACCTATTTCAACAACTAAAATTGAAAAACCTAAGGTTTTTAACAAGAATTAGAACATGGTGGATAATGGGGTTACCAAATCATGACATGTGTAAATAGTGTAAGCACCACCCACTCAAATATGCCACCCAATCCACTACTCACTTTACAAAGAGATCCTCCACATAGAGGGTACACTAGATGTAAGCCATTGAGTGACCTAAGGGAGCTTGTTGACTCAATATTTTAGAAATTGGTTTCAACTAACATGATTATTTGGCTCATACCAAAAATATTTCCTAAATTTAAACCTAAACCTGATTGGTATCGTAAAGATGTACTTTGTGACTTTCATCATGTTCTTAGCCATGCCATTTACTAATGTCTGAAACTAAGGTACATTATTTAAGAATTTATAGAGAATGGATATATTTAGATGGATAAAATAACTCCTAATACCAACTATTATATGTGTATATATAAATATCCCTTTGCAAATCACAACCAAAAACAAAGGAGAAATCAGAATCAAACCTAAGGGCAAAACCAATAGTAGAATCAAGGTCACAATTAGAATAATTTTTTTAAAAATAATCATAATCAAGATCATGACACCCAAACCAATCAAATTAATTACCTTACCATGGCATATGATTAAACTAATACCATAGGATGTATTACTAATAATCACATCACTATCATTAAGATCAAGTCTTGTGTACCATCCAATATTGTTCATAACACTAGCCCCTCTATTTTAGGATCACCATCCCTTTCTTCAAGTAATTTTTCACCATGTTCTAACACTTTGATTACACCTTAGTTTTTATGGATTATAATCCCAAAACATCCTCCTCATTCCTCTAATTATGGTAACTCCCACCTGAATCAAAGTTTCATATTCATAACTAGATAACCAAAAGTTATCCTCCATGGCCCTTTGTATTTTTCCAAAACTTATTCTAAGTTAAACCCTATACCTTCCAAAACTAATTTGAAACTCAAACCTATATTGGCTAAGGCCAAACATTCTCATCCCATTGTTGAGAAACCATATAGTATAAGTGAACAAATTAGCAAAGCATCTGTGTAAATTTATGTTCTAGATCACTTGCACACATCAAAAGTTCACATGACCATATTGAATTATTTGCTTCAACAATCCACTATGCCTAATGAAATTAATCTTGACCAATTCCAAATGATTGTGGGACATTTTTCCCTAGGATAACTTACATTTGACTAATGAGATATGTCATCCCTTGGTCCCTTGCATAATAATCCCCTATAGATTGAACCTGTTATTTCCCATAATAAAATCAAATGGGTTCTTATATACATTGGTTCTAAATTAAACATAACATCATTGAAACTGGTCAAAACATTGGGGTATATAATAGCTAATATGCGACTAGATATCATCACCATTAAGGCCTATGATAACATAAATAGATAATCTATGGGAACCATTTGCTTACTGATCATTGTTGGGCTTATCACCCATAATAACCTATGACATGCCATTAATACAAGGTTGCATTGAAATATGTTTCTTGGTTATCTATGAAGTATAATCAATCCCATCCACCCTATATCAATTCATCAAGTTTTCCAATTATGGTCTAGAGGTCACTATGTATGGTGACTTACAACCATACCAACATTGCAAACATTTAGAAGCTAAGTATGGAAACTACACCTATTATCTTGGTACTGAGTTGGTAGGTAAGGTAAGAGGGTAATTTTTGAACCTTCCAATTCTAATTATATTGACCCCAATGACCTCACTTACACTTTTACTAATCCATTTCTTGTCATCATGTCCACCCATTTCATTATTCAAGATAATGGTGTTGACACATATAACATTCATGATGCATTCCACATCAACAAGTTGCCTAAGTCCTAAGTCCTATGGCCACCCTAAACCCTCTAAAAATATTGGAAAGCCCAACATGATTTGGAAAAATAAATCCAAATACACTTTATTGAAGCCACTTCTATTCATACCAGATACATCACTTGATTAAGATTGGGCCATCAACACCGAGAGAGTTTGGTTGTATAGTGATGGTTTTGATAATTACTTTTAGAATGCTAAGTACCCGTTCCAAATCAGACCATGGATATCATGGACTATATAGGAAAAGGATTGGGACCTAATGCACAAGGTATTCTAAAACCTATTTCACCTTCTAAACATATGGGAAATCAAAGCCTTAGATTTATACTACACAGGGGTGACCCCATAGATTTTAAAAGTGACACCACTTCATAGACTAGTAATGAAAATATCAACAATGATGTAGTGTCCCATTACGGTGTCTATGACAAGCTATCATATATTGATTTATTCAATTATAATGCCATCATGACCATGACAACCCATTATCCACTTAGCCTTCATCATCCTAACCTAGTTGATTTGGACCAATAAGATTATATCATACCATTGGATGACTTTTAGAATGAGAAATTTATTGTCAAGTTCATGGGTCTTCAAGATAAATTTATAGTGGGTGATCACAAACATGGTTTTAAATTCCATTTGGACCCCATTACCTAATTTGAGAGAAAATGAACTTCCTTGGTCATGATAAAAGTAAAACATTGAGATCCTTTGGTGAAAACCTCTTTAAGGTGCCCTTCGATTAAGGAAAGAGTAAATATATTATGATTTATTGAGTGAAAACCTATTTTAGGCATTATTGGATGGGGAAGTTTGCCTCTCTCCTTAAGAAACATAGTGTATAACTAGTCCTAGCATTACCATTGGTTTAGGCATTAATTTTGAGGAACAACAAGTTTTTGGCTACCTTGCTTGAGATTTTCCTAGAAGTATTTTCCAATTGGCCATTACCTAGCATAAATTATTCAAATTAATCATATATGGGTGAAGGTTATGATCAACATGTAGATATAGAGGATCATTCTCTTCCTTTCCTACTATTCTTAAAGATGACTCAACATTACTAGTCGAAGATACTATGAAGGTCAACATTGGTCCATATGATGATCCCAATATTGTTTACCTAGGTGCATCCCTAACTAATGAGGGGTGAGTATTATTTTTTACCATTTTAAAGGATTTTATTGATATATTTACATGTTTTTACTCAAATATGCCTATTATTAAACCTTCATTAATGGTACATTACCTTGTCATCCACCCATATGCCAAACTAGTCAAATAAAATTTATGGAAAATACATCTGTGCTTAGCCATCCTAGTTAAAAAAAAGTTATAAAAATTACTAGGGGTAGGGTTCATTCAACAACTTGAATATTCTAGAGTACATCTCTAATATCATCCCAATCAACAAAAATCCATAGGTCATTCACCCATGTATTGATTTTAGAGATATTAACAAGGCTTGTCCTAAAGATGATTTCCCCCTACATAACATTAACATGATCATTGATTCAATAACATGATATGAAATGTTATCCTTCATGGATGGATTTTTAGGGTATAACCAGATTAATATTACACTAGAGGACCAACACAAGACATTATTTACCACTCCATGGGGAACATTTTGTTATCAAGTCATGCCCTTTAGCTTGAAAAATGTCAGTGTAACCTACCAGCATGCCATGACTATCATCTTCCATGACATTATTGAGGACTATGTTGATGACATCTTAGCTAAATCAAGAATGCATTTGGGCCACCTAGATGTTATACAAATAATATTCAAGAGGTTTAGTGAATATTGGTGCCTCTCAATCCTAATAAGTATGTCTTTGGTGTCACTTCAAGATAATTACTATGATTTATTATGTCATAAAGAGGTATTAAGGTTGACCCTATTAAAGTTAAGGCTATTGTTGAAATGCCTCCTATAGCCAATTCAAAACAACATTACAACTTACAGGGCAAAATTTTGTCTATTCACCATTTCATATCACAATTGGATGATAAGTGTCATCCTTTTACACACCTTTTGAACAATGGGATATAGATTGTGAGTAAGCATTTACCAAATTGAAGAACTATTGGACAAATTTGGCCTACATACTAAAATATGTCTAATCTAGACTAAGAAGCTAAACAAGGTCCTAATTTAAGAGTGATCCAATGTCACAAGGAACATGTGGACTTCAAGAGGAGATCACATAACATTTACAAAGCTTTTGAAACACTTTAAACAAGTTTAAAGTATAATTTGTTGATCTTTGGAATCAAGTCTTAAAATGGGTCTAGAGTTGTAAGGGAAGAAATCTAACAAGTTCTCATGGTGTTTCAAGCATTCATGGACATAAAGTAGGTTTTATAGGTCTAAAAAAATTATTTTGAGCCTTGAATATTCTTGCACAAGTCTAAAAGAACTAAATAATCACAAGAACATCATGTAGAAAAGGACTAGTCATATTGATTGTGTATTTAATAAGTTTTCTCAAATATCTTCCAAAGCCCAAAATATTACATGGACATGAAGTTATTCATGCCAAGATAATTCTTTATAAATTTCATGTCTTGATGAGCTTGCTATCTCAAGATATAAAACTTCAAAGATAGACTTACAAAATGAAACATACACATAGACATCAAGTTTAAGCTTTGTGAAATAGCCATTAGAATTAAAAATATCCCAAGGTTTAATGTGAGAGTGACAAGTTTCCAAATCTTAAGATCTAAGGTCAAGATACAATAGTGAGCATCGATTTGATAGATGTCAGTGGGTCCCATGATCCAATAGTGCGTATTCAATCGTACTAAAGAGATCAATGGTAAGCATCAAATAAAAAAGTTAGTGTCAGTGAGAAGCTGATAAATGGAAAGATCTTGAGTGTCCTCATAGAGATCTAATGGTGTGTGAAGAATAACAAGGTTATTGGGTCCATGTAGATCAATAATGAGTGTGTAATCATATAAAATAGATCTAATGGTGAGCGATGAGTCAATAAGTTAATGGATCTTAAAGGCTAATGGGAAGTTTCCAAGTGTCTCAACTACATTAATCTAGCATAAGATCAATGGTACGTGTTCATTCATATAGAAGTAGATTTATAGTGCATGAGAGGTCAAAGAGTTAGCAAGATCCTGTGGAGTAAATGAGAAACTGATAGTTGGCACAATACAATAAGCTTAGATCAAGATCAATGGTTAAAATTAAAATTCAAAGCCAATTTAGTTGAGTTCAAATTAGAGCCAATATTATAAAGGGATGCCATGGAGGTAGACACATCAATTTTTATGGGTTCATCACCAAAGCTAGTAACATGATCACAATCTCTTTCCTCCATTATTGCATGTCAAAGATGAACCAGTAAGGAGCTAGTGAGGAACACTCGACATCACCTGGATCAAAATGGATTGATTAAGGTATTGTAACAACATCAATGCCAGAAGGAGATTTTAAAAAATTGATCCAACTATTGTAAATGGCTTAGATACCAGAATCTAACTTGGAAATGACTTGATTCCACCATTGTAATTGTAAGGAGCATCGATGCAAACCAAAAATAGATGAAAAGGGACTAATAAAATTGTTATAGTCATTTTTTAGTAGTCTAAGCATGATGATCCATTCTAAACAAATTAATTTTGGATGATTATAAATATTGATCATAATGACCCCTTCCCATTCTTCCAATCATTCTTCCCCATCTCTCTCATCCCATTATACTATATATATAGGCTTCTAAGCCTGGAAATGGATCTCTCTTTTTGGCATGACGAGACTCTACTAAGATTTACACTATAACACCTGTTTGATGCAATAAAAACTAAATTCCTTCATTTTACAAGCTAAATTAAAGTGTGTCTCTCATTGATGTGGTTAAGTGAATATCTATTTTACTTGCATTTTTATGAGTTTCCTCACCGTTATACAATGTTTTGATAATTCTCACAAGTCATTATAAGTGCGTACATAGTCTATTGGTAAGTATGAAAGTGGACAATTGCCCTCCCATGCTAGGTTGATAGCTAATCCATGCATTTATGTGAAATACTTTTGTGAAACTGATCAAAGAATAAATTAAGTGATCTTAGGTAGTCTTGAACATGTCTTATAGTGTGTATTGTACAATTACAAGGATAAAAACATTTGGTACATCACCTCATTTTTTACACGCTTTTATGAATTATTATCAATCTCTCTCCCTTTTTCAAGAAAGAGTTAGCATTAGGTGATACATATAAGAGGAAGATGGCCTTCTCTAGAGGTTTGACCCAAGATTAGGTGACCCATAGCCTAGGGTTAGTCCCATATTGGACTAGGTTTGAGAAATAAGACTTGAACAATCCTTTTTGCTCAGATAAGTTGCAATCTAGACAACCAACAATAACTACTTGGATAATCTGCTAGTATTGACTCCACCAACACCAAGCAACCATTAATCTCATACATATTAGTGATAAAAAATACATTTATGGAACTTTTGGCCTAACATGATGAACATGTCAAAGAGCATGTGGGATACTATCTCAGCTAGACATTGGTAACTTATAAGCATAACTATTCACCTATGGAAAAATCTTATCTTGTAATGGTGTTCACTTCCCAAAAGCTATGACACTACATGATGAATAATAAAATCATTGTATAGCCAAGATTGATCCATTTAAGTACATTTTGTCCAAGACCACTCTTATAGGCTACATGGCCAAACGGGTTATGTTTTTGAGTGAATTTCATGTGGAGTACCATAATCAGAAGGTTATCAAGGGGCAAGTCCTGGTAGATCAACATGTTAAATCTCCTTTGATAGACACCAATCCTATTTTATTTGATTTCCCAAATGAGTCAATTATGACCCTAGATGAAGTATCCATTGAGTCCAGACATTAGACACTATAATTTGATGGTTCATTCACCACCCATAGATCTAGAGTTTATATTTTAATAGTCACACCATAAGGGGATCTTATTCCCATGGCATTTCACATTAACTTTCATTTTACCAACAATATGTTTGAATATGAAGCCTTTATTATTGGGATTTACCTTGCAATAAAGTGGGATATCAAGTAATTGATGGTATATGAAGATTCTCAACTAATCATCAACCATGCCACATATTAATACCAGACCAAAGATGAGAAACCTGCTCCTTACAAGCATATTATGGAAAATCTTAAGAAAAACTTTCATTTTCTTCAGTTTGAGTAGATACCATAAGACAATAATTGAGTGATAGATTCTATGGATACCATTGGGTCCATGATACAAGTTACCAATGATGTTATAGATTATTACTTCCTCATCAAGAACCTTTTTTAACCATCTCATGTACTACCAGATTTAGAGAGAGTATGTAATATTGCTTGTCCCAATCTACCTTGGTACCAAGACTTGTATACCTATCTCCAAGATCAAACCCTTATTTCAAACCTCTCAAAGAACCAAAAAAAATTATTCATCCATCAAGCATCCTTTTATACCATACTAAGAAACATGCTTTATCATAGAGTCTGTGATGGAATGTTTCTTCATTGTTTATCTTTGAGAGAATCTACATTGGCACTTAAAGAGGTCGATGAAGGAATTTTTGGGGCCCACACCAACAACATGGTTTTGGTTAATAAAATCCTTCAAATAGGATATTATTGGCTAAATATGGAGAAAATTGCCTACAACTATGTTAATAAGTGTGTTTCTTTACAAAAGCATGGAAATTTGATACACACACCTTCACTATCACTCCAGTCAATTACTACATCATGGATGTTTTCAACTTGGGGACTTGATCTTGTCAATAAAATAAAACCTACCTATTTTCATGGCCACAAGCACACCCTTACTACCATAGATTATTTTAATAAGTGGATAGAGGCCATACCCCTCACTTACATAATTGATAAGTAGATAACCGACTTTATTTACTTCCATATTATATGTCACTATGTCATCCCCTCTAAAATCATCTTTGATAATGGTGATTAATTAAAAAAAAGGATGTCAAAGCCCCTTGTACTAGTTCAAGATCATTCATAAATGATTCATACCAAATAACTTGTAAAGTAATAGTAAAGTTGAGGCATATAATAAGACCATTTTTATAATCCTTAATTATATTATCAATGATGCTAGTTGTGATTGGAACTTTAAAATTTTCCCTACTCTCTAGGATTACCACACTAATCACCAAATCCCTACAAGAGCTACATCGTACTCCTTTATCTTTGATTTAAAATCCATTATTCTTGTTGAGATCAAGTTACCCTTATTACATGTCTTGATGTAGGACATTATTGATGATGAAAACTATAGAGTTTCCATATTATAATAGTTGGAGCTTTTGGATGAAAATCATTGGGATGCGTTAGAACATTTATGAGATTATCAGAATTAGATATGACATAAATATAACAAATTAATTCTCCTTAGGGAGTTTGAAGTTGGTGACTTGGTCCTGAAAGAAAATAAGAAAAATAACAACATTGAACATAAAAAAAGGTGAGTTTGAAGCTAATTGGTTGGGTCCACTTATGGTTATTTCAAATTATGGTTTTAGGGCATATAATATGGATACTCCATATGGATAAGATATCTAAGAAACCATGAGCATAATACACCTCAAAAATTTACATGCTTGAATTTTATTTTATTTCATTGTCTATAAGATCTCGTGATTGGGGGAACCCATTTCTATTATTAACAATTATTATTCCTTCCATTGTATGGATTGGATTGTTTGTATCTTGTTACCTAGACCATTATTGTTCCATTATTTGGACCATTTTTATTCCCATATTTAGACCATTTTATTTCTCCTGGACCATTCTAATTCTATTAGGATAAGAATTCTTATTTATCCTACTGCATCATTCCTTGGACCATTCTTACTTTTCATTACCTATTCTATTAGACTATTATAATACTATTATCAGTCATGATATTGATTACAACCAATGAGTATGAAAACATATTTAGTGAATATTTTAGAGGTAGTTCATATTTATTAGCATCAACATCAACATGAACATCATCAACTTCTTTTTTGGTCTAGTATCTCAGGGCATGCTAATATATGGTTTACTTGTTTGATAATTCCTTGAGGCTTATTATAGTTTCTCCACATATTATTATTTACCCATTGTGTGTCTTTATATTCATATTTACTATTGTGTGGTATTCCCTTTTACCTTAGGTTCTACCATTGGTTATAGAGAAAAATTGTTGCAACTAGTTTAGTTGTTGTTTGAACCCATATATAAGGACTAGTGTCCTTTTCTAGATGGTTCATTGTACATTATAACATATTACCTTGCTTTCCTTATTAAAAAAAACACAAAAAACATTATAAAATTCAAGGAAAAATACTAAAAACATTGGAAAATTATAGGAAAAATACCAAAAACATTCCTAGTTAGGGAAAATGGGATTAAAATCTCCATGAGAGTTACAAATTTGTGTTATCTTCTAGGTGGGATTCCCCTTTATTTATATTCATCATTGTTGTTATTTAATTACACTCTCATTTTTGGGAGAATTACATTAACCTAAGGTCCACACGGACTATGTAGGCAATGCTTGGATGCATGAGGAATCCTGGGTCAAATTGGCCCCTCTTATTTTCATATCACTGTACCATTCTGGACCTTTACACTCTCACCATTTTATCAAATTTTTTGGAATTTTACACTCTCACCATTTTTTTAGCCATTCTAGACCTTTACACTCTCACTATTTTGTGAACAATTATGAACCTTTACACTCTTTCCATTTTACAAGCCCATTCCTATTTTCCTCTATTAATCATTGTTTCTCTACTTATCATCACATTTATTCTATCCCATATCCCTGGGAAAACTACATTTGGACTGAAGTTAATATTGGATCTAGTGTTCATCGGATGATGTAGGCAGTGTCCACTTGCCTAGTGCATTTGAATTCAACTCAACCACCCCTTTCTTATTCTTCCATTCCCCCTACTTTGGAAAACTATTCATAATCTTAGTGTAACACCTTATTCATTACACATGAACAATTTTTTATTGCTTACATTGAATCCTTTGTCTTCAATTGCATTGTTTTCTATGTCTTTTATTTATTGGTTTATTTACTTATTTTTTTTGTCTAAACACCTTTTGAAAACTACTTGAGTCTTGCCTTGGGTTTGAGGTGTTTCTGTTTATATTTAGATTGTTTTATTATTTGTTTATATTGTGTAAATCTTGTTCCTAATTAAGTCTTGATTATTCATATCTTGACTCTAAGTTGTTTATAATTTGTCCTTACTTTATTTTTATTGTTTGTTTGTGTTTTGGGTATCTTCTTGTTTCCACTTAAGTCTTGATAATTAATAACTTGTTCTTAAGTTGGTTACATTTTTTATTTACCTTTGGTTCTATGTTTTTGTTTTTATGTTCAAATTTAAATGTTTTCAACTTAAGTTTTGGTATTTTATATTATTATTTGGAGTTGTAAATATTCATATTTGAACTGGTACATTTACAAATTGAAATCCAATGTTATTCTAAGTTATTCATACTTATGATACATAATTTCATTTTTCACATTACACACCAAGTTATCCAATATTACAATAATGTAGTGCTAAACAAAATCTATGAAAGAACCATCTTACATAGCCATTGCCTAACTAGGAT
Organism: Torreya grandis; assembly: GCA_037957365.1. NCBI lineage: Eukaryota > Viridiplantae > Streptophyta > Pinopsida > Cupressales > Taxaceae > Torreya > Torreya grandis. The sequence continues at coordinate 2,903,426 of JARHVA010000651.1, read as the reverse complement.
ATCATAATCCCATCCTAACCCAAAAATTATAAATAAACATGACTCTTTTTGCTACTCCAAGATGTGCATCTCTTATATTATGCATTTAGTCATGTTATCCATTCAATATATATAGGATGTGCATCTCCTAAACTAGTCTCTATCATCTAGTCATACATTAATAAAAAACATGCATATACCAACATCCACGTGCTAATTAACGATGTGCATATCCTAACATTAAAATACACTATCATATCATAACAAGACTAATTGAAAATGATAAACATGAAGGATAATAGAATCATGATACACACATACACATCCATATCTATATTATTATCCAATATCTACATCTAACATCACAGTAATATAAAAAGAAAAGAACATCATGCAAATAATATTAAGAGTCAATGTATAAACAACCATGAACCAAAAATGAATGTCATATATATCTCAAAAATCATGTTTTGTACATCATGAGAATACATATACATCTCATAATACATTATCAAAATATTAGAGCTAAAAGATATAAAATCAATTCTAGATCACCCCATCTCTAGGGAGATTCTATTCAAATCTCTATCCTATACCCAGTGCTGGTGGTGGCTATGGTGGTGTGGCCCCATCATTACCTATTATAGAGTTGGTTATGCCACTAAATACTTTTAAGCAGTCATATGCTAGGACCTATAGGCTCTTCTAGTCCATTGACTTTGAGAATACTCCCTATAAGTGGGTGATGTATAGTCTATTAGACTATTGCCTCATACAAATTGTGATAGTAGGAAATCTCATCCTTAGCATGTAGGAAATCATCCTTCACATGTAAGGAATCATCCTTGGATGAAATCAGATTATCTAATTCTCTAGATATACCACCATCATATAAAAGTAGTCAAGCCTCATCCAACTCCACATGGAGCCTCTACACATCTACTCAGGCTCTATCTTACTCACTTGACACTGATAATAGCTCTACATCCTGTACTATCAACTACACCTAAAACCCTATCAACTAGACCTAGAACCCTATTGATTAAGCCACTTTCCCTATAAACATGATAATAAATGAATATATGGATATGATAAGATCCTATAACTTGGTGGTCTCACCCTAAGTTGTGGCTAACTATGCTTGTAACCCAACTACCTCCTATTATAAGCCTGTAATATCTAATAACTATGTTGATATCTCATACTTTAGTCTATAAATTTGACCTTGTTTATATGTGTACCTACCTATGTTAGAGGGCCCAAACTCCCATGTAATTGTACCTATGCTATAGGTCCAAGCTTCCCCTATACTTACATTTATATCCATCATTGTACCAAAGGGCTTGGCTCTACTACATCTAAACCATGTCATGAGTCTCCCCTATGGCCTTAACAATATCTATATCTCTTATGACTCCATATCCCACATCTCTATCCCCATCCCCATCATGGACACCTACCTATGGTACATCCTACTATATTAATTTTTGCATAATGACCTGCATGTAGGCTGCTACACTACTTGAGCCTAAACTATTTGTAATGGAAGAGTCTTTGGAATCACCCATTATACTAGAACCTATGCCTATCCTAGGGATCCCCTCTAGCCATTATCTATCATACCCTCCTTTAATGCTTCCTTAGATGTTGGGGATATGGTCTGATCAGATAAAGGGGTTAAAAACATACCCACCATGATGTATAAACATTGATAACACCAACATCAATCACCCCACCTGCATAAGGCCATGTTATGGGCTATACCATGTTAAAATATATGATGTCTTAGGATATAGGTATTGGCATCCCCCAATCTTGAATCTTACATGTAACATGTGCAAAAAAGTGGGGTCCATCTGGCACATCCTAATAGAAGTTAAAATTTCACTACATGCAATTTGACCTATATCTCTCTATGGTAAAGTCATGGCAGCCCAAAATATAACAAGGTATCAACATGTACTATAAAATAAATCCATCCTTTATCCATTTGAATTGCATACCCATATATAGTCACCAAATAAAATCTCCATCCACCATTTCATCAATGGCATGCCTATAGAAGTATAAATCTCTGTGGTGGCCTCATACCCTTGCACCTATCTAAACCCATATGTAGGACACTATATCCTCTAGTATCTATTGAAACATCTATAACACATGTCACTCTATAGTGATATGATTCCATGCCTATATTTGGAAGAGTGTGATATGTCCAATATTGTGCCCCCTTTGGTATGTAATCATGTGTAAGTCTATATACAATTATGCCAAAATGACTGGGCCACACACAAAATGTGTATTATGGTCTAACATGTCCTACACTATGCTTATCAACCCAATATAAAAATATCAGTTATTCTTATTAGGCATCAAGAGGCTACTAATAAGATCCATCAAAATCAATACCTCTTGGGGCACTATGCTTTGTGGTGGAGGTGGTGGTACCTATAAAACAACCATTTGAGGCTAAGTTAGGTTCTCTAACATGTCAATGCATATGGACTCCTCATGAATAAACAAGTTCATGACTCTGATCAGGGATTCCAAAAGAACAATTTGACCTATTGATAACTAATATATATATTTCCCTTGAATCAACACTTGAAAAATCTATTGAACATCATCAAGCATTATAGTCACTTCTCTCATCAATAGATGGAAGGTGGAGGTATTTGAATGCCAATGATTTGATAACACTAAAAAGTAGGCATGATTCAATTGAATCACTAAAATATGAGGTATAAGTCATAAATTTATCACCTACAGTAGTCTCATGACCTCATCTATCATAATCCTAGGTTGATGTAAGATATGAAATCATTGTTCTACTGCTATAATAACTTGAACATGCTCCTATATAGCACAAGATAAATAGATTCAAGTTAATCACTTGTCTATTTTTATTTTTCTAAGTGATCAATTTACCATTTTATTCTAAATTTTAGGTTTTGAACAATCTTATTATATTCTAAATATCACTTATTTCTAGACCATTTATCATTTCTAGCAATCTCACCATATTCCTTAGCAATTTTACCATTCTACAGAGCAACTTCATCATTGTATAGGATGACTTCAATGTTTTTATCCTTGGGCCTAAAATTTTGATGATGCACAAATTAATCCCACCATTTAGTAGGTTGACCTTACCATATTACCAATGTTTTTACTATTTTGGTGATTTCCATCAATTTTGGTGATTTATCCATTTTTTTATTTTTATCTATTTTAGTGATATCACTAATTTCTTAGAGAGATCATGGTTTTCCAATGAACCTATCATTTTTATTGTCAACCTTACCATTTTTATCTCTTTAATATCAGTGAGGTCACTTTTTCACCTATTTTTAGGGCTAATAAATGCAATTTAAGATGAAATGAAATATAAAAAGGGTACCTACTAATGCCCCACTCCTCAGTGATCACTGGTATTCTCAAACCTAGTCTTGAAGGTGATGATGGTATAATATATTAGCCATTCCTCTTTTCTCTTTGGCATAGATCTCAAATTCTAAATAGTGGAGGGTTAAAATGACTAATTTTCACCACTAGTGGTGAATTTATAGTAAATTTTTGAATTCCCCCTAGACCTATTGTTACCTCAATTCTTCACAATAGGCTCATTTTATCCTCATTTTTATATTTTTGATCCATTTTCTTATAATTGCTTCATTTTTAGCCTCTTTTACTGAAATACATGTTCCTTTCTTCTGGTCAAGGTTCAACCATCAAAATTAAAAATTTACATCCTCCCCTCGAGGGGGCATTGTGGGCCACCCAAACATTATTTAGGGCATATTCATAACCCTGTTATTCTATAACTCATGAGGAATCTGATAGAAAGTGGAAAAAAAATTCATTTATTCTATTTATAATCATTCTAAGAGACCCTTTCTTCTTGAAAAAGGTGTTGCTTCAACCAAATGTCTCACCACACCTTATCTAGGGATAAAATTTAGACACCAATTACTACCACTACCATGCCAAAATTACAAATCTAAATAACTTTCCATAATAATGCATAAATTGGACCAAAATTACCTAAACATCCTAATTTCATCTATAAAATTCATGTGTAAGTATCAAACCACATTAATATCTACCTAATTGGGGTATTACCATATAAATAATCATTATCTTATTTTAGTTTATCTTAGGTTAAATTATAACTTAGCAAATTGATGTTCTCAATCACTAAAATCCTTTGATTTGTCTACACGTGTCACATGTATGTACCAATTATCATTTATACCTCCTTATTTAGGATAGTACCCTATATGAAATTGTCACCTTACTATAATTTAACTCAATTCAAATTACAACCAAGAAAATTGACATTTTCAACCATTCTAGTTAAACAAATGACTAAATTCTGAGAATTGCAAAAATACTAAGCCAAATAATTAAGCAAAACAAAATAGATTAAGATCTTAAGTGAAAAATCCATGGAAATTTAATTAATATATAATATTAAAAATTCATAATTAAAAATATCAGGGCCATGACATCATCACAAGGGTGTCATGCACCAAGCATTGATGGAGATAAATATCAAGATTAAGGCTATTCATGCCTTATTAATGCCCCATTCTTCCAAAATATTAATTGCTTGTCCCTCCAAAATTTAATTCATTATGAACCACACATCTTGATTTTGAGATGTGTGGACCATATCATTCTAAGAGATATATAAATATAGGATCCATGACCATAACCATTAAGATTTTTAAGGTTCAAATAAACTATGCCAAAATGTCACTAGAAATTTTAAAACCTTCTTCTAATTTTAGCCAATCAAGAGCCAAGATCTATTGGTGAAAGAAGAGATATTGGAGGAGATTGAACTACCACATTGACAAAGACTTGGAGCACCAAATATCAACACAAACATGATTAATGGACTTATCTTGGAGGAGAGTCACTGGGGAAGGCATTGCTTGTGTTTTCTTGTCTAGTTTCTTGAGTCCATTGATCAGTGCACATTGAAGGAGTAGGCCTAACACATTATTTTATTTATGCTTGTCATTTTTTTATGTACTAACATATTAAATAAATTATTTCATAATTCTATTCTACACCTACATGGGAATCAAATTCATAATACTATAGTGGTTGCTTAGTAAGGCATGCACTCCATCAAAACAAAGAAGTTATTGACAATGGTTTTGAAGTTGGATCTTTAAAAGGCTTTTGATAAATAAAATTATCTCTACTTAAGCTTAATTCTGATTCATGTTGGTTTTTGACTAAAAATGGTTAATTTGATATTGGGATGGATATTGGTTTTTGTCTACTCATAAATAGCTTAGCCTCTACCTTTTTCATCTCCTCACATGGATGAAGGTAGGATTGTCCCCTCTTCCCTTTACTTTTTCTTCTAATTTTTGAAGGGTTGGGTCATCTTCTAATTGAGGACAAAAATAATGGATTGATTGGGGGGGTTTAGGTCATCTGATCATGACTTATGTTTGTGGATGATATACTTATATTTTATGATGGCTCTCATAAGGATATCACTCTGCTCAAGGAGTTTTTAGTTCTTTTTTATGTGGATACATATATGGATTTAAATGCACAAAATTTTAGTATATCCTATAATGGTTTGGAGGCACAATAGATAAGATGGATTCTTGAGATATTCATTTTTTGAATTATTGATCTTTAGGGAGGACTCAAGTATTTATGGTTCCTACTAAAACTAAATGACTACAAGAAGAATGATTAGAATTGGCTAATCAAAAAGGTGGAAAAGAAGATATGTTGCTAGTGTAATTGTAGTATCTCTATTAGAGGTAGACTTACTCTCAAAAAATTGGTTTTAGAGGCCATTCCCATCTATTGAATTACTTTATCCTATATTCCCAAAGGAGTCCTCAACAAGATTCATAAAAAAAGTTTTAAATTTCTATGGACAGGCATGAAAGCAAAGGATGGCATAACTTTGGTCAAATGGTAGACCCTTGCTACTCTAAAGGCTATTAGGGGATAGGAATAAAATATATTCACCTCTTTGGTGAGGCTCTTTCTACAAAAATTATTTGGAGTTTAATCACTAAAGATGTTTTATGGAATCAAATCATTATTCAAAAGTACATTGAACCACTTAGTATGGTTGAGTGGATATGTAGTACCAATAAACACAATCATAATCATGGTAAATTTTAGCAGCAAATATTCATTACTTCATGAATATTCCAATTTTCAAATTTTGATTTTGATGATTTTTAGGGTTGGAAAATGGGTCTAGATCACCAAAAATTTAGGAATATAAATTATTTTGGGAGTTGACTTTCCAACCATTTATAATAATATCTTAGATTATACTTTAATTCACCATATATATAGTAAAACCATCCTTGATATCAAACAAGGCAATACATAAAACTAGAACTGACAAGGCTATATAACTGGAGGATCATAACACTAAATGATAGTACCTAAATAGAAGAACCTGATGGCAACACTAAAAAACAATAGTGCCAATTAGAGGAACTTAATGATAGTGATAAATGATAATACCTTATGATAATGTTGAATGATAGTGCTAAACAAAAGTGCTAAATAGTGGTTTCTACTTTGTGATCATATGATAAAACAAAAAATTAGAATGATGCTTCCACTAAATAGCATAACCAAACTATTGCATCTACTTTTTGATTAGATGACAGAAGTGGATGGAAGAAATTAAGTGTTACATCCTTTTTCATCATGGCATCTAGTGGGAATGGTAAAAGGATAGACTAATTATCAATAAAATTGAGCATATTATCTTAATATAAAGATCCAATAAAAAAGCCCACACATTCACAATACACTCAAAATATTGGTATTTATTGTTTTTTTAGTTTATCAAAAATTTAAATTTAACTATTCAATAATATTAAGATAATTGTACATGTAGAAATATCCACTGATATTTCACTAGATAGAATTAACCAGAATAACATGTCACCCCTTGAAGATTAATTTGTTGATGACATGCCACCACTCAAAAACACTCTTATGGTTTTTTATGACAATAATCATGACACTCAAGTGGTAGAAGAGATTGTTAGTTCTCACCAAACACAAAGTTTAGCTAAAAACTCCACTCAAAAATCTTTGTGAAGGAAGAGAAGTAGATGGACAATTAAAAGGTCCTTTAAGGTGGACTAGACAACAAAATTTCCATTAATAGAACTTGTAGAGCCTAAAAATGTTGATGATACTCTAATATAATGCATATGTATAATATGTAGTTAGAAACTAGAAAAGGAACATAGAATGCAACTGTAATTGGACATGATTAAGAAATATTGTGGAAAAGTATATGTGACAGTGAAGCAACCAGATGGATTGATAACAAGAACATAGGTGGAAAAATGTGGAAGAATACATGCATGTAAGATATGCATACAAGTATGAAAATGATAAGAAACATCAAAAACATCTTGTTGAGAAAGGGGGAATAATCAAATAAAATTTTGGAAAAGTTATATAGTCCTATCTAAAGGCCAAATATATACAGTTCTTTACTATATACCACATTCTAAAAAACGGCAGACCTATTTCTATTTTTTTAGATTAGAAGATTTTATTTCAACATAATGGATTTATGGATATTATATAATCATATTGGTTAGATAGTAATTCTTTATAAATAGAAAAATGTCTAGCAATGGTTGAGAAGGAAGATTTGAAACAAAAAGTTCAAAATTCACTATTCATCTCACTATCTATTAATGGGGTCACAATAATTGACAACACATCCTAGATTTGTATACATGTTTATACTTTTAAATACTATTCAAGGCAACCTCATCTACTATAATTTCATAAAATGGTAGAAAATTAAAATACATAAAATCTTCACAAATTGGTTGTATCTAGTTTGAAAGATAAAGCTAGGATGGATGATTATGCAATAAGTACAAAGCTAGTGTGTGTTGAAGATGATGGTGCATCAATTATGTAGGGGTATAGAAATGGTTTGTGTGTTTAACTACAAAAAATATTTACCCCATATATGATTTTAATTCATTACATGTCCCAGAGGATGAATCTTGCATACAAAATTGTTAGCAAATTTGCTAATGTGGCAAAAGTGGAGGAGCTCATTCGTGACCTACATGGTTATATATCAAGCAGTCCAAAAATATTTTTAGAGTTAAATTTTTTTTCAATATGAGTAATTTATGGTAAGAAACTATTTAAATAATTTTATACAAGATGGATTTCTATGTATGGACTTGCATGTTGAATTTTTGAAGAATATCCATCATTATTAGGTTTTATGTATAAATATCATAGAGAAATTGACAAGGAAAATTATTTATTGTACCATTTAATAGATTTGGAAACATTGCTAACATTATGTGTAATTTTCCCAATGCCAAATTAAATGAATTGTATAATGAAACATGCTTAGGAGATATCTATTTATATTTTTGACTTCATACGACTAAGAAAATGAGTATGTCAATCTCTAGATATACTATACACTTTGAATGAAAAGTTTCAAGGCCCATTTTTTTGTAGTTGGTAATGTTTAAAAAATTTAAGGAACCTTGAGAGCTATTTGTAATTTAAGGAACCTTGAGAGCTATTAATGGCAAGGAGATATCAATATATATTTTTTATAAAAAAATTGATCTTATGGGAGTTGAATCTGAAGAACTATCTGTAACATGTATTTTATATGATACTGTTCTATCTAAAACCTAGATGAAACTAAGTATAATTTCACAAAACTTATCTTGTAGAGATCAAAGATCATTTTTAAATGGATGATTTTTTGGAGGCCATGGAAGTTATGAATCCTATTTTTTAGAATAGTAATAATAGTCAAAATCTAGGCAACAATTTATTTCACAAATACATGGGTTATCTTGTAAAGCATTTTAAAAAATTTGTAGAGGACAATGGATTTGAAATAAAAGGTATTTTGGAAAGGATTTACTGACATCTTAGTCAAATTATTTTATAAATACAATGTTTTAACAATATCACCTTATAAGCGAACCAAAAGAAAATGGGGCAATTACATGACTATAGAAAAAACTTTATCCTAGTACTATACTATAGAAAAGTCTAAGTGAATATTTTAAATTATATGAGATTTTCCAAATAATTATTCTAGGCTTAGTGGAAGATGAAAAAGTATTTAATGCATTATCATTCATTAAGTCAAAACTTTGAAATAAATTAGATACAAATTTAGAAACCTATTTAAGATTGTATGTTTCATGTTATGTTGTAGACATCTTTCCTTATGAAAGAGCTCTAACAACATGGAGTTATCTAACTAAAAGAAGAGGCATAAAAAATACAATGACAAATAAAGAGGATGTAAATAATGACACTGGATATGGAATTGACATGATAGATGCAACTATCACTGGTTATGATCAAGTTTATCTAGGATTGTTTCAACTACTAGAGTATTAGTTGTATATTTATTTTAATTATCATATTCTAAATTCTAATTTCATATAATTTTTTATGTTATAAAATATTTTGAATAATAAATTCATTACAATTATGGATAGTATTATCATTTGGAATATTCGATCTATTCATCATGCAACTTTCCATTTTATTTAATTGGTTTTTAATTGTATTGTCATTTAAAATAAATATAATTTGATATTGTAGCACCATATAAAGATTTTTAACTTCTATCTTAAAAATATGAATTTCAAGTCAAATATGATGGTGATAAAACATGACAAGCCTATTAAACAATATGATCAAATTCAAAATAAAAAAACTTAATCTAAAAAAATATAATAATTGAAAAAGTTTAAAGCTCATCAAATTCAAATTCATGCTTAGTTCAAAAACAAATTGTAGTCCATAACTAATTTCAATATTTTGTTTGAACTACATTAACTGAATAAACTCATATTTAATAATAATGACTTTACAACAACATAAAATTCAAAATCAAATTCATACTCAATCATACTTCAAAATTCATCACAAGAAACAAATGTAATCCACAAAACTATTTTGTTTGAACTACATCAACTAAATAAACTCACATTCATACTCAATCCTAGCTCTAAATCTATCACAAAAAACAAATGCAGTCCACATCATTATTTTGTTTGAACTACATCAACTCAATAAACTCAAATTTAATAATAGTGACTTTACAACATCATAAAATTCAAATTGAAATTCATGCTCAAGCTTAACACGAAATCCATAAAAAAAAATAATTGCAATCCACATATCTCATCCATTAATTAAAACTTAATAAATTCATCATTGCAAATCCAAACTTCAAATTATCATTTCAAATATATTTTTCAACCAAAACATTGTTTTCAAATATTATAGAGTTTAAAACATAAAAAATTAACAATTTTTTGGGTTTTCACTTCTTAGCTACTTTCTCAAACACAACATACACATTCCTAACATAATCCTTACTAATCTCTACCTCCAATTCCTTTGTGCCATCCTTAAATATCCATACCCTTACAAGATCCTCAACTTCAAAATTAATATGAGCAAGATTTTATTTTTCGTTTGCATCATCTCTTACAAAAGGTAGGCTTGGATCGACATCTATCTTCTACTTAAATAAGGCATTGGGAACCCATCCTTTCTCTTCAATAATTTTTTAGAGTGCATTGCTCTATTTATTCAACAGAAAAAGATTATCCTTGAATTGAATGGAAGAATATAAACTTTTTTTGTGTATTTTTGAAATGCAGTCCTCAACTTCTTTTTTCAAATTCTCATATTTCACCTACAATTTACAATGAAATCTAATTATATTTGAACAAGAACAAGTATGACATGAAATTTGATTAAAATGAAGATACAATAGCAAAGATTTTTCCTTCTCAACATTTACAATCACAACAAGATTGATGTCTTTCACCCATTTATTAAAATATCCTTGGGCTTATGCATTCAAATTTTCCAATCTATTAAGCATAATACTCAACACATTATCATTGTAACTATTATAAAAAGTAACTGACCTAGATTTAACTTGGCCAAATAATGCATCAATCTTTTTGGGTTCATATTAAACCAATGAAAACAAATTTTCTCATTGGGAGTGGTTATGATAATAGGCATTTATTATTTAATCAATGCCTTCTCCCAAAACTCCTAAACCAATGCATTTTTTAATTCATCTATAACTCCCTCTTTAAGATTTGAAATAATACTTTCTGGTAACAAATTGTTTAATGGAAAAGATGTAATTACATCATCAGACTAGACACCATTTTCTAGTGGGGTGGGGGTGAAGAGGTACAATGTTCCTCCTAAGCAGTCACATGAATAGTTACTCCCTAGATAAAATCATGTAAATTGAAATTAAATCCACCAAATTCACCACTTCCAATCCCAAGATATTCCTCATTAAGATCAAATTTCCTACAAATAGGTTAATTCTTACACACTCGATATACCTTTGATAGAGAAATTGGGGAATTCAAAACATGATAATTGTAGTGTTCCTCTACTAGCTACTAGCACTTGTGGTAATGTAAGAGTCTTCCACCTTGAGCGAATTGATTTTAGGGGTGGAGGTGATGGCATACTATTCCTAAGAGATTGAGTATGCCCTCTAAAATGTAAATTATTTTATAAAAATGGTAAATTTTAAAAACTAAACTATATGCTAATTTGAAATTAAAGGTTTATTACTTGTATTTAGAGACAATATCTCCTAAAACATACATGCCATATTATGAGTGATGGGGGTGGTTTGAAATGGTACATTACACAAAATTTTAATCATAAAAAACTATAATATATAATATATATATATATATATATATATATATATATATATATATATATATATATATATATATATATATATATATATATAATGTAAAATACCTTGCATAGAGGGTCCAAAAGGCACAATAGATGTTAGGGTTTATTGTGGTGGTGGTTGTTCCATGATAACCTCGACTGATACTGAGTCAACAACAACAATAAAATAAATAACTAAAATAATGCACTTAAAAGTTAAAATATCATTTTAAAGTTTTAAATAATAAACTTACATGTGGAGATGATGAAGAAGAAACTCTTGAATATTTTAAAATCCAAAATGATTACAAGATCATTTTGTAGACTCATAATATGAAGATTCTTTAACTCCATGTTGTCCTTTTATGGTAGATTATTTTTGTGAGGCACTAAATATTACCTATAGCAAAAAAAGTTCAAACATATATTAATCCTTAATTTGGTAATATTTTAACAAATAAACAAATATTAAACCTTAGTTCAATAAATAAAAAAATAAACTAACCTCCTATTCATCCAAAAACAAAGCATTTATACTTATATTTAGATGAAGCATAGTTAAAATCACTATTTTTTTGAGGTCATATAAGGCCTCATAGTAAAATTCTAGAATAAAATTTGAATTAGAAACTATGGAATAGGGATTGGTAAAAGCATGACTTAATTCAACCCTTATCCTAGAGGAAATAAAAGTGCACCAGCCATATCTCAAATTAGAAAGAGTATGAATATTGTAAAATAGTGCCCAATAGGAAATATCTGATGGTCTTCCCTATAATACTATTCTAGCAATGAAAAATTGAACCATTTCTTTAAAAAAAGGTTTAAAAATGTCTTCCACATGGGAGTTCCTCTTCTGACTATCTAAAATCAAAGATAAAAATGAGGAATTTACATATAAAAAGTTAAATTTTGAATATATATATATATATATATATATATATATATATGTATGTATGTATGTATGTATGTATGTATAATTACATACCGATTCATCCAATTTGCAAGATAAAAACTAACTCCAAATACTTATTTTCATCATCTATTAGCATTACTTTTGAAGTCATAGGGTTTGCATTGTGAAACAAAAGACCTATCAGATTGTGAATCTCTTATGGTGAGGTACCAAAGCAAATCATTTTGGAATCTAGGTTCATAGTGAATCTCTTCCCACTAGTGTCATAGGAAGACATTAGTGATTTGAGTAACCTGATGTCTATTTCATACTAAGGCATGCAAAATAGGCCACCAAAGCTGCATTTGAAAATCCAATCATTGTATGCATCTGGCTACTGTACAATATTCAAAATGGCTGAGCATAACAGGTTCTTGAAAATGTATTTTATTTCTATAGATGGGGAATTTATGTGGGTGGGGGCAAAGGGGGATGAGAAACATATTATAAAAAATGTTTAAAATGAGGGTAGAGGGGGAGTATTTATAGGACAAGGGAGGTGACTAGGCAACTAAATAGTAGAATACATGCACTTATTATCTAATAAATGTAGCCTGACATCATTATTAGACATTATTTGCATCCAATGTACACTAAATAAAACCTACCATTTAGTACAATCATTCAACACAATTGTCTAACATAACCATCCAACATAGCCATCCAACATAATTTCCTAACACAACCATTTGACACAGCCATTTAGTACAGTCATTTGACACATCATCTGATACATGCATTCAAAGCATTCTTTTAGGTGCATCCATTTGGTGTGGTCATTCAATTAATCTATTTGGTGATATTATTCAGTGTGGCCTTTCAATGGTTCTATTTAGTGTTTGTCTTTTGGTACAACCAAATGATTGTATGGAAAGATAAGAAACTACTTTTTTTCACTCTTCAATAATCATCATAGATTCACCATCACCCATAAAGGATTTACCATAGTTATGAATCAAATTTTCCTAGATTATCCAAATATTTGTAATATGTTTTATAGTAGGGCCTCTTAAAATTAACCTTGGTCACAATGCCTCTATTATGTGGAAAGCCTTTGTATAAACCTTTCCTCTCATCAGTAATTAGATTATCTGGAAGGCTAAATTTGGCACTAAAATCAAAGTTGGGATTGAACCTTGGGTGGGATATGTTTTTGATTAAAAAATTAATATAGAGTTTATTTCTATCTTGGATATGCATGGCATATTTTTTTTTTAGGTAGTGGATAAAATTCTCACAAAACCTTGGTGATGGGACTAGAAAAGTACTCTTTCACTAGGTTTTATTGGGGAGGTTGATAAAATATGGGATGTTTATGTTTAAAGATTGAAATGGAGTCATATTAGACTAAATAATGATACATATGAGCTATTTTGGTCCTTGAACCCAAAGCTTGGAGATTATTCTATGTTCTTAGGTTATCAGTCTAAATTCCTTGATGAGGCCTTGGAGGAGAGATAGTGGTTATGGAAATATATCTGGTAGATTAAAGCTCCACATAAAACTAAATTCTTAATGTGGATTGCTTTAAGTAATAAACACTCACTTGGGAGGTTTGACAAAAATGAAATTGACATGGGCTAGGGTGATGCAATATATACCTTCAATATTTGGAGATTATGAGTCATCTACTTATCTCTTATACTTATGCTATTAAGATTTGGGTTGACTTGAAGGAATTTATTAGAGTGATTTAATATTGGTAAGGCTTTACTATTGTTGATCATCTTGAAAAGTGGTTTAATAGATCTAAAATCAAATCCTTTAAGGATCTTCCCCTAATTGTGTCTTGTGGTATCTAGCTAGCGATAAATATTTACATCTTATAAGGCAAAACATTCAAACATTCAAATGCCTTTCCCAAATTAGACTCATCTTTGGTTACTTCAAAATCATTAAAAAAACTCCTTGTCAAAAAATACTTTTACACCCTCCCATTGATTATTATTTTACTTGGGGATATTGCTGTCACCAAATATTTCACCCTAGATAAATTTGTTCAAGCCTTATCTAATATTTGGGCAACATTGGAATACTTATATGTATGTGGGTTTACCTATAGTATAATTATACCTCTAGGTTTAAGGGTTAGCTCCCTAAATTTACCTTGAAGTGTTTATCACCTATACTAGTTATTTATTTATGAGAAAAGGGAAAAAAGTATGAATTAAATAAAGATAATCTAGGGGCTGATACACCATGAATATATCCACTATGTTATCATACTTCTTTAACTAAGAAACAAGACCAAAAAACTAGCTTCAAAGTCTTAAGATGTTCTAACATAAGTATTTCAATATAGAGGTGATATGCATGAGATAGCTCAAGGTAAGTAGACCATATATCAAATATTTTAATCCAAAGACACTTATACACTTTAAGGGAGCCAAACACACTAGCTACACTATATATGACCTATTAGAATGAGAACTTCTTCCACTAGACATGAAAGGATAAGGAAAATTAAGGATAAAATCACTAGACTTGACCATTCATCAGTTTTCAAACTTAGACAAGATGTTTGTGAACTCAAAACTAGATTAATTTTATTATTCAAAGGCAAATTACAACATCAAACTAGTAGGGCTTCACCATACATGGAGTAGAATTATGAGACAAGAGCCAAAATAGCTAGTACTTATAGAATTTGAGAGAGGAGATGAGATAATGAAGTCCAAGAGTCACAAAAACACTTGTCAAGCTAAGAGAAAGAGTTACATATATATATAAATGAAGTATGAGAAATACCATGCAAATTATTTTTGGAAAAATGTCCATCCAAGGCATGACACTTTTTAGCTAGCTTCTTAAAGTTGCCCTCATCATTTGGCCTTCTTTGAATGATCCACATTATAATATGGACAAATGAAATCATTAAACTATGAGGGAGGGGTTATAAATAGGATACAACATGCATTGGATGTTTCCCTAATCATCAAGATTCTTATGGCTAAGTATTTTCATAGCCTTCAGTCATAATCACTCTTCTTTAGACCTATCTTCACACCTAACACTAAAATGTTCATCAATTTATCAAACTAATCCATAAAAGGGAGAGTATGAAACTTTTCAAGGGTCTTAAGTCTTTATATCCATTATGTAGACCTTAAAGGGCCTCCCAATTGCAGTTATCACCTTTTTACTTGGTGGCCACTCTTTGTTCACTATGTTAGTTTAGATTGGATGAGATGAAGGTGTTAACAAAGATAATTGTGATATTTTTTGAAGAAATATATGGATATGATAGGCTATATTAGGTCTCAATATATCCCTCAAAGTGGTCCTCATCTCTTGAAACCCTTCGATACCTAAAAACACACACAAATCTATCAATAAAATTAGTTTTGTACCCTATCCATATAAATAAGATACAATTCAATCTAATGGAAAGGATCCCTATATATTTTTATGTAATACCAAGTCACTTCACTACTCAAAATATCCTTCTTGGATTCATCTATTTCTTCATCTTTCCAATCGGGTCCTTATCAAGGGTTTTAGAGGGGTTTAGGTAGTTTTGACCTCTAAAGATTGTTCATAAAGTTGTGACATCCAAACCCTAGACAAATTCCAAAAAATAATTGTTTTGGATCTTCTCTAACTTATCCTATCTCCTCAATTTTCCATGATATGCATATGTACATATGTGAGCTTCTAAAGTTAGCCTCTCAAACCCTTTCATTCATTCTATGTAGGATGTCATATTCTTGAGCCAAGAAATGGCCTCCCTATGAAATTATATACACAATAAAGTATCAAACACACCTTATATTTACACATTAAGGTTATCCAATTATCTATAATTCCCACTTGGCCCTATAAGTGGTGTTAGACCCCCATTAGGCAATAGGCCTAGTTTAGGTCTAGTAGGATTTGATTACATACCTATGGGTTTAGGTCACCCTAATTGGTTTATAACACATGTGGGGATTTAATAATGTTTTTTCATATTAAAATAAACATCCTAACCATTTTTTTAGAGTTACCATATCTCTCAACTCACCTTCTTACTATTTGCTTACTAAACCTACAAGATTTAGTTCTCTAGGAGTGCCCTATATCTGAGATAGAATAAAGGAAATTTCCTCTATTTATTAAGGTAAAATAAGTATATTATAGGATTAATTAGGTGATATATACCTTATATATAAATTTTTAGGATTGGACTATCTTTTTAGCACCTCTAAACACCTTAAAACCCAAGATAGACTCATGAGACATTGATTGTGTGCAGGTTTAGTGTGTTGACCATAAGTTGTGTGTTATAACACATCCATGATATATTTACCATGTATTTAGAGTCTCATGTTATGTAAATAAATATTAATAATCTCTTAGGCATGTTAAAATTCATTCTTCCTTTTCCAAAATCTTAATGTAGACCCTTCATTTAGACAAGCTTGGTGAACAATCAACTGTGATTGTGTTGCTCACACTAAAAAGCATAATTATAGGCAAGATTTGAATCTTAGACCTTATAAACTACCTTAAAACCATATTTAAGTCATTTAGGCTCAATTATAACTCATTTTAACTTGTCTCATCATGCACAAAGACTTGTGATTAGATTAGATAGTCACATGCTAGTATACTGTCACCTTATAACTAACTGTAGGTGACTTATCAGAAGAAAAAAAGGTCTTGACCATAAATTACCATTATTATACCCCAAATATAATGATAAATATATAATTTTTTTAGGTTTTCACCTCTAGGTTCACAAAATGGACTGGTGAGTACCTACAGACAGGTTGTAGGTGAGCTTTCTGAGGGCAAAGCACACTTATAGATGGTGATTCAGGTCACAACCTTGTACCTTCACTCTTGATGTTTTTTGAAACAATAGTATTCCCCTTACCTTCATATGACCACTTTTCATGCATATATACTCCTATTATTCCTCTTTGGCTAATGAGAACATTTGATAGTTTAGGATACTATAGAAAACACTAACAAAGTGTAGTAAAAGAATGTATGATTTGAAGGCTTTATTTACATCACATATTAAGACCAAACACTCACTCTTTTTGGTCAAGGAATATCCCATATGATAGTGATTCATTATGAAACACTTAGGATCTATATAGACTCCATGTCACCTCATCATATAGTAACACCAAAAGTAGTTAGGGCTCTATTTCAGAGTTTTTAAGGAAATGGATCCCTAAAACTCATAATTCAACTTGAACATGGATTCTCAAGCCTACCTACCTCTCAATGACCTCAATAATTATTCTCATGGTATCTCCAAATTATTAAGACCTTAAAAAATATCTCCAACATGTTTAAACTCTTTCATGAACAATCTCAAGTCTCTATGAAAGTCACCTATAGGTGAACACATAGTGGCAGACAAGGTAGTGAATAGAGATGTAGGTACTATATGTAGTGTATGAGCATTAAATCAAATCTAGTCCTTATAAAAATCTTAAAATATATATTTTTCAACTTTGAAGGACCTCAAATAGTTCAAATTCTTCATCTTAACATGCTCATCCTCCTATAGGTCACCTGTAGGTTTCTATTAAATTATAGAACTATGTATGGAGTTGAATTGACTATCACAGTCCATAATAAAAAATTTGAATGGTTTGGTTTGATTTCTCACATTCAAATAATATGTTAAACCTATTAATACTCTTCATGAAACCTCCTTGAGTGTTCTCAAATCTTCAAGAAATCATTCACCATGACTATAGGTGAGTACATGTAGGAAACCTGACTGTGTGGAACATGACTGTCTCCTTGATCAATAAATGACCTTGAAAAACTAAGATTTCAAATGAGAAAGATTTTTATAACATCTAATAGGCATGGAAAATTAATATTTATATATATTTTTGAAACCACTATAGGAAATGATAACCTCTGTAGTTGATGAACTTGCCTACAACTAGCAATGGAGATCTCAACCTACAACTTGAGAAGTTTGAGCTCATAAAACCACCTTAAAACATGAAAAAACAAATGAAAACCATGAAATAAGGGATTTACATCCTGTAGAATCAATTTAACCAATTATATTATATGAACCAACTCAAACAAGAAAAAAACCTGTAAATTGTGGGGATTAGCAAGTAAAATGAGACATTCAACTTCTAAAAAATGATTCATAAAGCATAGGAAGCCATTATTCCAAATCCTACCATTAAATGGAAATAATATTAGTTCAATAACACTCCATAAGAGCATTTTACCTAAAACCTTTCCTACTAGCTGTACCAAGAAGAAACATGTTGACCAATTTTGCATATCTAGTGGAATGATTGAGAAGTGAAATGGTTTTCAATCATTTTTGACACTTTCAAAGTAGATCAAATGTGTAAATGGATTTATGGAAGATGAAGGGTCACTACATGAGCCTTCCACATGTGACACATTCCTTTATAGGCCATATAATTACCAAAGCCTCCTCTTTTTCACTTATTTTCTTGATTTCAATTAAGAACCTATAAGTCTCAGATAGGATTGACATTCTTGACAAGGAATCTAACATATTTGATGTTGAAAGATAGTTTGGAACACTTGGACACCTTGAAAAACCATACATCTCTCATTAATGACTCTAAAATGACCCCTGAGTGGCATAGAATGAGTTAGGACTAAACTTGACCATGACCAAGGCTAGTAACACATTAAATGACATCAAATTGACCTTGACACACTCTATAACATTATAATAGACCCATATATCAAGGTTTTAACTATATGGGGTTGATTTATTTTGACTTGTGGTAAAAATAGCCAACATTATTGGTGATTTTTGAGGGGTGGTATACTTGCTATGCCAAGACCAGTAGCCTAATCCTATCCATTGGGACGTGGAGTCACCTATACACAAGTTTGACATAGAGTCTACCTTTTAAACCATAACAAGCACAAAATAAAGACACAAAAACCAAGACATACCAAAGTAAACAAACATGTTTTCAACTAGAACACTTATGAAACACACACACAACTAAAATAAAGACACACATACACAACTAATATAATATTTACAAGATCTCACTCTTGAGGTGAAAGGCATATTACCATACTTCAACCAGGGTAACATATGGTTCCTCTTTCATCTTTGTCACTCCATGAAGGAAACCTAGCATGTGAAGTATGCTTATCATCAACCACTTTAATATGTAGATGGTGAAGAAGCTTACAATCCTTATGTCTTCTCATACTTGTAAGTGGACTGCTTTGGGATTTCATGAATGTTCTCTTCTACCCTCCAAGGTCCTTGATTGATTTTGTAACTAACTTTATCTTTGTCATGTTTAATCTACACTCCTAAAATTAAGTATTAAGAAGCATGATAGGTGCCTCAAAATTTCTCTCCACTTGGGAAGACTATATTTTATGTATATGATCATCAAGTTCCTCTTATTTATGCTCCAACACATATACACATGATTATACCTCAGATGGAGCTCTTGTATGTTCTTAAATCACAACCAAATCTGCCTTAGGCTCATTTTTCATGTTTACAACTTATCAGATAGTAGATTTACCAAGCTCTTTTATGACTGTAGACCCTTGAATAGTGATTTGGCATACACCTTCATGTTTGATAGAGCACTAAAAAACATATTAATTAGTCTCATTAGAAAAATTATTAGATATGAAATCTTTTAGAGAAGGAGGAGTCTTACCCAACTAATCAAATTATTGGCATATGGCATTGAACCTTTTCCATAATTCATCCTCATTAACAACATGAAACTATTTCCTATGATTGATGAGACACTCAATAACCTACTCATTAGGATTATTAACACACTCATTAGCTATACACTTCTTAGGAGGGGGAGTAATGTTACCTAGTTGATCAAATTCTTGACATATGCCCTTGTACCTTTGCCATAAGTCATCTTTCTCTTCTTCATGAATGTGATCATCAAGGGTAGCTTCATCAATAGAAGGTAGAAATACATCATTATTATCACCCTGGTGATCAATCAAGTTCTTCAATCTATCATCATCATATACATGAATCAATTATTTAATCTCAGTAGCTTGTGAGAAAGAATGCTCAACACTTACTTCAACTTGCTCAAATGCTTTTTCATGGATGATATAGGTGCCAAGGTTAGTTTTCTCAAAGTATGCATATGGATCATGTTCATAAGCATATTCACCATAATCATATAGACACAAGTTAGCTATACCCTCAATTTTTGAATAAGCACCATCATCTATAATAGATTCCTCCTTGTCATTGATCACACAATTCAAATTTGAACTTGCCTCTACATAAGGCTCAATATGGCACCTTAAAAGTGGTTGAGTTATTATGGTAACATTGGTTCTATATCTTGTCCTAAAGTATAGGAAATACCAATCATTTGAGAAGTATCATCCTATCTTGGTTTTAAAATATCTTGAAAGGCATATTGTAAAATGAGAGGGCAAGTCCATAATAATAATATCTTGAAGGATAGGGAAACTAGGACAGTCATGGAGAAAAACCTTCAAACCTTCGATCAATATTATTATATTAATAGGTGTACCATCTAACTAAAGCACTCCTTTGTTATGTGTTTCATACTTTAGGCCCAACTTATTAGCTATAACTTTGGGCATCACTGATGTAGAGGCATCACTATCAACTATGCAATTGTGGACTAAATGTCACCCATAATGAGAGTGAGGTAGAAAGGTGGAGGATTATCGACATTGGTAAATGGTTCCATAATTTTTTTAGGGGATTTTTTAAGATATACATGACCATGAATATTTATTTAAGATGAAGGACTATTAGGGATAGTGGATAAATGTTTTTACAAGAGTTATTTTTGGCTAGGCATATGAAATACATCCCAAAGGGAAATGGATGCCTTGGCATTCTTCAATGAATCCAATATGCTTAGAGAAGAAGTGATTACCTTATCTTTATTCCTTAGATAAAAATAATCTAGTAGAACTTAAAGAATTGAAACACCTTGAGCAGTCCTTACCACATTCTGATTTTGAGGAAGTACATGAGTGTTTAGGACTATCATGCTTGCAGTCATGCCTTGATGCCTTTTAGGAGGATTATATGAACGTTTAGGCATACCATTACCATATATTATATCCTTCCTATTGTATCTCATGTTGTCTATAATATAATTTCCTTGATTGAGTACAAAGGTGTATTTAACTAGGAAATTAGTGAAGCTTTCTCTTTGAGGCTACCAACCTTCACTTGCTTGCATCATGACTTCATCTTTAGCTGATAGTAGAGGAGTGAATCCTCCTTTAGAAAAAATATATTTACCTCCACCTTCATTAGCATACATGAATTTTTATTATTTCCATTCTTCTCCTTTTACTAATTTTCTATGCACCGATACCATATCTCTTGTGTTGGGGTTGGAAGTAAGATTGTACACATTAGCAAGCCTATTAAAATTAGGCTGCCCTTGACCTTTCCCTCTCCCATATTATTAATCATATTGGTGTTGATATGGATAGGGGTTATTATTCACACCTTTTTGTATTCTATATCACCTAATATTAGCTTCTAACCATAAAGTATATTCATCTTTATCTATGGCATCATCTTCCTTCTTGTAATCAATCTTAGGCTTGGTATTTGTACTTGGAACTTGGGTAATGTTTGGAGTAGTAGTAGAAACATTAGGTAGTAGAGGCATGTATATTTAGGAGGAAAATTTACTGATTGAATGAGGCCATTCTCATTTCTAATGTCAAGTTCATATGCTACAAGAAGAGTGAAACCACCCATGGATTATAACATAATGGCAATATCAGTACTAATGGCTCTAAAGTATGTAGGGAAGAAAAATATAGCAGGTGGTCTCATGGGAAGAGGAAACCTATGCCAGGTGTTTTGGAATATTTCATTAAATTAACTCATTATCTCCTTGGGATATATTTGGATCACATGGAGTTGATGTATGAGTGAAGTGTGATCACTTTCATCTTCAAATTTTGAATTTAGTAACACTCCAAAGTCATCCCATGTTGTGATGCAACCATCAAGCAAAGTCCTATACCAATCAAGTTATTTCCCTCTAAGGGATAATTCAAGGAGTATAATAGAAATATTTTCCTTAGTGACATTATGAAAACAATAGAAATTAGAGATATCCTTGATGTGTTCACTAGGTGTGATATGACCTTCACCATTGAATGTAGGCACACTCTTTATAACATTAGGGGGAATGTCATCATATGCATCAAGATGGATTGAGTTTTCAATATTAAATGAAGGAAAGGCATGTTTACTATCCATATTTTCTTTAATCTCTTCCTCACTCTCTTGGTCTTCTTGGATATCAAATCCCTCTTGATCTCAAAGGGCATAAGAGGTTGAGGGTGGTGAACTTTAAGATGAATTTTAGGTTGAATAGGTGAATTGATGGGATTGAAAACTCTAGTAGAAGATGACCTAGTAATGACCATGATGTATGAGAGTAAATATATGACAAAAAAATGGTCTAAAACCATATTTTACCTTGAATTGAGTTGTTAAATGCTGAGTAGCAAACCAATATGCAACTAATGTTGTCAAGACCAACATTCACCTTGACAAGTTATCTTTAGGATAATGGGTCCCATCAAGCTTGCCATAACTATTGTCATAAAATCTTGTACCCTAGATAAGTTTGATCAAGCCTAATATAAGATTTGGGTAATTATTATAATACTTATAGGTATGTAGGTTTACCCATAGTAGAAGTAGACCTCTAAGTTTAAGGGCTAGCTCCTTGAATTTATCTTGAAGTGCTTATCACCTATACTAACTATTTGTTTAAGGGAAAAGGGAAAAAAGTATGCATGAAATAAAGATACTCTATGGGGGTGATACACCATGAATATATATATATATATATATATATATATATATATATATATATATATATATATATATATACACTATGCCATCATACTTATTTCACTAAGAAATACGACCAACAAACTAGCTTCAAAGTCCTAAGATGTTCTAACATAAGTGTTTTAATATAGAGATGATATACATGAGACAAATCAAGGTAGTAGACCAAAGATAATATTATTGAGTCTAAGGAAACCTGTACACTTGAAGGGATCCAAACACACTATCTACACTCTATATGACCTATTAGAATGATAACTTCTTGAATTAGACATGAAAGGATAAGGAAAAACAAGGATAAAATCACTAGACTTGACCATTCATCACTTTGAGCACTTAGAAAAGATGTTTGTGAACTCAAAAATAGATTTATTGTATTATTAAAAGGAAAATCACAACATCAAACTAGCAGGGCTTCACCATACATGGAGTGGAATTATGAGACAAGAGACAAAATGGCTAGTACTTATAGAATTTGAGAGAGGAGAGGAGAGAATGAAGTCCAAGAGTCACAAAAACACTTGTAAAGATAATATAAAGAGTTAAATCCATATAAAAATGAATTATGAGATTGAAAATGCAAATTATCTTTGGGAAAATGTCCATCCAAGGCATGACACTCTTTAATTATGTCATAGAAGTCTCTTAGCTTGCTTCTTGAAAGTGCTCTAATCATTTGTTCTTATTTAAATGCTCCAAATCCAAAATAGAATAGGGATAGATAAGATAATTAAAATATTATGGATGGGTCATAAATAGGCTCCAACATGCATTTTATGTGTTCCTAATCATCAATATTATTCTGGGTAAGTTTTCTCACTACCTAGAGTCATAATCACTCTTCTTTTGACATGTCTTTACACCTAGCATTAAAATGCTCATCAATTTATCCAAAAAATTAATATAGTGGAGGGTATGAAACTTTTAAATGGTCCTCATTTCTCTAAATCCATCAATAATACCTTAAAGGGCCTCCCAATTAGAGTGATCACCTTCTCACTTGGTGGCCACTATTTGTTCACTATGCCAGTTTGGACTGGCTGAGACAAGGGTGTTAACAGAGATACTTGTGATATTTTATGAACTAATATATGGATATTATAGGTTATATTAGGTATTAATCTATCCCCCAAAGTGTTCCTCATCTCTTGAATCCATTCTATACTTGAAAAACACACAAATCTATAAATAAAAGTAATTTTGTACCCTACTTATACAAATAGGGTACAACTCAATCTAATTGAAAGGAGACCTAGGGATTTGTATGAAAATGCAAGTCACTTACCTACTCAAAATATCCTTCTTGGATGTATTTCTTTATTCATATTTCTAATTGGGTCTTTATCAATGGTTTTAGAGGGTTTTAGGTAGTTTTGACATCTAAGGATTATTCATAAAGTTGTGACATCCAAATCCCAAAAAAATTCTGCAAAATACTTTTTTGGGATCTTATATAACATATCCTATATCATTGAACTCCCATGATATGCATCTATATAGGGGCGAGCTTCTAAAGTTAGCCTCTCAAACCTTTTCATTCATTTTATGTAGGTTGTCATGTTCTTGAGCCAAGAAATGGCCTTTCTATGACCTTATCTACAAACTAGAGGATCAAAAACACATTATATTTCCCAATTAAGGTCCTCCAATGATATAAAATTCCCACTTGTCCCTATAATTGGTGTTAGACCCCATTAGGCATTAGGCCTAGTCTAGGTCTAGTAGGAGTTAAGTGCATACCTATGGGTTTAGGTCACTTTATTTGGTTTATAACACATATGGGGATTTAGTAATGTTTGTTACTATTGAAATAAACCTCCTACACATTTTTTTATAGTTCCCATAGTTCTCAAATCACCTTATTACTATTTTCTTACTAAACTTGTAGGGTTTAGTTCTCTGGGAGTGCCCTGTGTCTGAGATATAATATAGGTCACTTGTCCTATTACCTTAGGTAAAAAAAGTATATGAGAGCATTAATTAGGTTATATATAGCTTTTTTTTATAAATTTTTATGATTTTAATATATTTATATCACCTCTAAACACCTTAAAACCTTAGACAAACTCATGAGACATTGACTATGTGCATGTTTAGTGTGTTGACTGCAAGTTGTGCATTATAACCCATCCATAATCTATTTCTAATGTATTGAGAGTCTCATGTGATGGAAATAACTATCAATAATTCTTAGGCATGTCAACATTCATTATTCATTTGCCAAACTCTTAATGTAGACCCTTCATTTGGATAGGCCTAGTTGATAGTCAATTATGATTGTGTTGCTTGCTCTAAAAAGCATATTTGTAGGTAAAATTTGAATATTAGACCTTATGAATTGACTTCAAACCATATTTAAGTACTTTAGTCTCAATTATAATTCATTTTGACTTTTCTTATCATGCAAAAAGACTTATGATCAAACTAGATAGCTACATACTAGTATACTCTCACCCTACAACTAAGTGTAGGTGACTTTTCTAAGAGCAATAGAGGTCATAAAGATGCATTACCAATCTTAGACCTTTAAATTCACACCTTAGGATCATCTTGAGATATTAAAACCAACTCCAATGAAATTTTTTTCATGTTTGAAATATTTCACCAGGTTCACAACATCAACTGGTGAGTAGCTACAATGAAGATGTAGGTGAGATTTTTGAGGGCAAGGCACACCTGTAGGTGGTGATTTAGGTCAAAACCTTATACCTTCACTCCTCTTGATGTTATTTGGAAAACTAGTGTTATCCTTACCTTTATAAGATCACTTGTCTTGGATATATACTCTTGTTATGCCTCTTTAGACAATGAGACCACTTGACAGTTCAAGATATTGTAGAAAACACTGACAAAGTGTAGTAAACGAATTTATGATTTGAAGGATTCATTTATATCACATATTGAGACCAAAAACTCACTCTATTTGGTCAATGCATATCCCCTATGATAGTTATTCATGATGAAACTTTAGGATCTATCTAGACTCCATGTCACCTCATCATATAGTATCACCAAAAGTAGTTAGGGCTCTATTTTGGAGTTTTTGAGGAAATGGATCCCTAAAACTCATTCTCCAACTTGAACATGGATTCTCAATCCTACCTACCTATTAATGAACTAAATCATGATTATCATGGTATCTAAAACTTCTCAAGATGTTAAATAATATCTCTAAAATGTTCAAAATCTTTTATGAACAATCTCAAGTCTATTTGAAAGTCACCTGTAGGTGAACACACAGTGGCAAACCAGGTAGTGAATAGAGATATAGGTACTATGCATAGTGTATGAGCACTAAATCAACTCTAGTCCTTATAAATAACATCAAATTGATATTTTCAACTTTGAAGGACCTAAAATAGTTTAGATGATTCATATTAATGTGATCATCCTCCTGTAAGTCACATATAGGTGTCTATTAGATTGTAGGACTATGTATGGAGTTGAATTAACTATCATAGTCCACCATATATCATTTGAATGGTTTGTTTTGATTGTTCATGTTCCAATAATATTTTCAACATATTAAGACTCTTCATGACACCTCCTTGAGTGTTCTCAAAGCTTCAATAACTCATTCACCATGACTGTAAGTGAGTACCTACAGGAAACCTAACTGTGTAGAACATGAATGTCTCCTTGATCAATGCATGACCTTGAGAAACTAAGATATACATATGAGAGCATATATATATATATATATATATATATATATGACACCTCTTTGAGTGTTCTCAAAGCTTCAATAACTCATTCACCATGACTGTAAGTGAGTACCTGCAGGAAACCTGACTGTGTAGAACATGAATGTCTCCTTGATCAATGCATGACCTTGAGAAACTAAGATATACATATGAGAGGTATTGAAAATCCCTTATTTCATTATTTCCATTTGTGTTTTCACGTTTTAAGGTGATTTTATGAGCTCAAACTTCTCAAGTTATAGGTTGAGATCTCCATTGCTAGTTGCAGGCAAGTTCATCAACTACAGAGGTTGTGATTTCCTATTTCAAACATATATGTATATACATATATACATATATATATATATACATATATATATATACATATATACATATATATATATATATATATACATATATACATATATATATATATATACATATATACATATATATATACATATATACAATATATATATATATATATATGTATATATATATATGTATATATGTATATATATATATATATATATATATATATATATATATATATATGTATATATGTATATATATATATGTATATATGTATATACATATATGTTTGAAATAGGAAATCACAACCTCTGTAGTTGATGAACTTGCCTACAACTAGCAATGGAGATCTCAACCTATAACTTGAGAAGTTTGAGCTCATAAAATCACCTTAAAACGTGAAAAAACAAATGGAAATAATGAAATAAGGGATTTAACATCCTCTATAATCAATTTAACTAATTAGATTGTATGTACTATCTCAAATAAGTAGAAAACCTATAAGTTGTGGGGATTAGCAAGCAAAATGAGACATTCAAATTTGAAAGAATGATTCATAAAGCATAGGAAACCATTATTCCAACTCCTAATATGAAATGGAATTTTATTTAGTGTACTAACACTCCATAATAGAGTTTGACCTGAAATCTCTCTTACTGGTCATATCAAGAAGAAACCTATTGATCAATTTTGCATGTCTAATGGAGCAATGGAGAAGTGTAATCATTTTTAGTCCTTTTTGATGCTTAAAAAGTAGATAAAACATGGAAATAGAGTTATGGAATATTAAGGGTCACTAAATATCTTTTCACATGTGGCACACTCCTCTATAGGTCATACAACTACCAAAACCTCCTCTTTTTCACTTGTTTTCTTGATTTTAGTTAGGAACCTACAAGTTTCAGATAGGTCTAACATTCCCAAGAAGTAATTTGACATATTGGATGTTGAAAGAGAGTTTGGATAACTTGGACACCTTTGGAAACCATACAAATCTCATTAATGACTCTAAAATGACCCCTAAGTGACATAAAAGGACTAAGACTAAATTTGACCATGGTCAATGCTAGTAACACATTAAATGACATAAAATTAACCATGGCACACCCTATAACACTCCAATATACCCATATTTCAAGTTTTATACTATAGTGGGTTGACTTATTTTGACTTTTCAAAGTAGTCAACAACTACTTTGATGGTGCTTGTGAAGGCACTCATACTATTTGTGGCAATGGTGGTATTCCATTCTTGACCCCTACACATTTTTTATAATTCACTGCTTGTTTTGGACCTAGCATAAACAACTTCATTGAGATCATGGATCTTAACCTATTATTTTTACTTGTGGATGTGAATAGATAGAGTGGGAACTCTATAGATATTCAGGGACTCACTGGTTATTCTCCATTGGTTGAAGGGGGTCACTAAAATGGAAAATCTTATTCTTATTCCCATATTCAATATTAATAACAATTCATCATTATTTTTTGATGTCATATCCTATTGGCATGTCTATAGGGAGTTCAAATATGAATCTAATTCCCTTTTCAAGGAGGGACTATATTTGGATCTTGACTTATGGGTCATAAATGAGATCATGATAATGCTAGTCCACATACTTAGATCAAATAAGTACTGGAGGAATAAGTTTAAATTTTTTATCTACTTATAATTGGATTCATTATTACTAGTCTTTTCAATATGTTTTTTTTTCTGGTTGTTAGTACACTTTTTATGGCCCTGTTGATACACATTGCTATAAAACTTGTCTTCTCTCGATGTGGTTTAGTTTTTACATGGCCTTTTGAGACCTCTGACCTACTTCACTTATTGTTAACTCCACTTTGGGTGGCTTCTCTACTTTCAAATGTATCCATTAATCTATTTATGCAATCTCTCTCCTTTTACCTTTTACACGTTCCTTTGGCCACTTCTTAGGGATCTAAACAACTGGTGATTTGGAGTGGTTGGCATATTACTTATTGGATTTTCTCTTGGTTTTGGAATGGATTTTCTCATGGGATAGGAATGCCTCTACTTATGGGTATGAAACAAATTTTATCATGGATTTGTAATGGATTGACATGCCTAACATCTTTACTAATTGGGTTGTTGTTTGCCTCAATCCATTTCTTTTTTAGGTTTGTTTTTCCTATGGTATTTGCTTCTTCCCATTGTGGGAGCTAAACTCTACTTTTGGTCCTTTTCTTATTATCTTTTTTTATAATTTTTTTTTTGCATTTACAAATTATAACCTCAAATTTTAATTAATATGATGTTACAATTTTTTAGGGGAAAAGACCATAGAAAAAACATGTATCTAAAAATATTCTTATTCATCCCTCTTTATAGTGTCAATCTATTGATGGGTCATTTGGAACACCTAATTATATGGGTAAGATCCATCTAACATATCCTGAAAGGAGATGAACGTCTCCTTAAGGTGTATTATCACCAAGCTATGGTATTGTTGGGTAACCTAGTGGTTGATGTGAAACTATTCCATTTCTAGGGGCATATTTGGAATAAGTTTTAGATAGATGAGGGATAATGAAATTATTGTGATTTTATTTCCCAAGAAATCAATAAATGTATATTTGGCATGGAAACATGACTAATTTAATATGTGTGTTCATTGCATACATGTAAAAATGCATAAATGGAAATAAATAAGGGCTCAAAATCGAGATGAACATGCAAAAGTAGATTGAAATAAGATATAATCTAACCCTAAGCTATAAAAAAGAATAAAAGATAAGGGAAAATAATAAAAGAGTGAGCTTATTTTTTAATGAACATATATTTGATCCCCCTAATTGAATGAAACCCATGAAAACTAATCTTCCACTTGACCAATGTTCACATAACCATGAACATAGATAGTGAAAGATTCTAAGGATAATCATACAATAAGAAAAAAATTACATCATATACATGCATAGGAAATGAATAAAAACCTCAATTACCTTGATTAATAGATGTTTTCTTGAAAAACATAGTGTTTGGATTTATTACAAGAAATGAGATATAAATCAATGCCTTATAACATTATTTACTAATATAAAAAAACTACTTATAAAGCAAAAAATTACAAAAAATAATTTTCTAGTCCTTTACCATATCTTCTAACTTTAATGAACCAACACTTTTAATGGATTTTTAACGACATTATATAGACTCTTAGTGCATAAACTAAGGAAATTTCCCTCTAAAAGGTATGAGCTCCATTTTGAAATGCAATTTCCACCTAAAATTTAAATGAAATCCATCCTCATTCTTTACCTCTCTTTTCCCTTTTCATACTTTGCCAAAACAATAAATAAAATAAGTTATTTCCCTGGCTTAAGCAAAAAAGGCATTAAACTTGTTAAACACATAATGCATAAAAGTAACAAAGTCACGAGATTAGATCACTGGTAGGTTTAAAAGTTTTCGTTATCCCTATGTAAAATCTAATTAGTTTCAAATATTATGAAACCACCTTTCCAAAATAATAAATGACATCAAAAATAAGGTAATGGATCAAAATATATGATAAAAAAACTCACATTCTGCTTTGTGAACAATGTCCATAATCTAGGGCCTATCAAAAAGGTAAAAAAATTTAGTTACAAGAGGAATTTTAGCATCTAAACAACCCTCATGAACTATTTCATCAGTGAAATTAGTTATAATAAAAACTTGGGGATTCAAATTACTGCAAGGAATAAGCAAATCGATCAGTTTAGGGTCAATAAGAACATCACCGACTGACCAACTTAGGGGAATGTTGAATAGGTTATGTTGTACATAATTTTTAACATGAATCCAAAATTTCAATGGGTCAAAAACATGATTAACCATAAAAGTTTTTAAGCCAAATTTATAACAAAATTGAGATGAAAATTGGAGTTATAATTCAAAAGTTACAATGAAAAAACCACCTGTATGTTCATTTTTAGCTCAAAGTCAGATTTTAGAGACTGTCAGAGGCCAACCCAGTTCTAAATATAGTGTCAAAGGTTGACGTAGTTATAATAACTAGTATTTTTATTATCCATTTATATATGGGAGGTTTATGGATGACCTATTTCTAGGAAATAGGGCTTCGGCCAACTTTATTCCCTAAGGAATGTTTAGATCCAACCTAACTTTCAAGGGGCAAGATAAAGTTTTCATATAAAATGTTATACATGAAAATTTATCACTCACACTTGGTATAGAAAATGGATATGTTTTTAAGACTTTATCTTTCACTAAAAAATATTTCAATGCCAAAACAAGAATTAAACAGTTGGAGACCAACCAAGCAAACTTGCGAGCAAGACCAAACTTTGAAAGATAAAAGGGGTACCAAGATTTCTATGAAATTAGGGTGTGTTATACAAGCAAAAAAAAAAGGAATTATCATATTTTTAAAGTTTTTAAATATTATTATTTTCTTGTCTAACTGAGAAAATAATGTGTAAATCCAGTTCATAACTCTCTATGTAGAATCTTTTGGCCTTATTGCAATGGGAATGGACATTGTATCACTTGTAAGAAAACATTGCTTGCCAAGTGGAAGCATTAAAAAACCACATTGAAGTTTTTGGATTTTTTTTTTATATATTATTATTAGTTAGATACTATTAAAAATTATGGGATATCACTTTTTAATTATTAGGACTTCGACATGCTAGATGATTGCATGCATTTTTGGACTCAAACATTCCTCCATCAAGTTTACTGAGATTTTAACTAGAGAAAGAGGGCTTTATTGTGATAAATAATTGAAATCTCAAAAAATTAGTTTTTTTTTTCAAAAAATACATCTCATTATATTTAAAAAAAAACTATACAGATAAACTCTTACTTGTGAAGAAGCCAACTAAAAAGATCAAGTCAAATACAAGTTCATAGTGAGGTTTTGTTTTACTACTGAAATATTTCAACCATAAATGGTATGGCATGACATGATCATAAATATAGGGATTGGAGGTAGTGAGAATGAGGTTGATGATGAGAAATAAGACTAGGTTCTCTTAATACTTTCTATTTAGAATATCAATTGGGTGATTTATTTTTTGTTTTTTTAAGTACCTACATGTGGCAGGTTACTATTGTAATCACCTTTTGACATTAGTTTTCATGGAAAATTTTGAAAGGATAAATTTAATCTTATTTTTTTAAGTATTAATATTATTTTTAATGATATATATATATATATATATATTAAAAATTTATAAATAACTTTTTTTAAAGTTTTTATTGGTCAATGCATAATGAAAATACTAATTTCTTATGGAAATTCACTAATAATAATAATAATAATCATAATAATAATAATAATAATAATAATAATAATAATAATAATAATAATAATAATAATAATAATAATAATAATAATAATAATAACAACAACAACAACCACAACAACAACAACAACAACAACAACAAAACATATTTAAAAATTAGACATTAAAACTTGAAATTAATTGTATATATAAACTTTAACTCATTAATGAGTATTTGTAAAGGTAGGGTACTATAGATTTCACTAAAATAATTTATTTATTTGGTTGTAGGCAATCAAAAGGCTTTGTTTGACATATTATTCAAACGACTCTAAAGTTTGACTTCTAATTTTTTAGATTATTCATTAAAGTGTTATTATGGAATATTTCATATACTTGTGAATGAATGGATCAATTTTTTATAAAATTTTCCATTTATTGCATCACATATTGTCATAAAAAATATGATGTCATCTTTATATTTCTAATATAAGTTATCTTATAATTAAAAATTTGTTTACTTTCTCTTACTGGTGAAGAAAATATATCTTATCCCAATTCATTTTTTGATAAATTTTTTGATATTCTTGAAGAATAATAATTAATTATCATCTATAAATAAATAAAAATACATATGCTTATACTATAGTTATGTCACTAATTAAAGGCATCATAGTGGATCCTTCCACCAAACCGATCACACATCTACAATTCATGGTGATACACTAATGATGGGGGAAGCCTCAGTCATTGAAGCTATATGCTACAAAAAAAAACATCGTCAAATGCATCATAGTGGCTCCTACCACTGAAATGATCACAAATCAACAATTCACAGATGATACACTAATAGTGGGGGAAGCCTTGTTCACTAAAGCCAAATACTATAAAAAATTCTATAAATCTATGAGATCATCTCTAGTCAGAGAGTAAACTTATATAAAAGTTTGTTATTTTTCATTAATACTACAGTTGACTTATAGGATAAGATATCCAAAATTATGGGTTATGTCATCAAGAACCTCCCTTCTTCATATCTCGGTATTCCTATATTTGACAACCCTATGAAATCTGAATTTTGGAATCCTCTCATTGACAAGATCCAAAGGAAGTTATTTGGGTGGAGAGGAAATTTCCTATATGAAATTAAATTTTTTAAAAAGCTCCCTTAAAAGTATCCTGGTTTACTTCATATCCTTATTTGTCATACCTAGGAAAGTGGTAGAATCAGATTGAACAAGTTCAAAAAAATTTCCTTTGGAGAGGGTTTGAGGATAGAAATAGGTTCCCCCTCATTCCCTAAAATAAGGCTTGTCTTTTGATATCGAAAGGAGGTTTGGGATTGATAAGGGTGAGATCCATGCACCAAGCTCTTAAAGAGAAATAAGGTTGGAGCTTGATCAAGGAATATAGCTTTTGGACTAAAATCACAAGGGCTAAATATATGAATTTTGGGGAAGGACATTCCTTTCTTTCCAAAGAAAGCCCTGCCAATGGTTCAACTTTTTGGCATGATCTGAGAGTGGGAAATGATATTTTAAAAAAATACCTCAAATGGAAGATAGGTAAAGGGAATAAAGTCAATTTATAGTAGAATTCTTGGATCTAATGCCATTAGCTTCCTCTATCTAATATTTGGAGTCGATCAAATTTTTTAAAGACACGATCGGTCACAAGGTTTGTGATTACTGGGAAGTCTTTGAAGGTAGAGAAAGATGGAAATTTTTTCATAAATAAGACTCCAACCAACACCAAAAACTCATCCTCAAAGACTTAAATTTCACTCTCTAGAGTATTCACATCATCATCTTTCCAAAAGAGGATGACATTGTCTGAAAAGCTGATCCCATCAGCCTCTACTTAGTTAAATTTGGTTATCTTTCCCTTTGCAATCAAGAGGAGCTTGAGGAGAATTGAAATATCCTATGAATAAAAAACCTCATCTCTAAAATCAATGTTTTATTCTAGTTGGCTACCCAAAATAAGATTCTCATAGTGGATAATTTGATGATAATGGGGATCCCTATCCTGAATCGGTGTGCATTCTATAGGCATAAGACCGAATCAATAGAGCATATATTTCTCTTTTGTCCTTTTTCTTCTTCCATATTTCACTCTCTTCAACCTTTAAAACTATTTTTGGGCCACCCCAAGAAGCATCAGAGATCTTATTACCCAATGAAAACCACTTTGGGAATCTGCCCCTTTAAAATTCTCGTGGAACGTGGTCCTATCGCATATTTTTTGGGGAATCTAGTTATCTAAAAATTCAATCATTTTTAACAATCATAGGCCTTATCCCCTCTCAAACTTTAAGAGAATCATATCCCTAATGAAGGAAAACTAGTTATCCTTTGCTTCTTATTTTGATAAGCCTAACTCCCTTCTCTTTTCCCAAATTCTTTGTTAGTTGAATTTTTCCATTCCAGACACCCCCCATAAATAAGGAGTATACAAA
Source organism: Torreya grandis (assembly GCA_037957365.1). NCBI lineage: Eukaryota > Viridiplantae > Streptophyta > Pinopsida > Cupressales > Taxaceae > Torreya > Torreya grandis. The sequence goes on along the minus strand of JARHVA010000651.1, from coordinate 2,868,175 downwards.
TCAAAAGTTAAATGGTCTCACCCTCAGCTTAATTGGATTAAACTAAATTTTTATGGGGCTGTTAAAGGCAATCCAAGCCCAATAGGTGTAGGAGGAGTAATTAGGGATTCTTTCAAGAATCTTAGGGTGGCTTACGCGGGTCCCCTAGGTACCCAAACAAACCATGTTTTAGAAGCACAAGCAGCTCTTTGGTGAATAAAAAATGTAGTTAAATTAGGGATGGAATTTATTCAAATTTAAGGTGATTTTATGAATATCATAAATTTCCTAAAAGGCTTGAATCAACATCGTAAAACATTGTCAAGATAATAAATAATGAAAAAAATATCATGTCTCATTTCAAAGGGGTGTCACTGGTACACATGTACAAGGAGGAGAATAAATGTGTTGATATGATGGAAAATATTAGGGATCATTCAAGTTCCTTCAATATTTGGCATGGCATTAATGCTCTTGTTGATGTCTTTCCCCTCATTGATCTAGATAGACGATAGTTTGTACATTGTAATGATAACTCATTTAATGTTGAATCATATCAAGCCTAAGGGAATAGATGGTTGTTAATGTATATAGATCATTATCCAACACTTTATTAAGATTTTTCACAATCAACTCAACTCAAAGTTTCACAACATTATTTTATTTGGTCTCCATTCCAACATGCATTGTGCCATAAAGGGTTTGAACAAGGAAGCTTTTGGTAGAAGCCTATAGGAAAATACAATGGGTGGGGATTGTGACTAGTTTAAACCAATTTCATGTGAGGGAGATAAGGTATATGAGTAAATTTGGCATAAAATGGTAAAATGTGGCTTGTCTAATTTCATGGAGCATCTAGTCAACCATGACACGGGACTATCGAAGGACTTTGCTCGAGGGTGAGAAGATCGAGAGATTCATATACATGGATTGAAGATCCTCATAATTGAAGAACTAATTGAGGATATTATTGGAATGGATTATTTTGGGATTAAAGCATTCAAAGACAAGAAAAGGAAGGAAGATATCATAAATATCTTCTTTAATAGGGAAAAAAGAAGCCCAAGACATTATCCCAAAAAGGGTTCATGAAGATAGAGTTAGCAAGGAAATGGCTTGATGTTTATCTATAAATTATGTGATATATTACTTTGGAGGGTAAATAAAATGTGATATTCTCCCATCATTTCCTTTTACTCAATCATTTTAGAGGACACACCATTAGCCTTCCATTCTTTTTGTTGAAATCACTAGAAGCTATCGTGATGAACTTTAAGGGAAATTCATTGGCAAACATCATTCATCAAGGCCTTATTCTCCTATTGGTTAAGAAAGGGGAGTTGATGTGGTCTAGAATAGTTTTGAAGGCCATCAATATTCTACGTGGACAAGAGGATTTGTATAAGGATGAGGGATTCTCTACTGAGTCTTGTTACATGAATATTTTATCAATCAGCTAACTGATGAGTAAAATAGGTCTCTTCCACCATAGCATAGGGAGATTAGTCAGCCAAATGTGCAAGTTTACTACATCAAAAGGGGACAAATCTCTCCTCTCATCAAGGGGAGGTTTCTTGTAAATATGTAGGAGCTATATACTATATATATAAGTAGAAAATAACACTTAGAGGTAGGATAAACCATCCATCTCTCTTTTTTTAGAGATGATGTTCACAAATCAAAAGATAAATCCTGATGAAATGACAGAAAGCACTCCTCTTCTTTTAGAAGTGTTGTTCAGTAGACAAAAGGAACCTTTTCAGGTGGTGACAAGTAACTGTAATAGGGCACAATAACACAACAGGATGAAATGTAGCATAAAGTCTCCACCTCAATTGTCAAAGAGTGAAATACAAAGGACAATGAGGGCACAAAGTCATCTAAAGGTCCTTTACATAGAAATAGAATGCGAAGGATAATGAGGGCACAAAGTCATCCCAAGATCCTTTACACAAGAATAGAAAGAAAACATACTAAAGGCAATTGTGGGGGCACAAAGTCTCTCCACATTTGGCTTTAGGACACCTTCCTGATTAATTTCACTAATTCTACTTATTTAATTAAATGGAAAAAATGTATTAAGGAAATAGACATAAGAACAATTTCCCCAACAACGAAGCTATTCCAGCGCAAAGTCTAAAAAGTCACTTGTTTTCTTATTCAAATAATGAAATATGATCAATAATTTGAGCTCAAATTCTCAGTAATGCCTTTAAATTTGGGTAGAGTTTTATTTTTGATAATAGAGAGAGATCCCTTAAAACAATAAGAGAGAGTCCAATATATAGTGCTTCAAGAAAGACTTGGGCACTTTGTTTCACAAAAATGGCCTACGATGCATTTAATGCCTTTAATGTATTTTAAATTCTATCCATTAGCTATGCTATAACTGGGCATCATCTTAAATATGGGCCACTTGATGTGTTTCCTTATGTGTGAACAATTGTTCACTCTACTCAATGAAAAAAAATAGGCCGTGCCATTGAATGTTCATGCTCTCTGATGTCCACCTGGTGGACTACTTTACCTTCTAGAAACATATCCCATGCATGGATATTTCTGATCTTTTTCCATTGTTCCCCCTTTCCTTGTTGTATTTCATTATTATCTATATTATTTGAGCCCTCAAGCTATCTCTTTGGCCTATTGCTAAATTTGTTCATAGGTTCTGTGCTTAAGCCTGCAAGGATCAATAGTTATTTCATTGCCACAAATTTGAAATTTTTAGGTCTATCATCATTTAAAAACCAACAGCTAGTTGGTTGCCCTAAATTTGATAGCTACGAGCCCATCATCCTCCTTAGCCATTCCTTCATGTCTTTTCCACTTGCTTTGGCCACTTTCCACTGATCTCAACAAGTGACACATGGCGTGTTCCACTATGAAATAGGTGAGGACATGTGGCAGCATCTGCTTAACTTATAGAGGCTTTAAATGTCTTCTGAGAGTCCTACAAAAGATTACACATGGTGGATTCCACCAAGCTCTTAGAAACACTATAGAAACATTTGGGAATCTTTTGGATCCATGCAGACACAGTCACTTGTCATGCTCTGCTTGACCTTAGCACCTCACTCGGGGCCCACCACAGTCCTTACAAAACAAAAGGAAGAAACTAGATGTTGACACTTGGCAGCTTCCACTGAGTTATAATAGAACATGTGGCATGCTCCATAGCTTTGAAACTTATTATAAACTGTGTCCCAGTAGATGACACTTGGCACCTTCCACTTTGACTTTATAAAGGACACGTGGTGGCTTCTGTTGTACTTTGAGGTTTGATCTTTCCTAGAGGGAACTTGCCCTTTGGGGTCTTGAAAGATGGTTCATTTTTTGAGTGTCAAGCATCCCCCATGAGGGAACCTACCCTTCAGGATCTTTTGGCTGGCCTTCAGGCTTCTTTCTCTCAGAGAGTCCTTGAGTTAATTCCTTCAGACAAAATGTCTGAAGGAATCCTTTTCTTTGTTTCGTCCACTTTCCTTTGGACTTTTTTCCATGGGTTTTTCTCTCGACGGGCTTTGTCCTTCGACAAAATTTTCTTTGGGATTATTTATTTAGACAAAATTTTGAAGGAATTCCTTTGAAATTTTTGTCTGAAAGAAATGCCTTAATCATTTTGCCGCGTTCTTTTCCCAAGAGAGAATTGTGCCCTCCGCAAGGACTTGTTCAAGCCCAAAACTATCCTTCAGGCTTTTGCAAGGGTCCATTTGCTCCTCGCCTACCCTCCACAAGGGCTATTTGTCCTTGGTTCACTTTTTTGAAGGAATTCTCTTTGTCCACTTTTGCTTGCTACCCTCTAATGGGGCAGTTAGCTTGGTTCATTTCCCTCTGCAAGGGCACTCTTTCCTTTGGCTTTGGGGTAGCCCCTTGAACCTGCTGATTGAACCGATCGATTAAACCAACTTTGGTTCAATGGTTTAATGGTTCAATCAGTTCAAACTCTTTATTTGGCTAAGTCTTTTTGATCTCTTAAACCAAATGTGTTGAACCATATGTCTATTGAACCTATTAAACCATTGAACCCGTTGAACCTTTAAACCAAAGTGGTTCAATGGTTCAAGCCTTCTTCTCTTTGATAAGTGTTTTGAAGTCATTAAACCTAGAAGTGGTTAAACTTGTTGAACCTTTGCCAAAGTGCTTAACTCTTACTGATGATGTTGAACCTTTAAACCTATTGAACCCATTAAACCAAAATGGTTCAAGGTTCAATGGTTCAATCCTTGCTTAGAAGCTTGTCGATGGACATTTTTGATTGAACCAAGTCATTGAACCAACCTTGAAATTGCCTAAGTGTTGAGAGCTTATTTATTTCTTGTAGAGTTCGTAGAAATGAACCTATAGAGTCCATAGTTTCCAGCCTATAGAGTCCATAGTTTCAAGCTTATAGAGTTTGTAGTTTCAAGCTTGCAGATTTTGTAGATTTTTGAAAAAGCTTAAATAATGAAGAATTTGAATGCTCAAAACAATTTTTGAAAAGGGAAGAGAGGATTTTGGTCTATTGAACCAAAATAGTTCATAGGTTGTTTCAAAAATGAGTGACATTTTTGGGGACAACAGCTGGTTCCAGTTGGGGAACTTCCTTCAGTTGAAAACTTGGAATAGCTAAGGGGAGTAGAAACCAAAATCTCCAGTGCCTTGAAGTATGCCATTGGGCTATGGAGTCATGCTACCCAAAAATAAAGGCTCCAAAAAATGAAAATGAACAACACAAAGTAGAAACAAAGAATATACAAGTATACATATGTACAGGTGAACTTATCTGATACTTCAAGAGTTGAAGTGCTTGAGATGCTACCCATTGTAAGGTAGAGAAAAGAACATGACATCTTGATATTTCAACATGAAGCTATTCTCACCATTGAGCTGATGGATAATAAATAGGCCTCTCCAAAGAGAATCAAACTTCTCATGCATCCCCTTTGATTCTCTTCTCTTGTCCCACAGTAGGACTTGATCTCCAACCTAGAAATCATAGTTTTTTGCCTTCTAGTCAAAAATATTCTTCACCAAACTTTGATGGGAAGCAATTCGGTCCACCACCATAGTTCTATGCTCATCTAGCTCAGTTAGGTACATGATCCTTTTATCAATGGAACTTTCATATGTCTGATCTTCAATTGCCTTAGCCAATTTTAATGCTGGCAATTCTAGGGTGATTGATATCTTAGCATTGAGCCCATAAATAAGTTGGAAAGGAGACATACCAATTGCCCTTTTTGGTGTAATTCTATCTACCCACAAAGCATCAACTAATGCTTTATGCCATGTCTTTTGGTTGTCATCCACCAACTTCTTAATGATAGCTATCAGGTTCTTGTTACTTGATTTAACTTGTCCATTCCCTTGTGGAAAGTAATCAAAACAGTGAGAGAGGGTGATCTCATAGTAAAAATAGAATTGAGTAATCTCTTGAGAAGTGAAACAAGATGCATTGTCTATGACAATATTGATTGGGACCCCAAACTTGGAAATGATATTCTCCTTGAGAAAATTCCACACTACTTTTAAAGTAGCATGCTTGGTTGGGATAGCTTCCACCCACTTGGTGAAGTAGTCTATGGCTACGAGGACATAATCATGTCTAGCACTTGAAGATGGGTTTACAGCTCCAATAAAATCAATTACCTATTGTTAAAATGGCTCTTCTATCACCACTAGCTTGAGAGGCAGGGCAGCCAACTTGGGTCTTCCAACAAACTGCTGGCATAGTTCACATTTCCTTACCCACTTGTATGCATCTTGAAAAAGAGTAGGCTAGTAATACCTAGCTCACAGAATCTTGTGGGTAGTTACAAGAGTAGAAAAATGTCCTCTACAGGCTAGATTATGGAAGGATTTCAAAAGTTGGCTTTTCTGCTCTTTGTCCACACAGTGAAGGAACACTCCATCAAGGCTCCTCTTGTATACGATGTTGTCCCAAAAGACAAAATTGGCAAATTTCAACTTGATAGTCCTCCTTTCTTTATAAGATAGGTGAGCATAACACTCACCATAAGTAAGGAAATGAGCAATACCTAAATACCACTCATTCATGGTGGAGACAAAGAGGATTGTTAGTGTGTCTTCCACCTCTGCTTCTTCATGCTCTATTTCTTTTGGTTTATTATCAACAATTAATTGGCATAGGCCTTTTCCTCATACTAGCTTTTTTGGCTTGATGACTAGATAAAACTCCTAGATCTTTGTAATCCAATTGCCTCTTTTCATCCCAAACTCCTGCAAAGTTACTATGGATTTGACCGTGGTATCACGAACCAAGGTAGTAGTGTGAGAATTCAAGATGTAGAAGTGGAATTGCTTGACTGCCTTCACCACTGCATTAGCATGCTTCTCCATGTTTGAGTACTTTAGCTCATGAACTTTGAGAGGGCAGCTCATGAAATAAATGGGAGATTCCATACCTTCTTTACTCTATTGAACTAGAATGGCTAAAAGCATGTGTTCAGAAGCATAACTATATATGGTGAACTCTTTGTTGTAGTCTGGACAAACCAAAATTGGGGTGTGAGCAATGGCAGTCTTGATATCCTCAAATGCTAACTTACCTTCTTCAATCTAGCTAAAGGTGGACTTTCCCTTCATCATGTTCACAATGTGTCAAGTATTCTCAACAAAATTGGGGATGAGCCTTCGTAAGAAATTCACCTTTTCAAAGAAAGAGTGAACAATAGTCTTACTTGTAGGCAAGGTAAGCTCTTAGATAGACTTGAATCTATCTGAGTCAATCTTTATACCTCCTTTAGACATAATGTGTCTAAGAAGTTTCCCCTCTATTACTCTAAAAACTAACTTCTTGGGTTCAAGGAAATGCCATTTTGGTGGTAGCACTCCAACACTTATTTAAGTGGCATATATGATCCGAGCAATGCTTAGAAAAAATGGTCAAGTCATCAAGATAAACTATAATTAACTTACCCATCTCATCTGTGAAAGCAAGGTCTATTGCTCTCTGAAAGGTGGCACCAAAATTTATCAAGCCAAAAGGCATCTTTCTATATACAAACGTGACCCAAGGTGTGGTGAAGGTAGTCTTGTGTTGGTCTGCTTCACCAACTTCAACCTGATTATATCTTGAGAAGTTGTCTAACATTTATAACATCTCTGAGTCGATCACTGTCTGAAGTACTTGATCTATGATGGGCAAAGGTTAGATATCCTTTAAAGATGATTGATTTAGATTCTCAAAATCCACACAGATGTGAATTTCACCATTCTTCTTCCTCATAGGGACTATGTTGGAAATTTATGTGGAATGATGGATTGGGAAAATTATCCTAGCATTCAACATTTTTTGTATCTCAGACATAATAGTACCTGATATCTTTGGATTATACTGCTATAATTTTTACTTGTAAGGCACCAAATCATCCTTGAGAAGAATTTCATGGTAAATTTCCTTAGGCCTGAGCGACTTCAGATCATCATAAGAGTATGCCAAAACATACATATAATGGCAAAGTAGGTTAGTAAATTTGAGTTTTTCCTTTGGAGTACAGTACTTCCCTATGTTCACCATCTTGGGATTTTCTTTGGTACCCAAATTTATCTGATCAAACCCCTAGGAGGAGTTTAAATCCATTTGTTGCTATTTGATGAACATGTCATGCTTGTCAAACAGTTTCTCAAAATAAACTAGTCCTTTGGGAATTTTATTCCTTTTAGCTACAGGAATTCTTCACCTATGTCTGAATTCATTTTAGGAGCTGATTTGAGTTTTCAAAGCTTACTGCCTTTGAAGTGAAAATTTTCGAAGCTGTCTTTTTGTTCCAAAAAGGTGATGATTTGGTCGTCACCATTGAACACTTGCCAATGATTGGCATTATTGGGCACACTTGGTCTAAAGACCAATTCAATAGTGTACCTATTTCCTTTGAAGTCTAGGTGAGGAACTATGAGAGTTGCTGAAATAGCCAATGCATCAGCATGGTCATTGAATTTTCTAAGAATGGTAGAGATGCTGAAAGCATCAAATCTTTCAAGTTTGTCCTAGACTAGATTACGGTAGTGGCGTAATCTCTCATTTTTGGTTTGATACAGGTTTCTTACCTGAAAAACCACCAGTTCAACATCTCCTTTAGCATGAAGGAGTTTGATGACTTTATCTCAAGTAGCTTTTAATCCAAGCAATAGAGATTCATACTTAGTTTTGTTGTTGGTGTTACTGAACTGCAACTTGTATGAAGAAGGAAAAATATCTCCTTGAGGAGATATCAACACAATCCTAGCCCCTAAGCCGGTAGAAGAATTTTTGACATCAAATTTTAGGATCCAAACATCATCAAAAATTGATCTTCTATTATATTTTCCTTCATTGAAGAGGGAAGATCCTTTTTCATTTGTACTACACACTACCAATTCTTCTGATGTCTCATTTGAGTCAATTCTTGGATCGCCACCTACATGAATTTTATCTACTGAAACATGAATATCTTCTATGGTTAAGAAGTAATTACCCATGCTTGAAGATTAAAATAGAATTTGAGCTTTAGAGGCTGATGTCTGAGTGACAACATATTTTTTTTCCTTTTCAAAAAGTAGCCTCTGCATGATGCCCTTGGCAGGGATCCTCACTTCAGATAGGTCCCTACTCAATTCTTTACCAACATCCTTGTAGAAATTTCACCCCAGAAGAATGCCATATGAGGCTGGGACGTCAGCCACTAGAACTTTCATCTTGATTCTCTTGTCTGGGAATGTTATAAATGCAAACTAGGCATCCTTGATTTGTCCCAGTAGAGGTACTTATTTGTTCTCCATGGAGAAACATCTCCCAAAGGTTTTGGTCAGCATAAGTCCAAGAGATTCTACCACCTTGGTAGGCATGACATTGTCATATGCACCTAAGTCTATGATGCAATTACTTAGTTTGTGACCATTTATCAATAGGGAAACATAGAAAGGATCTATTTTCCCAGGGGTAGTTGGAGGAGTAATGACAAGATTGTTTGGGATGGACATGTTCCTTGGGGAATCATGAGTTACCTTTTTAACATCTTGTTCTATAGGGATGGCTTTATTCTTCACACATTGAACTAACCTATCCAACTGCTCAAGATTAGATTACAAGAATTCAAATTTAGATATTTGAATTTTGGTCTTCTTGACATGGTCAATTATGTCAAATGACTGAAATGGACTAAGAACAAAGGAAGGTAGTTCATCTTTCTAGTTTTTAGGAGGGGTGCTACTAGTCTGTGTAATTGAAGTTAAATATGGAGGAATGCTTGATGTACTTACCTTTTTATTACTCATTGGGTCCTTTGGCTGGAAAGGCAGAGAATTTCCTTGTTTGGCAATTGAGTTACAGGTTGAGAACTTTCCTCTATTTTTCCTTTATCAGCTTGCTAGGCTGACTAGTTCTGGGACCAAGTGAATACAACATATGATCCATCAACTACTTCACCTTTACCTCTAGGTTCATCCTGGTAATTTAAGAAACCAATGTTGGAGTCACCAGATAATTCTTCTTGGCCTTCTACAAGGAGATCAGTGTCATTTTCTTGGTTCAATTCAGGCTAAAAAGAGAAATTAGATTCTATTTTGAGATATCCAACTAATGAATTAGTTGGGGGTGCTTTAATGGCAAGTTTCTCCTATGGGGGAAGAATATGATTTGGTTGTCCTTGATTCCTGGTAGCATTGCCTTGGTACGGCTGATTGGGGAATGCCCTTCTTGGCATATCCCAATTAGGAGGAATAAACATACCTTGGGCCATTTGCCTTTTCAAGGCTAGTAGTTCATTTGAGTATTTAGAAGATGAAGAAGATTTACCTCTATTTGATTCTCTCCTTATCTTTCCTACCAAGATAAAGTCATCTTCTACCTCAGTAGCCAAATCTTGAGCTGTGGCAAGGTCTATTTGGCCAGCACGTCTCAATGAAAAACTCACTTTAGACAGATGTGAGTTGATGAAGAAGCACTTGAGATTCTTAGGTGTAGACTGAGCAATGATAGGAATTTGATTTTTGAGCTTGTCAAACTTAGCAATGAAATATATCATAGGCTCATGAGGTTTTTTCTTCATTTGTGTGAGTTGAGCCAGCAGGGCATGTGCATCTTTTGTAGGCTTGAATTTGGCTTCAAATTTGGCTTTGAGAGTGTTCCAATCAGTCACAGTCTAGGCTTGTAGATGATAGAACTAGTCTACAATAGTACCTAGTAAATTTTCCATGAATAGCTTGACTACTACATCCTCATACTCCACACCTATTACGCCACAGGCTATGCTGAAGGCTGCAATATGTTCATCAGCATGAACCTTCCCATCACCATAGAACTTGGGGAATTTTTTTTTTGAACTACATGGTAGCTCATGTAGAGGTGGAGTTAAATTGAGTGGGCCAAAATAGTTACCCCAAGGGCCTTGAACTACCATTGTATGACTATTGAAAGGTGGAATAACAAATCTTAGAGGGGTAAGTATTGACAAAGCTTTATTAATAGTGGAAATGGATGCTTTGCCCAGTAATGGAGACTTGACTTTAGTAGGAGGAAAGCTCTTGGTTTGTTGTAGGTGAGATGGTGAAGGAAATAGATCAAAATTATTTTGTTGTACCAACTCGAATATAGGGTCAACAATACCTTTAGCCCTTTGGCTTCGTGTATACCATGGATCTACCAGTGTGTAAAAATAAAAATGGAAAAGAACTGGCACTGCTTCAGCTTGAAGCTTGAGGCTTCAAAATGCGTGTTCTATTCCAATGGAATAAATAGATAAGGCTATAATGATAATGGATAAGACACAAGTGATGTTTCAATCTGAAGCTTGAGACTCTAAATTGCACAAAATTATTGTGTCCCCAGCCGAGTCACCAAAAATTGTTGGGTGAATGTTTTGTCAATTAGCTAACTGATGAGTAAAATAGGTCTCTTCAGCCATAGCATAGGGAGATTGGTCAGCTAGATGTGCAAGTTTACTACATCAAAAGGAGACAAATCTCTCCTCTTATCAAGGAGAGGTTCCCTATAAATATGTAGGAGCTATATACTATATATATAAGTAAAAAATAACACTTAGGGGTAAGATAAACCATCCATCTCTCTTTTTTTAGAGATGATGTTCATAAATTAAAGTATAAATCTTTATGAAATGATGTAAGGCACTCCTCTTCTTTCAAAAGTGTTGTTCAGTAGACAAAAGGAACCTTTCGAGTGGTGACAAGTAACTGTAATAGGGCACAATAACACAATAAGATGATATGTAGCAAAAAGTCTACACCTCAACTCCTAAAGAGTGAAATACAAAGGACAATGAGGGCACAAAGTCATCCCAAATTCCTTTACATAGAAATATAACATGAAGGATAATGAGGGCACAAAGTCATCCTAAGATCCTTTACACAAGAATAGAAAGAAAACATACTAAAGGCAATTATGGGGGCATAAATTCTCTCCATAGCTGGCTTTAGGATACCTTCCTAATTAATTTCACTAATTTTACTTATTCAATTAAATGGACAAAAAAATGTATTAAATAAATAGACATAAGAACAATTTTCCCAACAACCAAGATATTCTAGCACAAAGTCTGAAAAGTCACTTGTTTTCTTATTCAAATTATGAAATATGATCAACAATCTGAGCTCAAATTTTCAGTAATGCCTTTCAATTTGGGTAGAGTTTTGTTTCTGATAATAGAGAGAGATCCCTTAAAACAATAAGAGAGAGTCCAATATATATTGCTTCAAGAAAGACTTGAGCACTTTGTTTCACAAAAATGGCCTATGATGCATTCAATGCCTTCAATGTATTTTAAATTCTATCCATCAGCTATGCTGGAATTGGGCGTCAGTCTTAAATATGGGCCACTTGATGTGTTTCCTTATGTGTGCATAGCTATTTTACTCAATACAAAAAAATAAGCCATGCCATTGAATATTTGCGCTCTTCGATGTCTACTTGGGGGACTACTTTACCTTCTAGAAACATATCCCATGCATGGATATTTTTGATCTTTTTCCATCATTCCCCCTTTCCTTGCTATATTTTATCCTTATCTGTATGATCTGATCCCTCGGGCTATCTCTTTGGCTTGTCACTGAATTTGTTCACAGGGTCTATACTTAAGCCTGCAAGGATCAACAATTATTTCATTGCCACAAATTTGACATTTTCAGGTCTGTCATCATTTGAAAGCCAATAGCTAGTTGGTTTCCCTAAATTTGACAGCTATGAGCTTGTCATCCTCCTTAGCCATTCCTTCATGTCTTTCCTACTTGCTTTGGCCACTTTCTACTGATCTCAATAAGTGACATGTGGCATGTTCTGTTGTGAAATAGGTGAGGACATGTGGTAGCATCCGCTTAACTTATAGAGGCTTTAGATGTCTTTTGAGAGTCCTATAGAAGATTACACATGGTGGCTTTTGTCAAGCTCCTAGAAACACTATAGAAACATTCAGGACTCTTTTGGATCCACGTGGACACAGACACTTATCACGCTCCACTTGACCTTAGCACCTCACCTAGGGCCCACCACAATCCTTACAAAATAAAAGGAAGAAACTACAAATGTTGACACTTGGTAGCTTTTATTGAGTTATAACAGAACACGTGGCATGTTTTATAGCTTTGAAACTTACTAGAAATTGTGTCTTGGTAGACAACACTTGGCAGCTTCCACTTCGACTTTATAAGGGACACGTGACAACTTCCGCTACACTTTGAGGTTTGATCTTTCTCAGAGGGAACTTGCCCTTTGGGGTCTTGAAAGATGGTTCATTTTTTGAGTGTTGAGTGTCTCCCATGAGGTTACCTACCCTTCGAGATCTTTTGGGTGGCCTTCGGGCTTCTTTCTCTCAGAGAGTCCTTGGGTTAATTCCTTCGAACAAAATGTCCGAAGAAATCCTTTTCTTTATTTTGTCCGCTTTCCTTCAAACTTTTTTCCATGGGTTTTTCTCTCAGTGGGCTTTGCCCTTTGATGGAATTTTCTTTGGGTTTATTTCTTCGAACAAAAGTCTGAAGGAATTCCTTCAAATTTTTTGTCTGAAGGAAATGCCTTAATCATTTTGCCACATTCTTTTCCCGAAAGAGAACTGTGCCCTCTGTAAGGACTTGTTCAAGCCCAAAACTATCCTTCAGGCTTTTGCAATGGTCCATCTGCTCCTTGCCTACCCTCCATAAGGGATGTTTGTCCTTGGTTCACTTTTCCAAAGGAATTCTCTTTGTCCACTTTTGCTTGCCTCCCTCTGCAAGGGCACTTGGCTTGGTTCATTTCCCTCTGCAAGGGCACTCTTTCCTTTGGCTTTAGGGCAACCCCTTGAACCTGCCGATTGAACTAACCAATTGAACCAACTTTGGTTCAATGGTTCAATGGTTCAATTAGTTCAAACTCTTTATTTGGCTAAGTCTTTTTGATCTCTTGAACCAAATGCATTGCACCATATGATCGTTGAACCTGTTGAACCATCGAACCCATTAAACCTTTGAACCAAAGTGGTTCAATGGTTCAACGGTTCAATGGTTCAAGCCTTCTTCTCTTTGATAAGTGTTTTGAAGCTATTGAACCTAGAAGTGGTTAGACTTTTTGAACCTTTGCCAAAGTGCTTAACTCTTGCCGATGACATTAAACCTTTGAACCCATTGAACCAAAATGGCTCAAGGTTCAATGATTCAATGGTTCAATGGTTCAATCCTTGCTTAGAAGCTTGTTGATGGACATTTTTGATTGAACCAAGTCATTGAACCAACCTTGAAATCACCTAAGTGTTGAGAGCTTATTTCTTTCCTATAGAGTCTGGAGAAACGACCCTGTAGAGTCCATAGAAATGAGTCCATAGTTTCAAGCCTACAGAGTCCATAGTTTCAAGCCTATAGAGTCTATAGTTTCAAGCCTATAGAGTCTGTATATTTTTGAAAAAGATTGAATAATGAAGAATTTGAATGCTCAGAACAATTTTTGAAAAGGGAAGAGAGGATTTTGGTCTGTTAAACCAAAATAGTTCATATGTTGTTTCAAAAATGAGTGACATTTTTGGGGACAACAAGTCTGACAAGGAAAAATTTGGCAAGGATAATCTTGAGGGAGCTAAAGTCAAGTCTTCCCAGGGGGACTCCAAATCCCAAGGCACTAATAGGGGCATTCCAGATTATGTGTCCCCAGGTTTTAGCAGGGGTCATAAAACCCCAAATCTTAGGATCAAGGAGGGATTCGAGCATACCATGGATAATTTATTCACAAAGATCTTAATGCAGAAGATATTATATAATGAAATTGTAGAGGATGTCAACAACATCAAAGGGATGCTAGGTTTTGGGATGGTGGACATGTAGGCTAATAAAGAATAGGTGGGTACCAAGGAGCTCACCCCATAGGATAATACTCAGGGTGGTAGGGTGGAAGAAATCAAGGAATTTAAGAAGGAGATGGAAGAAATGAAGCTACCCAACCTAAAGCAGAAGAGGAAGGGAGAGGACAAAGAAAAACTCATGGTAATTCTTACCAAAGGAAAAACAAACATCAAAGGTGATAGTTTAGTGGCCAAGAAATTAGTTGTTTATTCAGAGTCTGAATAGTTGGTCTCTTTTAAATTTTTTATTCTCCTTGATCTTTTGGGTAAATTTTAGTGTCTTTTTGGTATAAGGGTATTTTTGATAGTGTCTTTTTTTACCTCTCTAGGTTTTGTTACTTTATCATGCCTATCTTTTAGTTTTTATTGTATGGGAATGAGACCCTGTAATCTAGCTTTAACCAATATAATAAAAAAATGACACTAATTAAAGTAATTATATTTCAAAATATATATAACAAATGTAAATAGACACACCCCATAATGATATCCCTAATGCATAGAATACTTGCCATTTGAAAAATATATTAAAACAAATTTATAAAATAATACATATGTGAGGCACTAGCCAAGGTCAAGGGAAAAAATATTATTATAAAACATATGGTATTGTGTAGCACTAGCCAAGGTCAAGGGAAAAAATATTATTATTTATTTATTTTTATATACTGCAATGTGTTAAACCCTAAATTAAGATGGGTCAATATAGTATAAGGTTAATAATATATAAATTAATAAACACATGGGTGATAAACAAATATATAACAAGCCAATTAATTATAAACTCAGATAAACAATATTCTAAATTTATAATGCTAAGATATGATAAAAATAGAAAGTACAACTATTGATTGATATTGAAATAAATGAAAACAAGCTTAGTTTGTTTATTATGCAGATGTAAATATGATATAGAACATACTGGAAGTAGATTGGATGTAGATTTTGGATCAATCATCAAATTTTATAAATTTGCACTTTGTGGCCTTAGATGCTTACATTGTATTTGGATGGTTTCATTGATACACTTGTCTAACCTAGATATAGGTGTCTAGTATAAACTATTGACTAGATATGGATGGAAACACTTGGAACCTTCTAGGTATTATGTCATCTTTACTTTGTTGCATTCAGATCTCACACATAGTTTGTTTCTCTTTGTCAAATGATCAAACCCTAGCTTTTTCACCCTTGGAGTGACTTGGAAAAAATATGTTAATGGGAACATGGTTTCAAGCTAACCCAAGGACCCCTTTATTAATGGGTACTATCTACATAGACAATACTTTGAAGAAGGCCTTAGACTTATGTAGTTTTTTTCTACATGTTGGCTTGTGTGTGCATAAGGGACTAAAATGTGTGATAAGCAAGTACATAGAGTGACCTAACTTATAACTTTGAAAAAATGGCTCATGAAATGATATTTAAATAATTTATTCCTATATATGGGTTATCCCTATGATTGATATTTAAAATAGGAAAAAATAGGGAAGCTTTTCTCACTTGAATGTTTGATTAATTGCCTTTGGTAAGTTGACTTGTGAGTTGCTAGCTCTATGCTAAGTTAGGAATGAATGAGGATTGATCATGCATATATACCAATCCTTTTGGGAAATATATTGCATTAAAGCACATAATATAAAAATAAGAATACATTTCATTTTCAAATTTTATGACTTTAGGGCATTGGACATTGAGTTTATCACATGACACTTGCTTCGACATAGGAGTCTGGTTGGGACATAAGTGCCTAGGAATATGGAAAATAAGTACATGTCCAAAAATTGTAAAGGATGATAATAAGTAGTTTTATATAATATTGAGTATCATAAAAGGCCTGGTCATCATAATAACATATGGTTAGACTAAGGGATAAGAAATAGGAATAAGAGATAACATATGCAAACATTTTAGCAATGAGAACGTCTTAAGAACTAATGGGTACAACCATGATAAGTAATTTCCATGTATATAAGATTGATGTGATATGTAATTTATATTTAATGTCTACATCTTCCCCTTTTTAATTTATTAATGAAATTTCTAGTTGAAATTAAAATAAATGCATACCTGGGTGTATACACATACCTTGCCTTTGTGTGAGTCCTACTCGAGTGATTTACTAGTGACTGACCTACACCCAAGAGCATGTTAAAATATATAATTGGTATATATAATCTGAAATTGAAAACATTTGAAATGTTTAAAAGTAAAAAGAACAAGGTTAGGAGTACACTTATGTATCGATGCAACCATCTTACATTTTGGCAATTTGATTTGAAGAGATGCTTCAATTTGAGGTATTGGAGTTGAGATTAGGAAAATTTGAAAAAATTTAAGTGCACGTGCATGCACATGCATGTGCACGTGTGTGCGCGCACACACACACACACATGAATATTAGAGGACAACTTGACCCTAACCTTGGAGAAAATGTGAGTTTCCACACAACAATTAATATTATCTCAACCATGCAACCCAAACATACATATAACCTGGTGAATATGAGTGATCCAAGTCAACTCACACTATAAATCTGGTTTGGGTATATGATTTAATCACTCCATCCTATAAAATTTGTAAGATTTAGTGATGTAATCACCTCAACCTTACTAAAATCAAGTCAATTACTACAATAAATTTGTTCAATAATAGTCCAAAAAGATTCATGTTAGTGTATGCTAAAGTCCATAGAAGTATTTGAAATTTGAAAGATGATTTTATTTTACAATTTAAGATGCTATTTTACATGGAATATGCACCTCATATATATCTCAAGCTGAAACTTGGGTATAATAATTATACCAATGTATAAAATGCTACCACAAATGTGTGTCTGAATCATATACCTATGCAATTTTGCCAATTTGAAAATTTGCAAGTGTAGAATATGTGTATAAGATATTTATTAATTATGTATCACCTTAGTCTTTTACACTTGGAAAAAACTATACCTTTACTATTTGTCTTAGTTCTAGACCTTTTTTTCTTCTACAAATCTCGCATTTGCTATCTCTTTGTGCTCATTTCTCATCTCTTAGTATAATGAATATGATTATGATTACTTAGGCCTTATTTCTTGTCTAGAATGATTTTAACTTTCTTATTATCCATATCTACAAGTTTGGGACTTGTACCTATTTTACTACTTTCTAGACGCTTTCATCTCATCTAGATGCCTACATCGATGCAAGTGTCCTACCTTAATGTAAGTATCTAATTCCCTAAATTCATGCAATTTACAAATGAAATGTATTCCTATGGTCAACCTTAGTAATTTAATGTGAGATATTCTTAAAAGGGATTGTTATAAATAAAATATCAAACCTCATTCATTCATCACCTAAAAAAGACCTAGAATACACCTAATATTGATATCAAAGAGAATTAAAGTGAACAAAGATTTTCTAGTTTCTCCTATTTTCATATCAATCATGGGAATAACATATTCATAGGTCTAAAGTACTGAAGGAGTAGCCTAAGATTTCAATTTTATAACTTACAAGCTAGGTCATTATTATACTTGATTTCTACGTATTGCCTCCTTATGCACACACAAGTCAACACCTATGGGAAAAATACAAGTCTGAGCCACTCTTCGAAGTATTACCTATGTAGGCATCACTCATTGATATAGGGGTCTTTGGGGTAGCTAAAACACCATATACACACTAACCCATATTGACACAACCATTCTAAAGATGAATAATTAGGGCTTTATTATTTGACAAGAAGTGATAGTCCATGACCCATATTTGAATGCACTAGAACAAAGGTGACACAAAACCCAAAAGAAAATAGTGGTTGCATTTAATTGCAATAGTTACTCTGTATTAGCATTAAAACCAACTAAGTACCTTATGTTCATTATCATTATAATATTTAACATAGATTTACTTTATATTTTAATCATATCTCAATATTTAATTTAGAATATTATTTACCTGAGTTTGTAAATTAATTAGCCTATAATAAATATATTTATCACCCTTGTGTTTATTTATTTCTATATTATTAACCCTATCTATCCTCTTATGATCTATATCTAGAATTTAAGGTTAAATATTTGGTGAACTTCACCTATGTAAATGCATTTTTTTATGATTCATAATATTTTCAATTATTTAGGGTTTTAGATTTATCTATGTTTTTAGTTCTTACTTACATTATTTGGTATGCAACCAAGGCATAGACCTAGACTAGGTGGTGTGCTTATTTCACACATTGAGATTTATCTCCTACCACTTAAGATGTATCAAACCAATGAGGAACATAATACCATGGTCCATGATGATACCCATGTTATGAATGAGTAGTATACTAATAATTTTATCATAGAAGAAGGATCTAGAAATGAAAACCATGAATCCAATGAAAATGATGAACATGAACAAGTTGACCAAGAGTAAGTATAGGTTATTGCCTTGTTTAATGAGTGTATTAATAAAAACCTTGAGGACCTTGAGGATATCCTCAAGACCATTTTTGAAACATAAAATTCAAAGGGAATATTTGAAATAACCCTCCCCTTGGATACTTTATTCAATCCAACATCTAGTTGGGGCATGAGTTATGTTTTTAAACCTTTATTCTTGAAACTATCATTACTACATCTACAATAGAATTACCAACTATTTTAAATCAAATATCAAGTTCAGTTGATATTACTACTCAAACCATATTTATATCCCCTTTTATGACTTCTCAACTTGGTCATCTAAATCCAAATTGGTCTACAGTAAAAATGCTCCTTTAAGTTATGAATAACATAGAGAATAAGGTTATGAACATTGAATAAAAGGATTTAATGTCTCCTCATGCTATTGATTCCCAAGATGCATTGCATAACCCTCTTGTACCTAAGATATATTTTAACCCTTTTCTAACTATTTTTTTTTGTCCCTAAGTTCACATTTTATGATGTCAAGGGTGATCTTGAGTAGAATATGTGATCTTTTTACACGACATACCTTGATTATGCCTCCAATGATAAAATATTGACCATATTATTTCCAAGGAGCCTAGAGGACTATGATTTGAGGTGGTTATATGATTTACATCTCCAATCCATGAAAGCATTCAAACCTCTTAAAGATCAATTTTTGGCACACTTTTCTATTAATATTATCAAAAAAGTCTTTGATGCTCATTGTAAAAATAAAAAAAGGAACCAATAAACCTATTAATGCATGTGTCTTGAGGTACAAGATAATTTTGGCTTAAATGACTAATCTTATGGTAGATAAAGAAATTCAATGCATATTAAATAAAAGTTTTCTTGATCCTTTAAATGACTCCATTATTTTCAAAAAAATCAAATCCTTTGATGAGTTATGCCATTTTGTTTGGGATCATGAAATAAAGCTTGTGTCATTGAATAAACTTAAGTATGTAGCAAACACAATGAATACATTTACATATAATAATAATTTTATAATAAAACCAAGTTATAAGGTGAAACCACCTAAGCCTAAAAAGGAAACAACCACCATGGATAATGCAATTTCATAGTAGCCCAATCAACTTATTTTATCTAATGCACCATGAAGATAGTTTTCATGTTTGCTTGAGCCTCCTACTTCATTACTCTTACAGTTAAGAGAGTGTCATATTATATCTCTCCCTCCTCCTATAGAGGTTGATATTAGTTAGTATATACCCAAAGGATACAATGCAAATGCTTATTATGATTATCATCAAGGACTTGGGCATTATAAAAACATATATTTTACCTCAAATCATAAGATAAAAGACTTTTTAGATGATCAAAAGATTAAATTCAATGATCCTCCAAAGGAATCAAGTTCACAACTTGGTGATCACCACAAACAAAAAATATTTAAAAATCCTTTATAAGATCATTCTAAGAAGGATGTAGAGGTGAAAATGGTTTATAATGTGTTGGAGAGTTTTTAATGATGTCATGGATGTGTCTAGGTGAGTGGATGAAGTGCCTTGATAGTCTAATTAATAATGATAAAGTGTGCAATGTTCTTGTCCTAGTATGCTTGAAGCTAGCTTGGTTGATCTTCTATTCTAGCATGGTTAGAGATGTTCAAGGATGAGTATGGTGAATTGAAGATGTGAAATAAGTCCTATAAGATGTTTTATATGATTTGAGTGCTTATGTTCATGAGTGGATTTCATCTAGTTTATCATTGTTTGCATCTATACTTTTTGGGTCTAGTGGTAGAAAATCTAAGTAGGCAGTTTGCTAATGTCATAATTACCATGTGTAGATGAGTTAGAAGAAGTTGTTCATATGGTTATGATAAAATTATTACCTAGATTTTATGAAAAAAGTATAAATTCTAACAATGAAGCATAACAAAAAGATATGCAAGTGTAAAGTTGGGCTCTCAGGCATTTTAACACTATTTTCCCATACTTAGCTAAATTTATAATGTGGCAAGAAAAACTAAGCAGGCATTTTGATGGTGGCATATTTTGCACGTGTGGACATTTCATGAGAAGGTGATCATATGATTTTGTTCATTTTTATGCCTAGTTTATTTTTTTAACTTTCAGGTTAGGTGATGAAGTGTGTCAAAAGTTATGCATGTGCAAAGTTGGCCTTCCAGGCAAATTCTTGACATAGTTGACTCTGTGGTAGAAGAAATATGAGTGAACATTTTAATGTCATTATATCTCACACATGTGAGGGTTATATGATCATATTAACACATAGTTAGATTATCCTACGTGAGGGGATCATATGGTTCAAATTTTAGGACATGCGAGTAAGTAAGTTAAAAGTTATGATTGTGCAAAGTTGGCATTCTATGTGTATTTCAATGGTCCCCATACTTGGTCTATTTTGAATAAAGATAAAGATCAGGACCAAATTAAGATATAATGGATTGTGAATGATCATATAGTGAGTATACATAGTGTTTAACAATTAAAATAGGTAAAAGTTTTCATTGGTTAATGAAGTTAAATATCGAGCTTCTTTTGAGATCCAATGGCTCACGAGCGTTTGTACAGATCAAGATTAATAGTGCATGTTGATTCAAATGAGGATAAGTGCTCAATGTTTAATAGTATAAGTGATTATGAGGTATGTGAGGGTTTAAACTATCATGATCATATGGGTTATAATAAGGATCAAATAGTGATCACTATAAGATAAAGACTTGACTGATCTGCATAGATCGATGGTGCATGATGAGTTAACATTGCAAGATTACATGAGACGAGGTCAACTATTCAAGGTTTAACATTTGGATAATGGTGCCTATGTATTAAATTTTAGAAAATGTCTATGGTGATTATATGATATAAAGTTGTGAGGACACAATATGAGGACATGGTGTTCAAGGTTTAACTATGACCATTTAAATTCAAATATTTGAATTTAACAAAGGAATGACTAGTGTCTAGTTTTTTAGCCATATATTTTGATATATTAAAAATTTACTCATAGTGTAAATTTTTTTTTATAGAGAATTCTAAGGTGAATCTATACATATTAATTTTAAGGTCTAATTGTTAGTACAATCAAAGTTATTGAGCTACAAAGTTGACTATGTGTTCGACTGCATTCTGTAAGTGACCTAAGAAGGGTAATTAAGTTGTTCATGATGATATTTTGATGATTTGAGATGACTTAGATATTTTGGAGTGTTTTAGACTCCATAAGGATTATATGTATGTATTTTGGAGATGTGATCAATCTATCTTGAGTATGAACAATTTTTAAGAAGTTGACTTTGTGTTCATTTATGGTTTCCTTATGAACAAGGCTAATTTTGAGTTGATTGAGCTTGCACATGAGCTTGCACATAAGAGTGAAATGATGACTATAAGAATTTTAGGATTATTAATGGGTCATAAATAGTGTAATTATGCTTTTTTAAGTGGTCTTATGTTTTTATTTTTCTCATTATTATGCTAATGGAGTAAATAGGTCTTCATAAGACCTATAAGGGCTAGTTTGGCCTAATTGAAAGGGGTTATTGCTTAAGGGTGACCTATGGGTGCTATGGCTGACCTATGTGGATGGTATTGAGATGTGTATTGATGAGATAAATGCCTTAAGGGTTAAGGTATGCCTATTAGCTAACCAAGATGGTGATGATCATGATTTCTATATAAATGGTGAAATCAAATGTGTTGGTTTCTAAACTTGGAGAAGACGTGTGCAAGGTTTGCATTTGAGAGCATAGTATTATGAAGCAAAGGAAATAGTGGGTTCCATATGGATGAGTTGAATATTATAATAAATTCAAGACTATTTATATGACCTGTAGGTCAATATTATGTTGTTAGAATAGTGCTCTTGTAGTTTGAGTATGAGTGAAGGTGAAGAGTGATAATCAGAGGTCCATCATCAGGTGTTGAAGACATCAGTTTAAATTTGAATGTGGTCATAGGTGTTGTTGTGTAATATAAACATCTAGGGGGTTATAAAATAATTACAAGGTGAAACTTGTTAAAGATTTAATTGATGTTGCAACTCAGCTAGATAGGTGTTGTAGCACCTTGTGGGATTATAGTCTCACTAAATAGGGATGGTAGTTCTTTGATTAGTTGCAGCTAGTCTAAATTGGTTGTTTTTAGTATAGGTCAATAGTTCAATTATAGGTTCTAGTGGGTTTTCTCCCCCAAGAGGGTTTCCCACATATGTCATGTGTTATGTGCTTGATCTTGCATTGTCTTTCTTGTTTATTGCTATAAATGATGTGTATGATTCATGAATGCTTGTGGTAACTAATTAATAATTTGAAAGGATTAGAATTAAAGTTTAATTATTTATGCTCACTGATTCAACCCCCCTCTTAGTGATTGTACCTTTAACACAATTCACATCCTACTTCATCACACTGTGAATACCCACTATATGGGATTATTGGTACTTCCACACATCATACGCATTCTATGGTTATGATAAATTTAATTACTTTTTATGATAGTGAGATTAAGGATGATGACTTAGATATTTATTCTTTATTAATTTAAGCATACCTTGATCATGAACCTATACACAATGTTATGATTGATGATGGTGTAAGGAAGAATGTTTTCACCTTGACATTACTCACACATATAGGTTATATTCATAATCATTTACAAATTATTTATACCCTTGTACTAGATTAATTAGAGCATTTTATGGGACCTCATAATATGTTCTTGGTGAGATTGACTTACATTTATAATTGGGTCTTACACATGTAGTTATTACCTTCCCAGTTATGCCTTCTACTATTGTCTTTGATATGTTATTGAGATGACCTTAGATACATACACTTAGATTGGTACCTTCTATAGTGCATAGGTGTGTTAGATACATTCATGCCTATTAGGTAATTATAGTTTCTGGTAGTCCATATGAGCATCCCATTGAGTAATATAAATTTATAACCAAACAATTAATTATCAAATTTACTATAGTTCATCCACTGCAAAAGGGTGAGCAATAAAAAATACCCTTTACTAGGTGTCTAGTACTTGAGAGACAAAAACATCAGAGACACACAATGGGTTCATATAATCCTCATCTACTACACATCATATTTTGATATCTAGTGCACCTAAACATGTTCCTATCATATATATTTAAAATAAATCATAAAGCATATAAAGATGCATTCCATGAACCCCTATCCATTCTACTATTTATACATGAACACATAGTCCTATTATACATATGTAGATCATTTTTGAGTTTGTAGTGCTAGATCTTTCACGTACACATGATCTTTGGTGGTACCACCAATATATTACACTAGATTCCTAGTGGGGAGATACCTAAGAGCATATTTTGGATGAGATCATAATATGATCTTCCATTTTGTAAATATTCCAAAAAAACCAATTTTTTTTATAAAACTTCAAAAATCCAAAAAAATTCAAAATGTAATCATCCTATTATCTCCTTGGCATATATGTTGTTGGTAGATGACATATGAATATTTCCAATATACACATATTTT
Organism: Torreya grandis; assembly: GCA_037957365.1. Taxonomy (NCBI): domain Eukaryota; kingdom Viridiplantae; phylum Streptophyta; class Pinopsida; order Cupressales; family Taxaceae; genus Torreya; species Torreya grandis. The sequence goes on along the minus strand of JARHVA010000651.1, from coordinate 2,843,970 downwards.
GAGTGTGATGCAGACATATGTAGATACATGATCTATGCACTTATGGATTTTGGGCTTTCCCTCTACTCACATCACTTAGACATTAGAGGCATCCACCTTATTTAATCATGATACATCTAAGTTATATCATTTTATGGTAATTTTACATTATCATGTTGGAGGTTATATATGTACTTACACATGCCTTTATCCATGGCCATATATTCATAGTATACTTGTTATGATATGTACTTCACATTATTTACTAACACATATATCTAGGGACTAGTATGATATGTTTATGATCCTTTATTATGTTTTATTTTATACATTTATTTGAGTGTCTTACCTTGTTATTGTCTTGTTTCTTGAGCATTTGAATATGATCTACTATTTGCACCTTATGTGCCTATATTTTACTATTTTTTACCTTTTATTATGTCATTGCTTGTTGTATAGACATTTAAATATGTCATTGTTTATTTTGAGGACATTTGACTAAGTCATGTCCATTCGATTGTGCAAAATTTGAACATGGTTCTTATTTGCAGTCTCCTTGGAATATTATCTTTTGTCTTACTTTTGAGTATTATTTTGTGTGCTTGGTTGATTATTGATATTATATTGTTTATATATATATATATATATATATATATATATATATATATATATATATATATATTTCCATAGTATTTACCATGCATCTAAGGCTTTAATGTGATCACATTCTATGTGCTTCAATGATACATTTACCTAGACATGTCCTTATATATGTTACATTGTTCATGCATAGTTATATGGTTATATTATACTTTTGAGGTCAGGTAACTACTAATTTATATCTTCCCTCACCTCAAAGGGGGGGGGGAATATTAGTGGGGGAATGTCATAGAGGCATGGATTCCACATATTCATAATTTTAGATCTAATGGGGGGCATGTTTTGGAAACATGTTCTCCACACTTATTCAGAATGAAACATACCCATATTACAGTGGGGACTTGTTTGGAAACATGTACACATTAGGATTCATATCAATTTTCATATTTTTCCATATATAGTGGGGGCATATTTTTGCATGTTCTTGACATTTACACAATTTTTAGATTGGATAGATTTGTAGTCATTTGATTTAGATACACATTTATGGTAGAATTCTATTCATTGGTACCATTGTTATACATAGTTTTAGCATGAGACATATCTAAGGTGAATATGGTATGCAATGTGCACCTAATATTATAAAATCAAATCAATTTTAGATTCAAATATTTTCATGGACTATCATCACCCACCAGTTTATACTTTTATGGATGATATTGAACCAATCTACTACAGTAGTTAGTTCACTTTTGGTATGGTTGAGGTGATTTGATCACTTAATATTACCAATTTTATAGGTTGGGATTGATTAAATCATCTAATATCACCAAATATATAGTATGGGTTGACTTTGTTCACTCATGCTCACTAGGTTATAAGTATGATTGGGTTGCATAATTGAGCTAATCTCAACTTCTAGGTGGCAACTCATCTTTTCTCCAAGGTTGGGGGCATGTGTACTCAAATATATATATCTATCTCTTTAGATATATTCACTTTTCATATTTTATATTTTATTCTAATCTTAGTTTTAATGATTTATAATAATATATATTTCAATTAAAATTGCCAAAAGGTAAAACAATTGAATTGATACTCAAGTGTACTAAAAAACCTTACTCTTTTTCAATTTTTAATCATTTAAATACTTTCAATTTCAGATTATATGCACTATTTATATATTTTAACATGCTCTTGGTTATGTTTTAGTCACCAAAAAATCACCTAAGTTGGACTCATGCAAATTCAAGATATGTTATACACACCTAGGTATGCATTCCTATCCTTTAAACTAGAAATTTCATTACTAGATTAGAGGGGAATGTAGATGTTATATGAATTATGTAGCATATAAATCTTATACACTTGGAAAATATTAGACCTTGAATATTCATCTCTATTCTAGACCTTTTATACTTCCTCAAGGCTTGATGTACCATCTCTCTTTGATTATTTCTCATATCTTAGTTTGACTAGTATCATTCTGATGACTCGGGCCTTTTATCTTGCATAAAATGCTTTTAACTTACATATTATCCATATCTACATGTTTGGGACCTATACCTATTTTATTTCTCTCCAAAAATTTGAGTCCCAACTAGATTCCTACATTAATGCAAGTGTCCTACCATGACCCAAGTGTCAAGTGCCCTAAAGCCATCCAATTTGCAAATGAAACATATTCCTATGATCAACCCAAGTGATTTATTTGAGATATTTTCTAAAGGTATTAGTATAAATATAAAATTAACCCTCGTTAATTCCTCACCTAGAAAATAATTAGAAGAGACCTAACATTGATATAATAGAGCATTCAAGTGAAAAAAGCTTTCCTATTTTCTCCTATTTTCATATAAATCATAGGAACATCACACTTATAGGTCTGAAGTTCTAAAGGATCAATCCAAGAGCCTAATTTTCTAAGTTACAAGCTAGGTCACTATTGTAATTGATTTCCACATATTGAATCCTTATGCACACATAATACAACATGTAGAGAATAAATACATAAGTCTGAGGCCCTCTTCAAAATATTGGCTATTTAGGCAACACTCATTAGAAGAGGGGTCTTTGGGGCATATCGATATCATGTGCCCACTAACCCATTTTTCCCATAATCATTATTATTTTTTAATAAAAGGGATAAAAACTTTATTAATTCACATAAAATCAAAGTACAAAGAAATACCTAGCAAAAGCCACCAAAAACCCATTAACACCCCCGAAAGGGCAACCAGCACCCATTACTCTCTTATGCCGATCTTGTCCTCATCCAAAATCCTGTCCAGATTCTGCCTAACCTCTAAGGGCAACAACGCCCACTCATCCACCTTCTGCCCCTCTATCCCTTTTGAGGCCCACCTAGCTAAGCAATCTGCTGCCCTATTCCACTCCCTCAGAACATGGGCAAAAGTCACAGAATCCATGAGCGAACTAATCTATAATATCTGCTGTACAACCACAGAGAGTTGCCAGCTCACATAGGTAACTTGCCTATCTAGTATCATATTGATTAAAACTTGTGAATCAGCCTCATAGATCACCTAACACCATCCCACCTCATAAGCTCTCCTTAAAGCATATAAAATAGCCATACCCTCCATCCTATTGACCATCTGCTCTCCCATGTGAGCCGAAAAATAAACAAAACTATTCTTGAGGCATCTCTAGCAACCCCTCTGATACCTGCCAAGCCCAGGTTACCCCTGAAGGAGCCATCCGTGTTAACCTTCAAAAAATCTTTGGGAGGAGGCATCCATCTCCCACTCCTTTAAACTTTCTTCTTACCTCCACTACTTCTCCTGACACACACAGACACTAGAGAAATATCCTACATCCCCAATCTCTCGACCAGCTCTACATCACCCTTAGCCAGAGGTAAGAGGACTTCACCCTTGGCCTCTATAGTTTCCTGGATCATATTGATGATACGGCTCCACACCTATTGCACCTCTAGCTTGACATCATTAAAAATGCATCAATTCCTCTCTAACCACACCTGCCAAAGCAAAAAGATTGGGCCTGCATACCAGGCATTTTGCAAGAAGTGTGTAGTAGAGGGAAGTCTCCCTAGCTTCGACCAAAACTTAGCCAAAGATGAGGTGTGGACACACTAGCATCTCCAAACATCCCACCAAGCGTGCCACAATTGACTGGTGAACTGGTAACTGAAAAAAAGATGGGTCAAACTCTCCTCCTCAACCCCACACAAAACATAATGCGAAGGACCAATAAATCCCCTCTTACGGATATTATCCCATGTAAGGCACCAATTCCAGGCCAATGTCCATATGAAACAATTGCATTTCGGCCATGAGAAGCTACTCTAGGCCTATTTCCACCAAGAAACCTCTCTCCCCTTAGCAAAATGCCACACCACCAGCTCTTGGTAACCCGACGAGACCGTGTATTTACCCTTGGGGTTAGGGGACCATGCCAGCTCATCCATGCCCCTAAGGGTGCAACAATTACACCTAGCTAGGATCCCAGCCAACTCCCCACATTCCACCTCCATATCTCTAACTAGCCACTCCTTTGGGCTCTTCCATCTCACCTCCTCCAGCTGATCATGATGAAGGAAGGTTTTGAAATCGCTTACCCTATTCCATCTGACCTCACTGAATCTCTAAGATAATGGTGCAAATGAGGGTACTGAGTAATAATGTGGGGATATCCATCCCATGAGTCGTACCAAAAGTGTGCCTCCATCCCACCCTTGCAGATCCAAAAGAGACCCCTTTTGATCAACGTCACTCCCTTTTTGAGCGTATCCCATATCACCGAACCACTCCCCATCAAGCCATACCTCAGGAGGTCCTTCTGGGATATGCCTAAGAAACACTTTTGAGCCAAGATTTTGGCCCAAACACGGTCTTGTTCAGTGCACCATCTCTAGTATAATTTGGCTGACAGTGTCATACTAGCCATCATCGACTATCTAAGACCCAAGCCACCAAAATTCTTCAGGATAAAAACCACCTCCCATCTGATGAGACTCCACTTCATCGAAGACAAATTACCAACCCACAGGAACTGTCTAGCCAAAGAGTCCAGATCCTTAACAAAGCTAACTAGCACCACCTGTAGCATGTATCTGTAGAGAGGGAGGGCTTGGACCACTGACTAAATCAATTAGACCTAGCCCGCAAAAGACAACCACCTATGTGTCTAATGATTCACCTTGGTCTTGAATTTATTTAGAATCACCTGCCAGGACTCCTTGGATTATCTTCCCAAAGAAATAGGGATTTTGAGATACATAACTGGAAGGCTACCAATATGAAATCAGAGCTACTCTACCACTCTCCATTGAATATCCAAAGGCATGTTGAAGAAGAAAATGGAAGATTTCCCCTCATTAATAACCTATCTTGAAGCAGCCAAGTAGGCATCCAGGCACCTGCGAATATTACCTGCCTCCCTAATTATGGCCCTTCCCAATATGGCAACATCATCCACAAACTAGAGGTGCAAAAGGATAGGTAATCCTCCTCCCCAACTCCATCCTTGAATCATGCCCTCTCTAGTATGCTCTCTTATTCACCGACCAAGACCCTCCACCAAGAAAAGAAACAAAAAGGGGGATAAAGGGTCTCCTTGCCTCAATCCCCGCATTGCTCCAAACAAATCAGAATGCTCCCCATTGACCAAGATGGAAAAGGAAGTCAAGGTTACATAGCTCATAACCCACCTAATCCAATCTTTCTCAAATCTAAAATCCTCCAAAAACTTCTAAAGAAAGGACCACCAGACTGTATCATACGCCTTAGACATGTCCAACTTGATAAACATAGCCTTCTCCCTTGACTTGGCCATGGAATGGATAGCCTCCATAGCCATCACAATGCCATCCAAAATCTACCTGCCTTCAATGAAACTACTTTGCTCCTCATATATAAGCACCTTCATGCACTTCTTTAATCTTTCTGCAAGCAGCTTCGAGATAATTTTGTAAATTACATTACAAAGGGAGATGGGGCGAAATTAGCTGAAGCGGTCGGCCCCCTCCTCCTTTGGGATGAGGGCTAGGAAAGTAACATTCAGCACCCGCAACATCTGTTTGTTATTCTAAGGCTCCTAAACCACCACCAATAAATCTTCCTTAATGATCTCCCAAAATTCTTGGTAAAATTCAATCAGAAATCCGTTTGGTCCTAAAGGTTTCCCTCTCTTCACCAGAAAGACAGTCCTCCTCAATTCTTCAAGTGTTATTGGTCTTCTCAGCTACTCCTTCATCTCACCAAAAATAATAGGGGGAATACAAGACAAGATCATGTCCTCCATAGCCATGTCCCTTTGCCCATCTTCTTGTAAGAGGGACCTAAAATACTGCTCAGCCTCTATACAAATATCCCTAGTCGAGGAGACCACCTCTCCCCTTTTCATAACTAGAGAGGTGATCACATTACTGTGTTGCCTGGCTTTGACTGAGTTGAAGAAGAAAGTGGTGTTCCTATCCCCTTCTTACAACTAATCAATACTAGCCTTCTATTTCCATAATATTTCCTCCCTCAATTCCCATTCCTCTAAGGTTTTGACATCCCTCTCTTCCTCCTTCAGTAACAACTCTGATAGTCCCTCTTCTCTAATCAATCCAGTAATGCCATTAAGCTCCTCTTGAGCCTTCTTCTTCTCCTAGAAGATGTTCTTAAATATCTACCTATTCCATCTAAGGAGCTGGTATTTAACAAATTGGAGGAGTTTAGAAAACACGTACATTGCTGTCCCCTCAGCTGGTCTCCCAACTCTCCACCACTCAGCAATCTGTCCAAACAGGTCCTGGTCTCTTAGCCACATAAGCTAAAATATAAAAGGTGGCTTCTATTGTTTGCAAGCGAAAGAGATGGCCAACTTTATTGGCCAGTGGTCCAAGCCCTACTAGTCTAAAATCTCACAACTTAAAGACCACCTGTCACCCACCCAATAACAGGAAGTCAAGAATCTATCAATATGCTCTGTAATGCAGCTCTCTCATCCTTCTATTATTCTAGGTGAAACACCCATTACTTGGTTTGATGTCCACCAAGTTGAGCTCTGTAATCTTATCTCTGAGTAGAAAAGATGATATCTCTAGTCTAGTGGTACCTCCCCTTTTTTTGGAGAGGTCTAGAATTGCATTAAAATTGCCAGCTATGATCCATGGCAGATAAGGAAACTCTCTACAAACCAACTGAATGTTATTCCAAACAATAGTCTTACCTTACCAATCATTAGGGGTGTAGACATTTGTTAGAAGAATTTACTCCCCAGAATCCATGCATAAGGCTACCAAAGATAACAAGGATCTGAAGGCAATCCAAGCCACCAGATGAACCTTTCATGGATTCCAACAACACACCAAACCCCCTGCTGCCCCTTGGGCCCTAATGCATTGGCATAACCCCTGTCTCTATATCCTAGATGTTATACCCATCATGACCTCCACTGATACCTTGGTCTCTTGAAGGAAGAGTATGTCTAGATGTTGACTCCTCACTAACTCACAAATAGCTTTTTGTCTAGGGCCGCTATTCAAGCCCCTCACATTCCATGAGATAGTAATCATTTCAAGGGGGTCATAAAGTGGGCATCTAGGGTCTTGACCGACCCTGACTCAACCAAATTCTCCCCAATCATCTTTATCTGATCCATGGCCTTCTTCCTTCCCACCTTCACACCTTTTTCTAAAGTACCCTTCTTCCCCTCCTTTTGAAGAATGCCCAGGCATGATGGAGTCTTTCCTCTCTTCTTCGTCTCTACCACCTCCAAAAGTGATGGACCCTCCTTGACTTCTTCTCTTTGAACCAACTCATCTATTGTTTCATCCAACCTCTAATCACCACCCTATCCATCCAAGTTCATTGGTAAGGAGGCCTCCTCTAGTTTCTCAAAAAGAAGATAGGCAGCATTACCAACCTTTTTAGGCCCCTCCCCTATCTCCTCTAAGAAGATTAAACTTGGGTTAACCTCCTGTTGTCCTAATTACTCCAAAATTTCAAATATGTTAAAGGTATCATCCTCTTGTCTTTCCATTAAGGATATCTTATGTCCCCTATTTATACCTCTAGCCTTAACTTGCACAAATCCTTTTGAGTCCTTCCCTCCCTCTACTCCTCTCTCCTTGCCTTTGGCTGCAGCCAAGGTGTTATCAGTTGGAGGCACTGTTAAAGGTTGTGGGTCCACTATCTTAGCCTTCAGGCACCTCCTCACCAAGTGCCCATACTCATGACATAGGCAGAATCTAAAGGGTAGGGTCTCGTAATCTAATTGTTGTACCCATGAATAAGAGCCTGCACACATTTCTAGCGCATCTGGCAAAGGCCTGCTCAAGTCAATTTCAACACAAATTCATGTAAATGTCATGATTTTATTACTTAAAGTTTGTGAAGATGACCCCATTGGCTTTCCTAGCATCACCGCTATCATTTGCAGAACATCTTCTTGACAACACTCAATCAGCATTTGGGGTAGGCGAACCCACACTGGAACCCTATTCGGTAGCTCCTCAGTTGGGTTAAAACCAACATGCCACAGTTTCATAAAGAGTCCCACCTAGTTATAGAAGTACAATCCTCCTTCAAACACTCAGTTCCTATTAGCCAAACAATTGAAAGTGACCATGAAGAAGCTATTAGCCAGTAACACAACCTCCATCTCCCCTTCAGGCTCCCATACTCTTTTAGCCCAATTCTCTAGAAAGGGGAGATAAACTTTCAAACCCAAAAACTTGCAGCATAGTGAGTGTTTGGAGTAATAATCCACATCCTCAGCTATCATATCAAAAGGAATGACAAGTTTAGGCCTCTCCTTACAGTGTTCTAGGCATCCATTGACTTTTGTGATTCTTGAACTCCCTGCTGAGCCAATGTCCTGCGCCCCTGGATTCTGACTATCAACAATTACATCTTTCATTCTAGGATCCTGCCCCTGTGGAAACCTGCCAACCACTTCACTGAAGCTTTTCTCTCCTCTGAGCTTATGTTGATTCTTTTATTCCATCTTAACACTAAAGAAAAGATTATCCTCCCCTGGATGCAGCCCACTCTCCCTCCTTCACTGCCTGAATCTCCCTCACCCTAACACAAAACCCTGCCCTGTAAGTGCACACAGAACACAGCTCGCAGCATGAAGGATAGGAACTGTGCCCTACCTTGTAAGTGTGTGAAAAACACAACTCATAGCATAGAAGGTAGAACATAGTTTAAGATAAGGAAAAAACCCAGCCTCAGCTGTTGCTCCTACCCCCCCACACGCGGAACGCCTCCCTTCTTGGCCCACACAGAACCTGTCAAACCAAAAAATGAGCTAGGGCACGGTTGCCCTAGCTTAGCTCTTCACTCATAGGCACATCCATCATCTTCTTACATAATTAAATAATTATGATAATGAATAACTAGGGTTATATTATTTGATAAGGAATGATAGTTTATGACCCAAATTTGAATATACAAGAGTAAAGATGACATAGAACCTGAAAGCACCTAGGTAGCTATATCTAGTGTTATCAGGTATTCTATACTGAACACTTGCATCCAATCCAAATAGTAGTGTAAATGTAATCATCCTAGACTAACACAAGTTTCTATGGCTATAGAGGCACTTAATCTAGAATTTGGTGATGATTCTAGAATCTTCTTCCAGTCTGCTTCTTTCCTATTCTAGATATAGATCTATATTATCAATAAAACCATCTAATTACCTTATGTTCATTATCAATGCAATATATATCATAGTTGTGCTTATTATTTTTTAGCATATCTCAACATTTAATTCAAAATATTATTTATCTAAGTTTGAAAATTAATTAGCTTGTTATAAATCTATTTATCACCCTTATGTTTATTCATTTATATATTATTAACCCTATCTATCCTCACATGATCCATATCTATAATTTAGTATTAAATACCACGTTCCCATGAAAATATCCCACTAAAATATAAAAATGAGAACTAATATAAGCATGGAGAACATATTTCCATAACATGCCCCCATTGAATCTAAACATTTCAAGTATTGAATAAGTGTGGAAGTGATGAATTTTTGGCATTCCTCCACTAAAAATATAAAAATATTAAAGTGTTAAATCCATTACTCTCTACATGCAACCACTGATATTTAACCCCAATTTAAGGTGAGGGGAAATATAAATTAGTAGTTACCTTATCTCAAAAGGATAATATAAATATATAATATGCGTATGGATCATGTAGCATGTAGGACACACACACAAGGGCACTCAAAATTAAATCAAAAGATAATGGTTTAAGGAGAAATCAAATAATGAGCATTTTCAAATGCTACACAATTGAAGGGATGTGAATTATATAATTTACACAAATCATAGAAAGACATTTTAATATTTCCATATACAATAAATGATGACATATACAAATGTAATAATAGGCAAACATAGGCACACCGACCACAATCAATGGATAATTATCAAATAATCAAACAAGTAATACAATGTATGAAAATAGAAATCAAGGAACACACTCAAGGAAGGATAAAATGAAAGCATGGAATCATAAGAAAAAAACTTAAGAATATCACACTAGTCCTTGAATATATATGTAAGCAAAAATGTTAAGTACATAGCATATCAAGTACACTAAAAAAGATATACACATGGATAAAGGCATGTGTTAGTATATAATATCAAAAATGATAAAATAAAATGATCATAGAATGATATATCTTGGGTGTATCATGATAAAATAAGTGGATACCACCAATTTCCATATGACATGAGTATAGATAAGGCCCAAAATCTAAAAGTGCATAGATCATGTTCCAAAGTATTCCTATATCACACTCAAAAAGATGTGTAAAACATAGGTGTATATAGAAATAAATGATATTATATCTAAAAAAATGGAACCAAAAACATATATTAAAAGGATATAATATAAATATAAGTGATATTATAACCCAAGGATCTCATCAAGGATATGCCTTTGTGAAGGCCCTGTATCATGTGTGTCATATTCATATGCTGGGTAATTAAGATCATCATGATCATACCAATATTTTGTATTATTAGGATAATAATTATTTAAGGTAATAATTATTATAGGATAAATGTAACCTCTTAGGTTGTTCTTGAACTTGTGATATACCATTTTGGGTATATGTATATGAATAATGAATTGTGCTATAATGTGGTTATGGATTTTCTAGTATGCCATTGTTTGTATACCTATGCACCTCAAATGTTAATACCTTATGAACATCCTAATATATATGGTTTACCTTTATTTTATATTCATTTGGTTTTATAATTTATAGAGATGGATTTATTTTATATGTATTAGGACCTATAGGTATGAGTAAATAACATTGTAAATTATAGCATATCAAAATAAAGTTTGCTCAACTGTTCATCTATCATATTGATATTATAAATAGTATCATTAATGTTGTAATCATTTGGAATTTTTTAAAACCTTGGTAATGTTATTTTATCTATTTATTTATTCATTTGACCCTTATTTTTATTTGAATTATCTGCTGGTAATCATATTTTCTATTTTTTTCACTTGTGCTTTAGGACAAGTACTCATAATGTGAGTGGTTTTCTTGGTTGATATATCAATGATAGGATAAAAAATATATTTGAGCCTTTAAATTTTATTATTTAATGAAAAATAACAATTTTTATAATTCCCATGCATTCTATGATATGAACAATAGTAGTTGGACCTCATTATAAGATTTAGGGGAGGTAGTTAGATCATTTTGTTTCAAAGCATTTCTCTTAGGATTTCACTTGTATTCTTATTAGATTTTTTTTTTCACTTTTAAAATAATTTGATTTGTAAGCATTTTTTTTAGCTATTCATTTGGATAAGGAACCTTTTTGGGTATAACATTTCTATATGAAGATGTAAACACATGATTAACACTAACATATATTGGATTCTACATGTATGTAATCAAATTTTGTAACTCTTTTATTAAATTGCTCATACTAGTGATTTGATATTTTCTGGATTTAAAAGCATAAACCCTAGGTGATTTATATGGTACATGCACACACATACCATATAGGGTTTTAGGAAGGGTTTGTTTGTTACCTTATTTTCAAATTATTGCATGGCCCACCTTACCCCTTGAAGAAGTAATAACATGGACATAGTTAGAGAGATGGTATCTATTACGCTCCTTGGGGTTAAGAGGAGTAAGAAGTCATTTTTTAACCATTGTAAACATGATTTTAGGAAAATAAATTCTAATTTTAAAAATAAATTATAATAATTGAGATATCAAAAAATCCATAAAAACCTTATAATATACTAGGAGTTGCATGAAAAGACATAGAGGTCAGGTTCAGCAAATGTTTAACCTTATATTGAGATGGGTAAATATAATATAGGGTTAATAATATAAAAATAAATAAACACAAGGGTGATAAATATATCTATAGTAGGCCAATTAATTGAAACTTAGATAAATAATATCCTAAATTTATAATGCTGAGATATGCTAAAAATAGAAAGTACAATTATTGATTGATTATACAATAAATGGAAAATAAGAATAATTGGATAGTTTACTATACACATGTATACATGACATGGAACAAGATGGAATTAGACTAGATCTAGATTCTAGACCAATTGTTAGATTCTATATATTTTCACTTTGTGGCCTCAAAAACTTGTTTCAAATCTGGAAGATTGTATTGACACACCTGTTTGACTGGGTGCATGTGTTTAGTATAAAATATTTAATGGATATTGATGTGACCACTTAAAACCTTATAAGTTTTTTATTGCCTTTGATATGGTGTGTTTAGATCTTGTGCATAGGTTATCACTCTTTATCAAATGATCAAAACCTAGATTTTTCACCCTATGAGTGATTATGAGAAAAATAGGTAAGTGGACACATGATGTAGAGATACCCAAAGGAAATTTATATAAATGGGAACTAAATACATATCCAATACTATAAATAGGGCCTTATACTTATGTATTTCTCCCCTATGTGTTGGTTTCTATGTGCATAAGGATGCAATGTGTGATAAATAAGTAGATGGAGTGACCTAGTTTGTAACATAGAAAATATGACTCATGGAATTCTCTTTCATTAATTTAAACATATATATGGGTTGTCCCTATGACTAATATTGAAATAAGAGAGAATAGTTAGGCATTTCTCACTTGAATTCTTTATTGAGTGCCTTTAGTAAGTTGCCTTGTGAGTTGTTATGTCTATGCTAGGTGAGGAATGAATGGGGATTGATCATGCATATATACCAATACTTTCATGAAATATATTGCATTAAAGAACTTATTTTTACCATAAGGACACATTTAATTTGTAAATTTTATGACTTTAGGACACTAGACACTTAGTTTGGCACATGACACTTGCATCAACATAGGAGTATGGTTGGGATGCAAGTGTTTAGGAAGCTAGAAAACATGTATAGGTCCAAAAATTATAAAGGATGATAATAATTATGTTATATAATTTTTTGTAGCATAGAATGCATGGTCATCATAATAGCATATGGTTTGACTAAGAGATAAGTAATAGGTACAAGAGATAATGAATGTGAGCCTTTGGATATAGGGAAGGTCTTAGGAAATGAAGGGTACAACCATGACAAGTAATTTCCATGTATATAAGACTAAGGTGATATATAATTCAAATTTAATGTATACAAAATATTATTATTTATTATTTATTAGATATTAAAATTTTAAAAACTACACATGAATATTAATACTTGGAAAATATCAAAATAATACACATATTTTATTTGGTTATGCAAGGTCAAGAGATTATTAGTCCCTGATAAGATAATATAATTAAATTTAATATATTATATTTATAATAATTAATAATAAATATATATTATTATAATATTATATATCTATATATATTAAATATTATAGTTTACAATAATATTGTTATATTATATAATATTAAATATTCTATATAATTTTAATAAATATAATATAAATTTATAATAATTATATATAATATATTATAATAATAATTTATATTGGGTATAATAGTATTAAATATAATTATATATAATATACTATATGCTATTATATTTTATTATTATATATATTTTGATAGATGCCTAGAGGAAAAGGGGCCTCCACTTGATACAAATAAAAAAGGGCCGATAATAATTGGAAATAGCATGATATATCAGGTTAGGTAATAGCCCATCAAAAAGACTAGAACCCTAGTTATTGGCCAGCACACATGGTTCCAATCAATTGGAAGACAAACTTCCAAAATAACCAAAAATTACAATAAAACCATTTAGAACACAATGTTATAAAAAAGGAAAGTAAAAAAAAACTATGCATAATTTATCCTTAAACATAAGATAAAGCATGCATCACTAGTCATGAAACACAATATCAAAGAACAATAGAGCTATAGAAAAATGATCCCCTACATAAGCCACACCATCCAAAGCACACAAAGAGGAAACCCTTGCATTGTCAAGATTACCTAAAACTAAAAGACTCACTTCTAGTACCACCCTACCTAATGACACCACCTCATAAATACCAACCTCACCTCTAATTCCCATATTGACTAGATGCTTCTGCATTAGATGTCAAAGATGAGCACCCACTAGACTATGATCATTCAAAACTAATTTAGAAGGGATGACCTTCCAACATAGATTGAAAAAATGAAACAAAATTATTGAAGCATTAATCACCTTTAGATCCAAAAAATGCACCCAAAATGAGGCCAAATTAGGGATAGGATCTAATAAACCATCCACATTAAAAAATGGCTTTGCCACCCTAGAACCAGACTCAGTTGAAAGGGGAAAAGCCAACACATTATCAATGTAGGAATTTGCACTTGCCAACTAGGCCTCCACAATTTAAATCAGACCTAATGGAACCAAACCACTACACACCCTCCCTATCAAAAAAATATTATAGACATATAGAGGAGACAAATTGATAAAAAAAACCTAACCAAACCATAAAAAAATTGAGGCTAAATAAAATGATTTGTCACCTTCCTAACCAAGAATATATCACTCAAACTATACAAATGAAAGGTGATAAAGAACAAATAAATAGTCAAATTTACCCTCCTTATTAAACTACAACAAGAAATTCATCACCTATAACTAGATGAATTGCATTTATGGCATCCCTAGATTAAATAAAAAATACCCTATTTAGATGAGTTAATGACACAACCCCTAAAAATTCATTTCCTACTTCTCACCAACCATGTAGAGAATCAGTAATGTCTTCACAACTTGAAATTCCTCTGCCAAACTCATCTCAAACCACACTATACAAACAATCTAGGGCAATATGAAAATTCAATACCTCATCACTTCAGTTAATCATCAAACATCCACCACCAAAAATACCATCAGCCAAAAATTTCACATACTTCCTCAACATTATGAAACAAAGCCTCACACAAGTAAAAAATGAAACATAATGCAACAATAAGATGCCCCACCCTAAAAAAACAAATCAATCCTTAAACCCCCAAAGGGGAACATAAAAATCTCCTCCCAATGCCAAAGATCCTAGGAACCTCCCAATTTGGCTAGCCCAACCCAAGTTGACATTTGATTATAAAAAATGAGGGGCACATATTGTGAAACGCCAAAATTGGAGAGAAGATCCACATGCACATTGGCCTCCCTATAATAATGACACATAGAATAAGAATTAAAAAAGAGGGAGTATATTTAAATAATTATTCATAATGTACCTAATGTTCCTAGCCTTATCCGAATGTGAATCTAGTACTTGCACAATAACTTGAGAATCACCCTAAAAAATGATGCTCTCAATCCCACACTGAATAGCCAATTCAACCCCCAAAATTGTTGTCTATGCTTATGCCTCATTATTCACACCATCTAACAACTTTAGAGAGGTATATATAATGAGAGATCCAAATCAATCATGGATGATACATCCATCCCCAAAAGCTCTAGGGTTATCATGATCAGCCCCATCAAATTTTACCTTAAAAAACCCATAGGGGGCAGCAACCAAGTAACATTTTCAGCCCTATCCTGAATACCTCTACTTACCCTTGCCCCATTAATGGGATATATTTTATTATATATATTATTTTATTTATTAATTTCAATTTAATTACCACATTACCTTTTAATTTAATTATTTCTATGTATATTATTACATTTCATTAAAAAAATCACATTTCTATATTCCAAATATTATATGATTTCAATTAAAATTTTATTATTTTAACATTTACCTTCTTATATTCATATGTAATTGTGTGTATTATTTCACACATTCTACAATGTCCTAGACATTTAACATAACCAACATTACAATTTTTAATATAATTGACACAACAGAGGTAGGGACTAGCCGTTATGCAACCCTTGTTTATTTTTTAAAACCCATGTATACTCTATAAATATTTTCTTAAAGTTGTGTATGTTCCATGGATATTAAAAATAAAAGCACACTAGTATAAATTTAAAGCATACCAATTTTAGATATGTAACTTTGATACAAATTAATGAAATAAAGTGAAATTATTGAGTTCTAATTGTATGGTTTCTTTGGTTGTAAAAATAATACAAAACTTAATGTTCTTTAATTACTAAGCATATTTTTTTAACTAAATAAAAATTTATTTAAGGGAAAGGGACTATAAATTTTGAGGGTACCAATTGTTGTGATATGATATGTACATGGAAGTACCAATTTTAAATTAAAAATGAATTAATATTTATTATATAAGTCTTACATTACAATATAAATTGTACTGAATAACAATTTGTAAGATCCAATCAAAACATTGCACATAAGGTGCAGAATAATTGGTCACTTTTTCATAACTAGTGGTCCAAATTATTTTGTGATAAATCAATTCAAATTTTAATTTTCCCTTTAATTAAACACACCAAGCAAAAATGGTGATATGGCAAGGTCATATGCCACATAATTGAGTAGGTTGTATGTGTCAACAATGTGTGGTTATATGAACTTGTGAAGTTAGGGTGCACAACTAATGGTCCCCTTCTCCTAGTTCCTTTATTAGAATGGATTCTCATAAATTCAAATGAGATATGCATAAAAAAAGAGAAAAAAATACACATGCTCTACTCATCATCCACTTGATGGTTCTTGGTCATCGTAAAAATCAATGAACTTTGTAAGATAAACTTTGCAGGTGGAAATTTGGTTTTTAATTTTATTTATTTTTAAACATTAACATCTTGGAATAGGGAACACTTTTTAATTTTTTTAATAATATTTTGATGATGGAGGGGTTTGCCTATCAAATTATTTGCATATCAACTTTGGGTATGCTAGAACACACTTAAGCTTTTTATAAACCTCTATGCAAATTGTATGTTTTTATATTTAGGAAATTTTTTGGGGGAAATACAAATAAATTACTAGGGTAAATTTATAGGGTAATTTTATAGGGGGAGAGAGAAAATTATTAACAATAGAAAAAAATAATGTGTAAGGTATGATGTGTCCTTGTTATTAATGTATAATAAAATTAAGTTAATGTTATTTTTTATGTTTTAACATTGTTTTTTATGAAATATTATTTCAAATAAAAATGAAAAAATGAAAAAATAAAATAAAATTAGGTTTCCATTGGTCATAGCATAATGAAAAGACTAATTTCATGGGTAAATTTACTATTTGTCAGAATAGTCTTTTAAAAAATAGTACTTTTCAATTTAGACACTAGAAATTATAGAAAATGATATATTGTTCTACCCTAATTTAGATTAAAATAATTTAATCTAATTAAGATAAAAACATGAATATAATTTAGATATGGGATCTAAATGTACATCATAATATAAAAGTTTGAGATTGAATTATCAGATTTGATAAGTGACATATGCTAAATATAGTGAATACAACAAAGAGATGAGTACTTAATTTTTCTAGTTAACTGTCTGATTGCACCTATATTCTAAAAGTGAAAATTAAGATAAAATAGACCTGTAGTTTTTTCAGTTCTACAAATTATTATGTCTGCATTGTTAGAATAATTAATTAGATAATAGTCTAGATAAGTGTTTATGATAAT
The DNA here is from genome assembly GCA_037957365.1 of Torreya grandis. Taxonomy (NCBI): domain Eukaryota; kingdom Viridiplantae; phylum Streptophyta; class Pinopsida; order Cupressales; family Taxaceae; genus Torreya; species Torreya grandis. Next base: position 2,826,345 of record JARHVA010000651.1, on the reverse strand, counting down.
ATTAAATGTAATAAGTGATGGTGTAAATATTAAATGTGCATATATAGATTAGTCACATGTGCCCATATTTTGTAAATGCCACCATTAGTGTGGCTAATAATAAAATGGGTGATAAATCTTGTTTTAGCTATAAACACCCTCATCTCTATGTACTTTTATTACTATGTTAAATACAAGAAATTATATTTTTATTGTCATTTGGTATCAGAGTGGGAACAAAGAGATCAAGGAGAAGTGAGAATTTATTAAAGAGCCTCAGGTACTCAAATTCAGTACAATTTAAAGGATAATTAGACCATTACTTTCTTCTTCATATTTTTTAAATATCTATATTTGTTTTGTTTATTTTTTTAGAAGAGATCCAAAGCATTCAAAAAATTACTCTAGAGGATAGAAAACCATCAAAGACATAAATGAGGAAAGCTATTAATTTTAATTACAAAATTCACATCTTTAGATCTAAATTAATTGGGAAATATATCACTAGAAAAGTGAGAAGAAAAGAAAGTGGATCACCATTTCACTTGAATTTTTCTTCTTCACATGTGCAATATTCAAGCAACATAAGAATTTCATTATTTTCCTTCCTTTATTTCTTTCCAAAGACAAGATATAAAAAAATAGACAAAGTAATTCTATGTTTTCCTAACAAAATGGAGTTTTTTTTGGAGTTATTGTAGAGTAGAAGGTTATTCTCATCACATAGGTGTGTGATTCAAATATATTTTTTTACTAATGGAAATAATCTCTAGCATAAATAAATTAAATCAAGAATTTTTAAAACTCTAAAAAATTGTACATATTGCACATATGCAATGTTTGGTATATGAGGTACCTTTAGTTCATGTTTAAAAGTAAAATTATCATGTTGAACTAATGCATACAATGCCTAACATAGTTTCAATAATGGTGTTTATAGCATCAACCCTTTAAATTAGTGGGAAAAAATTAGGATCACAATTTCATTTTTACATTTTGCTCCATTACCCATTCATCACTATCATTAGATGTAAACCTCAAAATATTAAAATTTCAATTATATTGAAAAGTTACACCAGCATACAAGGATTTTTATCTAAGTAGGTGTCAATGATAGAATGAATCATTTTTATGTACTATCTAGGTACCACATACCACTTTACTTTCACATGTTTTAACATCTCTTTCACATACCATTAGGTATATAGAAAGGACAATATTCTTTCTCGTATTACTAAATATATAGGAAGGTTGAATATATTGATAGGTTTGGTATACCAATTTGATAGTATATATAAAGTGAGACCTTATTAAGTAATAAGGAACCAATTAATCTTCCACAAATAATTTTTTTCAAATCATTGTAAATGGTCCATGATTTATTTTTATAGATTCACAACTTCTTCATGGTGATAAATATGTTTCATGGAAATCCTAGGTCAAAACTCACCTAAAAATTGAAGATGTTTATGTGATTATTGATGGCTCATACACATAACATGTCACAAACACTAACTAATACAATAAGTTTGACAAAGCTAACTATATATGATGTTTATCATTATTTTTAGGGTATTAAATGAAGTAAAACCTCATATCTAAAATGATAATTTAGCCAAACATGCCTAGGATAAAATCAAAACTATTTACAAGGCCAAGAAAATGCCATTGTTCATATACAAATCTAGCTTCACTATCTCACACTAAAGATATATGAAAAATTTTAAAAAATCTTTATCATGTTGCAACACTATAGGCCTCACTCCAAGTTTTGTGTCAAGACATGTTAGATGAATCCTTGGTACATATCATCTTGAGATAACTTCCCTTTTCCTATAAGATCTTTGTGACTACTATAAATATTTTAGAGACAAAGTCAAATTTTCAAAAAAATTGTTAATGTGTTAAAATATGAAAGAGCCATGCATACAGTAAAATATGAAGAAGAAAAACATTCACTTGCATCATGATATAAGGGGAAAAGGCCCATGAAGCCTTTAAAACAATCCCTTAAGTAAAAAATCAACAACAACAATAAGGGAAAACACCTCATTCATAAAATGTTTGTCTAATCTATATCATGAATTGAAAGATTGATAGTATGATGCATTTACACAAGGCTCATCTAATAATAAGAATACCATACAACACCAATCTATATAAAAAGATATGCAATAAAATCCACAATCCACACAAACTTAGCAACAAAGTCATTCCTCATAGAAGTAGTATGGGAATGTTATTAAAGATAATGATTCCTCATATGAGGATTTTGTTTGTGCTACACATAAAACTAAGGATATCCCTACTCCAAATTTAATCTGGTACATGGATTCAGGTGCCACAAGGCACATGAATAGCCATAAAGTTTGGTTCACCACTTTGAACCATTCATCATATCATGGTGATGTATCTCTTAGAGATGACACATTGTATAGTGTTTAAGGTACACATGACATTTCCTTACCACTTGGTAACCATGGATGTATAATTATTGACATCTTATATGTTTTAATCCCATTTTTTAAACTATTATCTGTAAGTCAATTACTCAATCACAACCTTATGGTTTAATTTGATTAAAAAAAAACTAAAAAAATGTGTCTCATTCTAGACAAGTTTTAAAGCTTGAATTTTTTTGTAATAGATTCTAGTGTATCCTAAATGTTTTAGCTTGATATTGTCAATAAATAAAATCAAGCTCTAGTTGTCAAAGATACTAACTCAATCAATATATGGCATATGAGATATGAACATTCAAGATTTTGATACATGAATGCATTAAGTATACACAATATAAGGTATTGATTATGGAATGAGTACAAACAAACTTTGAATTAATCTAGAGATGAAGCTAGTGATCATCCAATCCTTCTTAGAATTACTACTTATTAATATAGTATTATTGTACATGTGATTGATGACAAAATATGCACTCAATAACTTTAAAATAAGCTTAATAATCTTACTAGTTTTCATTTATGATTACCTAAAATTAAAATCATAAAATAAAAATATGCAAAAATAAATTCCAAAAGGAATTATGGTGCCACACTTTTGCACCATTTTTTATTAAATAACTACTAGGCCAAATTTAGCTAGTTACAAAGAAATTGCATAATAAAGAATAATAAGTGAAAGCATACAAATAACTCATAAAAAAATTAATATAACTAAAAATAGAATAAGATAGCTAAAAACATACTCAATATAACAAGATTGACTTAGTAATAATATACATAGATACAATCATCATACAAGGTGCCTCTCCAAGAGATAAACAAAACACACACACTCACATGCATACTAGACAAGCTAGGTGCCCCAAATACCTATATAATAAGATGATAAATCAATTAATATTAAATTTAGTTCACTAAGACTAATAAAGTGTACCCCACCTTTTTGAGATGAATGGCTAATGATTTGATCTTAGTTAAGTACACATTCAATAATCTGGACTCTAACTAACACTTTTAGTTATTTTTTAGGAAGTTGATGAAAAGTGGTCTATGATATAAATAAATTAAATAAACCCATTAAACTAATAATATAAAAATGAAACTAATTTTAATATTAACAATCAGGTAATGATATTGGCATCATACTCAACATTCCCCCCTTTGAGGAAAAGAGAAGAAATGCCTATCAACATTCCCCCCTTTGAGGAAAAGAGAAGAAATGCCTATCATCTCCTTAAGTCTTCCATGAATCTGCTTTGGCAATTCCTTGGTGAAAATATCAAAAAATTGATCTTCACTTCTCACATACTCAATGAAAAAATGTTTTTCATTAAACAAGTCTCTGAAAAAATGATGTTTGAGTTTAATATGTTTGGTTCTAACATGGAAAACTAGATTATTAGACAACTGTATTTCCCCATTGTTATCATAAAAAATATGTGTTGGCTCAAGTTGATTCTCTCTAAAATAACTAAGAGTATTCTCAACCATAATACTTATATGCAAGGTGATGTAAGATATTTATATTTAGCTTCAATATAGGATAATGCAGTTGTAGCTTATTTATTTGATGACCATGAAACTGACCCACTTTCTAATGTAAAATAATAACTTGAAGTTGAATACTTGTCATCAAAAGATCCTCCATAATATGAATGTATGTATCCAATTAGACATAATAAACTTACTCATCTAAAATTATTAATATGATTTTAATTTCCTTTTATATATCAGAAAATTATTTTTACTAATTGTAAATGTTTGAGTGATGAATTGGCCATAAATATAGAAAATAGTGAACCCCCATAACTGATATTGGGTCTTGTCATAGTGATATAGATCAAACCTACAACCCCTATCATTACATTTTCTCCACTTCCAATTGGAGTGTCCATGGGCTTAAAGTTTTTAAGATTATACTTATTTAACATGTCTTGGACATATTTGGATTGAAAAATGAATGCTTGCTCTTTATTTCAATGAATTTACATGCCAAGATAGTAACTCATAAGTCAAATATAAGTTATCTCAAATTATTATTTCATATCTTCCTTAATTTTATTCAACATCTCCATAGAGCTACTTGTAAATATCAAGTCATTTAAATAGAGACAAACATATAACACATTAGAATGAAATGCTTGTATGCAAGGAGTTGGTTCATTTTAACTTATTTCAATGCCTTGATTCAATAATCAAATATAACTTCTCTATAATTCAGTTTTTGGATCTTGTTTCAGCCCATAAAGATTTTTCTTCAACTTATATACCTAAAACCCTTTACCCTTTACCTCACAACCTTATGGCTGCCACACATATACTTATTATTCAATCACTCCATTTAAGAATGGAATTTTGACATCAATTTAAAGGATTTTATATATTTTATGAGTAGATAAAATTATAATAATTATTATAGTATCTTTATGTGCCATGGATGCATAAGTTTCTTCATAGTCAACCCCATATATTTATGTACATCTTTTTACAAATAGTCTAGCTTTTAGCTTGTAATTTGTACCATCACTCTTGAATTTGGTGTTATATACCCAATTGGTTTCAATTAAATATTTATCAAATGGATTTTAAATAAGATTACATTTATCATTCGTCACAATTGAATTTATCTTAATTTTCATAGCATCAACCCACTCTTTCCTTTGACTACTACATAAATTCTAGGTTCATTATTCGTAGATGAAAATGCAAACATAATATTCTCCTCATAAGAATCATAAAATAAATTAAATTCATGATGTTTAAGCCTTGTGATCCAACTATCATAGTTTTGACCTAACATATGATTGGTTGGATGTGGATTTAACAAACACTTATACTTATTTGGAATTGATGAAGATGGATTACTAGTCTCTTGGAATGAGCTAGTATTATTTCTTGTTGAACTAGAAACATGTGTATGACTTTGTAATACCTAAAAATAAAATTCAATAGGTTTCTAACCTTAAATTATGAACTCTTTATATAAATGATAAAAATCAACATACATCTCATTTTCAAAAAAATTACAATCCATAGAAACAATAGTGGATTTGCTAGTAGGATTAAAAAACTTGTATGCTTTGATTTCATAACCATATCCTATGAAAATTTGAGAAATAATTTTAGGATATGTTTTTTTCCTATTCTCATCAAGAACATGTATAAAATATAAAAAAACTAAATACCTTTAGATGAACTACATCTAGTTTTTTACCATACCAAGCTTCATAAGATGTCTTATCATTGACTGCCATTGTAGGACTCTTGTTAATGTTGTAGACTACTATTTTTACTTATTCAATTTAAAAAGAAATTTACATGTGATTATTATCTAACATAATAATTGATAACTCTATGATGGATATATTATTTATTTCTTCTTCACTATTATGTTGTGGTGTGTAAGGATTAATTCCTTTTGATTCCATGTGAAGAACAAAACCCATGAAATTCATTAGAAAAAAAATTATCCTCCTCTATTTATTATTAGAGACTTGATGAAATGTACACATTATTTTTTAATCAAATTTTTAAATTTAAAAAAAAATGAAAAATATCTTTTTTATTTCATCAAAAATACCCACATAAACCTTATTACATCATTTATGAAGAAAATGAAATAAAAAATCTTACCAATACTTATGAAAGACATTGGTCCACATAAATATGAATGAATCAACTCCTAAGGTCTGTTTAATCTCCATTTTATGATAAATAAATACTCTCTATGATGTTTCCAAAAAACACATGACTTTCATGCTTCAACTTTCTTTGAATCTAGCTTGGAAAGACCTCTTACCATACATTTTGTGTCAATAATATGTAAACTCTTAAAACTAATATATCCATGTCTTGAATGCCATAACATGTTAACATATTAAATGGTGGATAAACACGTTATTTAATCATATTTAACCTTAATGAAAACATATTATTCTTTTCCATATAGGATTTTTCAATTAATCTATTTATAAGTTTCTTATAAAAAATAGAATAAACACTATATTCAAAAAGTAGTTTGAAACCTTTTTATACTAATTGACCAACACTAAGAAGATTATGGATCATATTTATATAAAAATAAACATCTTTTATTTCACTATTACCTTGAATTGTGGTGATTTTCAAGTTGCCATTTCTTTCAACTTGGATGGACTTTCCATCTCCCAATTGCACTTGCCTTTTGAAGGAATCATCTAACTTGTTGAAACCATATTTAAGATTTGTCAAGTGATTTGAGTAACTTAAATCAAGAAACCAAAAATTATTTCCATCCTATTTTTCCACGTTACATATGAGACAATAATTTAAGTGTTATTTATCTTCACTTTGCTCATCTTGAAATGCCTTCTTTTCATCCTCTTGATTAGCTTGATTCTTAGCTATTAGTATCTTGTAATATTTTATAAATTTCCTTGGTTTTTTTAAACAATGAAAAGTATAGTTTTTATTTCTCTTACCTATGAAATTTTTTTGATCTCTTCCCTTTGAATTTTATTTTTTTGAACTCCTTTGATTCTGATTTTTTTTTTTTTTTTTTGATATTTGAAATTTTTGCCTTAGTTTCAAGTACCTGTTCTTAGATCTCCTGCATATAGTCTCATCTTTTTATCATGGGATAAGATAGAACCCACTAACTCAAAAATAGTTATAGTTTTAATGTCCTCACAATTATAGAGTTTTCATGATATACAACTATATTTGAGTCACATATATATCACAATTTTTCTTACCATGACCCTATCTTCAATTTTTTCTTCATAAACCCTCATTCTATGCATTATGTCAATTATCCTTATGCAATATTCTCCAACTCTTTCATTATCAAACATTTCAATTTTTTAAAATTAATTTTAAGAGTTAAAATTTATACTTATCTTACCTTAATAGAGTGTTGATATGAAGTTTCCAAGGTATTCTATGCCTCATTGGCATTTTTTCATTCAATAATTATTGAATAGATGCTTGTGTATATGATGATATGAATGTTACAAACTTCCCAGTTGTAATTAAAAAAATTGTAGTATTTTTTTAAAAACTTAATTGAAAATCATTCAATTAAAATAATAGAAATATAAATCAAATTATATTATTAAAACTTAAACTATTAAAATTCTAATTTTAATTCTGAATGCAATATAAAGTATTACAACTGCATGGAAAGTATATACACTATGACTTAGCCACAATTGGTCTCATAAAACAATAATTTCTACTCATGTACAATAAAATATTACATTTAAATTTCTAGTAGGCATTCAACCTTTATATAATAAATAGATACCCAGCTCTCTAAAGCTTGATTTGAACCAACTCATGTATTTCTGATAATCTCAAGTGTAGTCTCTAGGTAAGTACTACAATGGGGAGGGAGAGCATCATCTGAGTGATTTTCCACATCAACCATATAACATATATCCCCTACAAAATCCCCTATCAAGGAATGACCCTCCATTCATATATAGGTAGATAGAATGATGCGTGAATCTAGAGAGACATATTAATACCCCATGTCCTATAATATTTATACTACATGATGTGTATCATAAAAAAAATACATTTCTAACATGATATCGCATAAAATTCAAATCAAACATATAAAATGGAATTGTCAATCTAAAATTAATTTGACCAAATTTTTTAAATAACAAATGATCACCTGGATCGGTCAATTTTGTAACACACCACTTGATTGAATTATCCACATCCAACATTGCTGATGCTAAATAGGCTAGTGAAGTCTGTCTCACTACCTGTTTAGCATTATCAATATAGAAACCATAATATATATAACATAACATAGTATAAAAATTAAAATATTCATTTAGATTATTCCTAATAGTAGAAATGTGAACATGCTAAATACACAAATAATCTTAACTTTACATTTTTTCTATCAAATTCATGTAATGAATCTAAAAACATGTTATTTTTATATATATAATAGATATAACAAATAAAATCCATACAAGATCATACTATCTTAGTATGCTATACACAAGGACCATAATTACATATACAGTAATAATAGATATAAATAAGTATAATTAAAACAAGATCATACCATCCAAGTATGCTAAACAAAAGGACCTTAATTACTTATTTACATATAACATATATTATAAATCATAGTCTAAACTAGATCATACCATCTGAGTCTGCTAAATAAAAGGACCACAATTACTAAATGTCTTGAGTAACTTACTACTTTAATAAACAATAATTCATGATTTTAAATAGAACCAAGTTTAAATTGGTAACCACCAAGTATGAAAAAAGGTAATTCCAAATAAAAATTAGCTTTTTCTAAGTTATCAACAACTTAAGCATTAATTTTATAATTCTAGTTACAAGCTTTTCGTATACATTTTAACTTAACTAGTCATATTGAAAAATTGGGTTTATCTCAATTATTTAAATGTAATCACATACACACTTCTACAATATATACATATATATAAATTATTTATATATTTTTATATACCTAATTTAACAAAAGATAAACCTTTTAACATATATTAGAAATGTAATTTTATAAACATATCTAATCATATAAAATAATCCAAAAATCCATATAAATATTTTAGGATGTGTTTTATATTTCCTATAAACTATTTCCATCTTATGTACCCAACTAGGTTACCTAGTTTTTTCAACTAAAACTACACAATAAAAATGCATAAACTCAACTGAAATATGCTAGTTGCCACTCCAAACTTTTCTATCGACTGTTAACATTAGTATTTTGTTTATGAGCAATTTAAAGTTATCCAATCTACTTATAATTTTAAACCAAAACACTAATATCTAATGTATTACATCCAATCTAATATTATATCCAATGCATTACAGCTAGTCTAATATTCTCAATCAGTGCTTTAGATATTTTAAAATCTTTACATTAAATTTCTTTTGGTTGACTAGTTGTCTACAACTTATAGTAACAATGTTCACTATGAATATCATTTTTGCACAAACATATAAAATGATATAGTCACCCCTTGAGACTTTTTTTTATATAATAGATGTATAATGAATTATCTCCAAGGGAATAATATCATATCTAGTTACATAATTCTTATTTGTATGCTAAATTTTATATGATCACATTTCTTTATTTATACAACTAATTTCAACCGTATGAGTTCATATATCATATTTATACATATACACTATATATATAAATTTTATTCATATATAGATTTGGAAAACATATCAATTTTGTATATATATACATCTATCATATTTGATTTGGAATATACAATGACTCTCTCTCTCTCTCTATATATATATATATATATATACACTCCTAAATATGAAATCATTTTCTATTACTTATCAAAGGTTATTAATTAGGGCTAGGCATATCTTATCAATATTAGAATAAATCAATGGAATATAATAAAGACCATTATCATGTCTAATAAGTCCTAAAAACCTTGCCTAATAAAAAACTACAAACTCCCTCCAAGATTTAATATAAAAAGAGGTTTTTAACAACTCATGGCTAATCATATCATAAATAGATACCTATGAGTTTTGTTTACAAAAGGGTCTCTTGGGTTTAGGTGTACGGGTCTGTGGATAGTTGAGCCATCCACATAGCCCTTCACTCAAACCCCCCATTTTTTATATATATTACCATATAAAACTAATAAAACCCATAATAATATATACTCATAAAAATAAGTTACAGAATTATCACCAGTTCAAAATACATTTTTTTTTAGCTATAAGGTATCTTAATTGGGCTGAATTTTTAGATTTGAATGCAAGGGTCTATGGATGCATGATCCATCCATAGATCCATCCATTCAAACCCCATGGGTTTATACCTTAAATAAAAATATAACATAAAAACCCATAATTATTTCCATTCAAAATCATATTTCTAATAAGGAATTTTAAATACAGAACCAACCTGAATCAACTCATTATTTTCTATGAAACTAACTCCTTTATTCTTCACTCTAAACCCACTCTATCAAAATCTCCTTTCTTTCATTTGTGTGTCATCTAAAATCCTCCTCCCTTATTAAAACCTCATTCACCCTATTCTACCTTTCCTCAAGTTCCTTGCATGCCATCTATGGTGGAAATTATTGTTAACCCCAGTTGTATGTCGAGTTCCATAGTCAAATACCATATTCATGTAGTTCCTGCTTCAGCTTGAAACTTGTACTCAACCAAGAATTAATCAAGTAAAAAAAATTTAAACCAATCCATTCGAAGTTAATTACATGAAAAACTAATATAATCATGCCAATTATAATAAGGTCATCATTACTAACACTAGGTAAGCCATCTAGTTAATAGGTTCATTAAACACCATAATTTTTAATTAGGATAGTTCACATAGGTATTTAACATATATAATATGTCAACACTAATAAATAATACATGTCAAAACTATGTTCAAATAATACATTCTATATTCACTAATAATTTGTTGATTCAACTTTAAAATTTAGTTTATTATATCTGATTACCTTTTGAAATATTCATTGAATAACATATTTTACTAGAACACCAAGAATAGAATCTCACAAACACAATGATTATAACAACCATGTAGAATCTATCTAAAACTATAGAATAATGAATTCATTCCTTTTTAATGCACAAACTAAAACATGATCAATGCAAACTATTTAAGCAATCACAAGAATATAACTAACAAACTATGTGAACATAAAGAGTTAACAAGTCAATCTATGGTGGTGTGAGTCTGGGTCACTATTAGTCCCTTTTGTCATCCCCCAATCATCCCATCTGCTCTATTCTCTCCAATGATGCTCTCCCTCATCATGCTCTGAGGGTAAGATCAATCTTGCATCGACCTCAAAACAAGTAGTTAGTTAGTTTGAGTCATCATCTATATCAACCAATAATTTAAAACTAACAAATATACATCCACAATGTACAAAATAAGAAAATATAACTATCACATAATGTATACTAATCAACAATATCACTATCCCATAATAGTAAATGTCATAAAGCTCAAATCAAATCTAGAATAACTAGATAATAACCATACTAATCCACATATTCAAAGGTTATAAATCATAGGGTGAAATTGGGATGTAACATCCCTCACCCATAAAATTGGTCATCATCTCGATGACACTTATTCAAACAATAGTTATAAATATTAAAAAGAGTAACAAAAATAACAACATAGTATCAAGTATTAATCATGTAAAAAAATATAAAAATAGCCTATAGAACTCATCATAGTCTTCCCAAGTAGCACTATCCTCAAAGTATTGGTCCCACAAGACTTTACACTATGACACCTCTCTATTATGTAAATGAAGTTTGTAAGTGTCAATTACTCTGATTGTTTCTACCATGACCACCATGGGATACAAAACTTGCAAAGCATTCTAATCCAAAACATGTTAAGGATTATCTATATACTTTTTGAGATATGATACAAGAAAAAATAATGTAATAGAGATAGGGATGGTGGAAATGCAATCCTATATTATATAGGATTGACCACTTCTAACACTTTGAAAGGTCCCACATATTTAAGTGACAATTTTATTGATTTTTTGAATTTGATTGACCTTTTTTGTGGCTCAATTTACAAAAACACTTTGTCACCAATAGAAAACCACCTATCTTTCCTCTTTAGATCAATGTAACTCTTCTATCTATCATTAGCCTCAACTAATCATTTCTTGATTACTTCTTCTTGATATTCTAGTTTAGAAAGCATCTCGGATCTGAAGACTACCCTATTTTCTAACCTGTCCCAATTGATTGGTGTCCTACACCTCCTCATATACAATGCCTCAAATAGTGCCATCTTCAAATCTAAATGGTATGAGTTGTATAAAAACTCAACCAATGGGATAAAATATTCACATTTGTATTTTTGATCCATACAATACATACATAGAATATCCTCTAAGACCTAATTTACTCACTCAGTCTGAACATTAGTCTCTAGGTGATATGCAATACTAAAATTTATCTGTGTACCCAAAGCTAAGTTTAGATTTACCCAAAACCTAGAAGTTATCTTTGGGTCATGATTTGAAATGATCTTCTTTGGGAATACATGCAACCTATACACTTCCTTTACAAACCTCTTTACAAGGGTAGGTACATCATTTTTCAAATTTCTTGGTATGAAATGAGCCACCTTGGTTAGTTTGTCCATAACTATCAAAATCATATCATGCCTATTCTATGACATTGGGAACCCTTAGGCAAAGTCCATGCTAATCACTTTCCACTTCCACTTTGATATATCATGCATATATAGAAATCTATAACTTGGACTTAGTTGGGTGATAACTTGGACTTAGTTGGGTGTTCATGTTCAACTTTTACTCACTAACATTCCAAACAACATGACATAAAATCTACTACATATTTATTGATTATCTTCTAAAAATATAGAGGTCTAAGCTCTACCATGAGTTTGGTTACTCTTGGATGTTCTTAATAAGGAGCATTGTATAACTCTTTTAACACTGAGCTCCATAGATTCTCTTGATCTAGCACATACATCCTCTTATTGAAACATAGAATACCATCACTCTCAAAACAAAATCCTTTATATCAAGGATTATGAGCATTATCAAAAATTATTTTCTAACCTAATCATAGTATTCATATCTTGGTGAAAACTTAACCATAATATCTTTGAGAGTACTCTTAATAGTAGATATAACTAATATGTACCTTCCATGACTCAAAGCATCAAACTTATTTGTTCTCTTTACCTTTGATGTAATTAATATCAAAGTCATAGTTGGAAAGAAACTCTAACCAATGTCTTTGATGAACATTCATATTTGGTTAGGTGAAGATATATTTGAGTCCTAAGTTATCAGTCTTGAGCTCAAATAGTTTTCCCAATAAATAATGTCACTAAACTTGCAAAGCATGAATAATTATTACAAGTTCAAGATCATGAGGGGAATAATTCACCTCATGAGTTTTCAACTTCATTGATTCAAAAGCCACTACTGCATTTCCCTACATAAGGAATCCTCATAAACCTTCTCTTGACGCATCTATGATCACTAAAAAACTGACCATTAGGATTAATAATTCTCAGCACTAGTGCTAATATTAGTCTTCTTTTCAATTCTTAAAAAGCTAATTCACATATATCTAACCAGACAAAATTTTGGTTCTTCCATTATAAGTAGGCAATTGGATTAGCTATCATACAAAAATTTAGAACAAACTTCTTGTAATAGCCTGCTAATCTCATGAAACTCCTTACCTCATGCACATTTATCAACATTTCCATAATGTATCTTATCTTATATAAATGTATAGAAATACCATATTTAGAAATAACATGCCCTAGACACTATACTCTCTCTTATAAAAATGCACATTTAGACAACTTTACATATAGTTTGTGCTTATACAACTATTGTAGAACTAATTCCATATGTTATAGGTGATCTTCTTAATTATTAGAATATATAAAAATGCCATCCAAAACTACCAACACAAAATGATCTAAATAATCTCTAAACACACTGTTCATGAGATTCATGAATGTTGGTGCCTTAGTTAACCCAAAGGGTAACACCATGAACTCATAATGCCCATAACAAGTTTTGAAAGCTATTTTTAGAATATCCTCATCCTAAATCCTTAATTGATGATATAATAATCTAAGATATATCTTAGAAAAGACCTTTAATCCCCACATTTTACTAAAAAGATCATCTATATGAGGTAGTGGATACCTATTTTTGATATTTGCCTTGTTCAACATTCTATAATCAATGTAGATTCAAAGAGTACCATCCTTATTCTTCCTAAAAACAATTGGTGCATCCCATGATGACACACTAGGCCTAATCAACCCCTTTGATAAAATTTCATGGAGTTGATCCTTTAATGAAACCAACTCAGTGGTTGTCATCCTATATGGTGCCTTAGACTTTAGTTCTAATCTAGGTATGGTGTCGATAGATAAATTGAACTCATGTTTGGGAGACAAACTTGGTAATTATTTAGGAAATACATCATGGAAATATCTAAGAAATTGGTAATCTTTGAGAGATGGTTCCTTAAGTTCCTCCATTTCATTTATATTAATGAGAAATGGATGGTACCTTTTTTATTGAGCCTTTATGAGTTGCATTGCATAAATTTGTCTAAGCTTTAACTCTCTATTCTCTATTAGACATGCCTCCATTCCATCACCAAGAATAGTTTCATAAAAATTAGGACTCACTTTCTTCATATCCATAGATAACTCTATAGCTACCTAAGCTCTCATATCCTTCTAATTTTCTTATTTAGCAGGATGCTCAATAGGTAATTCCTAGTGTTATTTCTTGCCTTGGTCATGAACTTCTTGTTTCAGGGCTATGATTCGATCCTTAGTATCATTTATGGCTGTGAGGATCTGATCAAACTTTATTGAATTCTCAATTACAATTAGATTAGGATCATTTTGAGGGTGGTTTTCATTGACATTCAAAGGAACCTCATTTGATGCTCTTGTTTGCACCATTTTTCTTTTTCACTAAATAGAAGAATACAAAAACATTAGCACTCATAAGTCCTAAATTTTGAGCCTAAGCTCTAATACCACATGTTACAAAATTCCTAGTTGTACTTAGAAAAATTATGGTATACTTAAAAAAAACTACTTGACAAGCATTAACTTAAAATCACATAAATATAAATCAAATTATATTATTACAACTTAGAACATTAAAATTCCAATTTTAATTCTAAATGTAATATAAAGTATTACAACTACATGGAAATTAAATACACTATGACTTAGCCATGATTGGTCCCATAATATAAAAAATAATATTCATGTACAATAATATATTATATTTACATTTCTAATAGGCATTCAACCTTTATATAATAAATAGATACCCAGCTCTTTAGAGCTCAATTTGAATCAACTCACATATCTCTGATAATCTCAAGTGTAGTCTCTTGTTAAGTACTACAGTGGAGAGGGAGAGATCATTTGATCACTTTTCCACATCAACCATGAATCATCGATCCCACACACAATCCCCTATTAGGGAATGACCCTCATTTCATAGATATGTAGATAAAATGGTGCAAGAATCTAGAGAGACATGCTAGTACCCTATGTGTTGTAATATTTTTTTTACATGACATGTATCATAAAGAAAATAAATTTCTAACATGATATCACACAACATGAAAAATCAAACATATTAAATGACAATGTTAATCTAACATTACTTTAGCCAAAAATTTTAAATAACATATGATCACCCAGATCAGTCAATTTCATAACACACCACTTGATTAGATTATCCACATCCAACATTGGTGGTGATAAATTCTATCTCACTACCTATTTAGTATCATCAATTTGGGACCCATAATATATATAGCATAACATAGTACAAAACTTATAAGATTCATTTAGATTATTCCTAATAGCTGAAATGTGAACATGCTAAATATGGAAATAATATCATATTTACATTTTGTCCATCAAATGCATGTAATGAATGTAAAATCATGATATATATATATATATATATATATATATATATATATATATACACATACATATATATATATATACATATATATATATATATATACATATATATATATATATACATATATATATATATACATATATATATATATATATACATATATATACATACATATATATATATATACATACATATATATATATATATACATACATACATATATACATATATATATATATACATACATATACATATATATATATATATATATATATATATATATATATATATATATATATATATATATATATATATATATATATATATATATATAGCAAATACATCCCATACAAGATCATACTATCCGAGTATGTTATACACAAGGACCATAATTACATGTATACTAATAAAAATATAAATAAGTACAATTTAACAAGATCATACCATATAAGTATTATAAACAAAAGGACCTTAATTACTTATTTACATATAATAGATATTATAAATCATAATCTAAACTAGATCATACCATTTGAGTATGCTAAATAAAAGGACCATAATTACTAAATGTCTTGAGTAACTTAATACTTTAATAAACAATCATTAATGGTTTTAAATAGAACCAAGTTTAAATTGGTAACCACCAAGTATGAAAACAAGTAATCCCAAAAAATAATCAACTTTTTCTAAGTTATCAACAACTTAAGCATTAATTTTATAATTCTGGTTACAAGCTTTTCATATACATTCTAACTTAACCAGTCTTATTGCCAAGATAGGTTTATTTTAATGATTTAAATGTAATCACATACACACTTATGATGTGTGTGTGTGTGTGTGTGTGTGTGTGTGTGTGTGTGTGTGTGTGTGTGTGTGTGTGTGTGTGTGTGTGTGTGTGTGTGTGTGTGTGTGTGTGTGTGTGTGTGTACCTAATTTAGACACACACACACACACATCTACTCATATTTGATTTGGAATATATAATGACTCTGTGTATATATATAAATATATACCCCTAAATCTAAAATCATTTTCTATTACTTATCATAGGTTATTACTTAGGTTTGGGTGTATCCTCTCACTATTAGAGTAAATCAATGGAATAGAATAGAGATATGGGACCAGTCGTGGCTGAGTCATAGTGTATTTACTTTCCATGCAATTATAATACTTTATATTTTATTCAAAATTAAAATTTGAACTTTAATATTTTAAGCTATAATAATATAATTTGATTTATATTTCTACAATTTTAAGTGAATGCTTGTCAAGTAAGTTTAAAAAACATTATTAAAATTTTCTAAGTACAACTGGGAATTTTGTAACATGATATCACACAACATGCAAATCAAACATATGAAATGATAATGTCAATATAACATTACTTTAGCCAAAGTTTTTAAATAACATATGATCACCTAGATTGGTCAATTTCATAACACACCACTTGATTGGATTATCCACATCCAACATTGGTGATGCTAACTAGGTTAGTGAAGTTTGTATCACTGCCTATTTAGTATCATCAATGTGGGACCTATAATATATATAACATAACATAGTAAAATACTTAAAATATTTATTTAGATTATTCCTAATAGTAGAAATGTGAACATGCTAAATATGAAAATAATCTTTACATTTTTTCCATAAAATGCATGTAATGAATCTAAAAACATGCTATTGTTATATATATATATATATATATATATATATATATATATATATAACAAAAGGACCTTAATTACTTATTTACATATAACAAATATTATAAAGCATATTCCAAACTAGATCATACCATCTGGGTATGCTAAATAAAAGGACAATAATTACTAAATGTCTTGAGTAACTTACTAATTTAATAAACAATCAATCATGGTTTTAAACACAACCGAGTTTAAATTGGTAACCACCAAGTATGACAACAAGTAATCCCAAACAATAATCAACTTTTTCTAAGTTATCAACAACTTAATAATTAATTTTATAATTTGGGTTATAAGTTGTTCATATACATTCTAACTTAACCAGTCCTATTTCTAAGCTTAGTTTATCTCAGTCATTTAAATTTAATCACATACACATTTTTTGAATATATACATATATATATATATATAATCTCTTTATATATGTGTATATACCTAATTTAGCAAAAGATAAACATTTTAACATATATTAGAAATGTAATTTCATAAACATATCTAACCATACGAAATAATTAACAATCAATATACTTTATGAACAAGAATTTCATTCCCATCATATAAATATTTTAGCCTCTATTTTATATTTCCTATAAACTATTTCTAGCTTATGTACTCAACCGGGTTACCCAAAATTTCCAACTAAAACTACATAAGAAAAATGCATAAACTCAGCTGAAATATGTTAGTTACTAGTCCAAACTTTTCTATCGACTATCGACATTGATATATATTTATGATCAATTTAAAGCTATCTAATTTACTTAAAATTTTAAACTAAATCACTAATATCCAATATATTAAATCTAGTCTAATATTATATCCAATGTATTACAACTGGTCTAATATTCTTAATTAGTTGTTTAGATATTTTAAAACCTTTACATTAAATTTCTTTTGGTTGACTAGTTGTCTACATCTCATAGCAACAATGTTCACTATGAATATCATTTTTGTACAAACATATAAAATGATACAGTTGCCCCTTGACACATTTTTTAATAATAGATGTATAACAAATTATCTCCAAGGGAATAATATCATATCTAGTTATAAAATTCTTATCTATATTTTGAAGTCTTTTGATCACATCTCTTTATTTATACAACTAATTTCAACTGTACGCATTCATATTCATATATATATATATATATATATATATATATATATATATATATATATATATATATATATATATATATATATATATATATAGAGAGAGAGAGAGAGAGAGATTTGCTCATATTTTATTTAGAGTATAAAATGACTCTATGTGTGTATATATGTATATATACACACACACACTCTAGAATTTAAAATCATATTGTATTACTTATCATAGGTTATTTATTAGGGATGGGTGTATCTTATTACTATTAGAATTAATCAATGGAATATAATAGAGACCATTATCCTCTCTAATAAGTCCTAAAAACCCTACCCAAGAAAATACTATGAACTCCCTCTAGGCTTTAATATAAAAAGAGGTTTTCAATGACTTTTGGCTAAGCATATCACAAATAGATACCTATTGGTTTTGTTTGTAAAAGGGTCTCTTGAGTTTTAGTATAGGGGTCTTTGGATGGCTGAGCCATCTACAAATCCCTTCACTCAAACCCTACCTTTTATATATCTTACCATATAAAACTAATAAAACCTATAATAATTTATACTTAGAAAAATAAGTTATAGAACTATCACTAGTTCAAAATACATTTTTTTAGCTATAGGGTATCTTTATTGGGGTGAATTTTTAGACTTAAATGCTGGGGTCTATGAATGAATTATCCATCCATAGGGCCATCCATTCAAACCCCATGGGTGTATACCTTAAATAAAAACACAACATAAAAACCCATAATTATTTACATTCAAAAGCATATTACTAACATGAAATTTTAAATATAGAACCAACCTAAACCAGCTCATTCTTTTCTTTAAAACTGACTCCCTTCTTGAATCTAAACATACTCTATCAAAATATCCTTGATTTCCTTCGTGTGTCCTCTAAAATCCTCCTCTCTTCCTTCTTAAAACCTCATTCACCATACTCTGTTATTCCCCAAGTTCCTCACATGCCATCTATGGCGGAAATTACTATTAACCCTAGTTGTACATCTAGTTCCATAGTCAAATACCATATTCTTACAGTCCCTAATTTATCTAAAAACTCAAACTAAACCAAGGATTACTCAAGACAAAAATAATTTAAACTTAACCTTTCTATCAAAGTTTCCAAAAAAACAATCCATTCGCAGTTGATTACATGTAAAACTAATATAATCATGCCAATTATAATAAAGTCAACATTACCAACACTAGGTAAGACATCTATTTAACAAGTTCATTAAAAATCTTAGTGTTTGACTAGGATAGTTCACATAGGTATTAACATAGATAACATGTCAACACTAATAAATGACACGTGTCAAATCTATATTCAAATAATCTATGCTATATTCACTAATTATTTATTGAGTCAACTTTAGAATTTAGTTTACTATATTTGATTACCTTTTGAAAGATGCATTAAATAACACAGTTTAATATAACACCAAGAATAACATCTCATAAACACAATGATAAAAAAAACCATAATCTATCTAAAACTATAGAATAATGAATTCATTACGTTTTAATTCACAAATAGAAATATGATCAATGCAAACTAATCAAACACTCACAAGCATATAACTAGAAAAATAGATCAACATAAAGAGGTAACAAGTCAATCTATTATGGTGTGTGAGTTTGGGTCACTAACAGTCCCTTCTATCATCCTCCAATCATCCCATCTACTCCATCCTCTCTGATGATGCTTTTCCTCATCATGATCTAAGGTTATGATCAATTTTGCATCCACCTCACAACAATTCGGTAGTTAGTTTGAGTCATCATATATATATATATATATATATATATATATATATATATATATATATATATATATATATATATATATCAATGATGCAAAATTAACAAATATACATCCATAATGTATAGAATAAGAAAATATAGTTGTCACATCATTTATACTAATCAAAAATATCAATGTCTCATAATAATATATGTATTAAATCTCAATTAAAATAAATAATAATTAGATAATAACCTTACTAATCCATGGATTTAAAGGTTATAAATCATAGGGTGAAATTGGGATGTAACAATGAAGATAAAAGAAATCTTGTGCATCAACTTTTTCTTCTTCTTGTTTTGTTCTCTTTTGATATTGAGTCAAATTATTACAATCTAAAGTTATGTTTATCCATGGAAAACATTCTCTCAAACTCCATCCCATAAAAGTATTCTCTTTAACTAATCTCTCTAATATTCAATGTTATCACATTTGAAAATGAGAATATTCATAGAATTAAAATTCATAGAAGCCACAATTCTCTTGATAATGGCTTTAAACCATTTTGAGCCTTTATTTAATGAGGTTGTGATACCAAATTAAGTTTTTTTAGTATGGAGGGAGTATAAATTAGTTTTGAATTAATCTAAAAATGAAGCTAGCGATCATCCAATATTGACCATAATTACTAGTTAATCTAGTAATGTTGGAAGTGTAATTGATGACAAAATATGCACTAAATAACATAAAATTAAGCTTTTGAAGTGATTTTACTTTGTGAATACCTGAAATTAAAATTAGAGGATATAAATAAAGAAAAATAATTTTTAAAAGGAATGTTATATCAATGTAAGATAACTAAAAATAGACTACGATAACTAAAAATGGACTAAGATAACTAAAAATAGGCTTAAGAGAACAAGTTTAACTTATTGATAAGATATGGTCATCATGTAAGATGCCTCTCCAACAAATAATAAAAACATGCACATTCACATGCATACTAGACAAGATAGGCACCCCAAATCCTTGTACAATATGAGAATGACTAAAATAATATTAAATGTAATTAATTAAGTATTATAAAGTGTGCCCCACCTCTTGGGGTGAGTGGATAATGATTTGAGATCAATTAAATACACATTTAATGAACTGGACTCTAGCTAGCACTTCTACCTATTTTTTAGGAAGTTACTAAAAAGTGTTCATAATCAACAAAAAAAATTAATCTAAGACATAACTAAATTAAATAAGCCTAATAAAATAATTTAACACAAATGAAAATAATTTTAACATTAAAAATAAAGTGCCAATATAGGTATCATACTAAAAAACAACATGGTAAGAGTCCGTTCCTCATTAAAGAAGACCACTAATTTTTACTCTAGTTGTTTAGATGAAAACAATATAGAGCTCCATTTGGCACAAGTACATATTAGGAAAATGGTCCATTGGATCTGGTGCACACTGATGTGTGTATACATTTCACTCCTAGTGTAAGTGTTTTTAAATATATTCAACTCTTTGTTGATGATTACTCACCCAAAATGTGGGTATACTACTTGAAAACCAAATATCAAGCTTTCCAAGTATTCAAATAGTTTAAATCTCTAGTTGAGCGATAATCTAGTCATCACATACATATCATATACTCATATCATGGGGGTGAATACACCAAAAATGAGTTCTCTATGTTTTTAAAGGCATGTGTCATTCACCATTTGCTAACCTATCCTTATATACTACAACAAAATATTTTTGCTAAGTGTTTCAATTATACCTTTATTGAAATAATGTAATGCATGTTAAAATATGACCACCTAACACATCCATATTGGGTATAATAATTTCACACATTAATTTAATTATTGAGCCATGTACCCACCAAAAATATTAATGGGGTCACTCTAATAGAAGCATGGTCTGGGAATAAAGCCTTCTATCTCCCATCTTCATGTTTTTGGTTGCATAGAAAATATGTACTTTCCAAAGATGAAAAGGAAAAAGTTAGATTAAAAATATTTACAATGTATATTTCCTAGGTACAATGAAGAGTCAAAGGCCTACCCACTCATGGATCCTATGACCAATAAGTTATATATTAATAAATATCTTGTCTTTGATGAGAAGGGTAAGTCCAATCAAACCTCCACATATATAATTGATAAAAGAATTAGTCCTATACAAATTTCTAATTTTGATATTGGTAGTGAGGATGAGAATAAATATGATGGTCAATGATGTCCACCAACTCCACCACTCAATAATATTGTTAATGAATGCCCAAGTGGTATACAAGTATAATTTGAGATGCAAGATTGGGTGGAGTCCTAGATACTTCCATTTCTAGACCAAGTACTTGTAGCATGGCTCACGAATAGGTGAATTTTTCCTTTATGAGAATATATAAAAATCATTTGAACCCTTAATGATTTATGAATCCTAAGACTCAAGATATTGGAAAGAAGCCACAAATGTAGAGTATCAATCATTGTTGAAGAATAATGTGTGGTAGCCTATTAATCTTCTAATAGGGAAAAAGTCTATTAGTTTCAAGTGGGTATTTAAAAGTAAGTAAAAATAAAAAGGTATCATTGATAAGTAAAATATAAGAAAGAAAGCATTGATTATGAGGAGAATTTTAATCTCATAGCAAAGATAAATACTATCAAAATGGTCTTTAATATGGCTGCATTGTTTGTATAGAATGTCTATCAGATGGACATAAAAAATGCCTTCTATAATGGATATTTTAAATAATAGGTCCACATGAACCAATAAATGGTTTTATCCTACCTGATCAAGAATAAAAGGTATCTAGACTCATCAAGTCACTGTATGGTCTCAAGCATATTCTCTGAGCATGGTATATCAATATTGACAAGAATGTCATTCAACATGGATTCAAATAAAGTCCATATGATCCAAACTTATACCTTAAGGATCAATGGAGGAGGTTGTGATTATTATTATATATGCCAATGATATAATCTTGACTAACGTCTCAATGAAGATGATTGATGCAACAAAGAATGATCTTAAGTGATTGTTTTACATGAAAGATCTTGGGATATTGCACTACTATATTAATTTGGAGCTATGGTATAAAGGGAATCACATATTTATGTATAAAAATAAATATTCTAAGATAAATCTCAATAAATTTTATATGATGGATTGTAATCTTATTTCAACACCCATGGAGATAAGACTTCAACTATCTCATTCAGATCCATCACCACCAATATATTACATTCTATATCATCAGTTGATGGGGAGTATCATTTACTTTACTTACATTAGGCTAAATATTGTCTATGATGTTATTTATCTTTCAATATTTATGCAATAACTAAAGGTGAGTCACTAAAAATCAATAAAGTGAATATTGAGATATATTTGAGGTAATTTAGAGCATGGTATAGAATACAAGAAGAATGATAAGTTCTTCTTGATAGGATACATGAATTCATATCATGAAATCACTATTGATGACAATAAATCCACATATATATATTTTTATTTATAGGGTTTAGTCTTATCTCATGGGGGAGGGAGAATCATAACTTTGTTTCTCTATATTTGAATTAGGTAGAATATTGTGCAACAACAAGAGCTATCAATGAAGTAATATGGGTAGGTTGTATACTTATAGGACTGAGAGTACCATAAATTTAGTCAATGATTTTATATTGTGATAATCAAGGTGTTTTAAAACTTATTTACAATCCAATGTTTCATGAGTACATGAAGCACATAGAAGTTCAAATCCATTTCAAACACAATCATGTTTAATAAAACAACATTTATCTCCAATTTTTTCCCACTCAAGTTTAGTCTATAGATGTCTTAACCAAGCCATTCACACATGATAATTTTGAGACATTCAAAAATTCTCTCTCTTATACTCTTATGTATATGATGAATTCAGGGGGAAATGTTAGTAAAATTAGTTAGATCATAGTCTAATAAGTGTATGTGATAATATTAAATGTAATAAGTTATGGTAAAAATATTAAATGTGCATATGTAGGTTAGTCACATATGTCACCACATTTTATAAATTCCACCATTAGTATGGATAATAAGAAAATGAGGGATAAATCTTGTTATATATATATACCCTCATCTTGATGCACTTTTACTATTATTTTGATTATAAGAAATTATATTTTTTGCTATTATGTGAAATGTTTATTCTTTCAAAATAGGTCATTATATGTTGACATGTTGATCAACACTAACTTATGTATAAATATGGGATTATTATTATATATTCACATTCATCTATCTTTGTTTACTTAGTATTTGAGATCATGAACTTTGAGGATGTGCACAACTCCATAAATTAATATCATTTTCTTTGAAACCTTAAGTGTTCTTATGAGGGATATAAACCTAAAAAAATAAGGAAAATGTAATGGGTTGAGTTAACTAAAAATTCCCTCATTTTATGATTGACCACTACCTATGTATTTGATGAGGAGGGAAATCAATCTACCCATAGTTCTCCCACCTAGTGTGTTTGTGCATTTATGCACCTTTACTATATGTATATAACTAATGATTGAAATTTTGATACTTGAAATTACTTAATTTGACTTGGATTTAGTGTTCTTAAATGTTTTTGTATTAATCCTAATTATAGACTATAAATTTTGGAGGAATAAGGGAGATTTGCTTAGTGCGCAATTGTGTATAGATCTATTCTAGATTAGTTCCAAGTTCCTTTTGAATGAAACCTTGATTTATGTATATACGAGTCCAAGTAGGTAATTTATCATGTCATTGAAATACTAGGAAAATTAGTCAACCCTAAGGTCATATTTTATTCAAAAAAATAGCCATCGATAGGAGTGGATTAATAGTGACTAGATTAAGTCATTATTAACTGGTGATACTAATCGAATTTGGTAGAACCGACCTATGTATAATTTGAATAAACTAAGAGTATATAGATGTCTATGTAGGATATTTAGCACATTGAAAATAAACTATGAAATTATTTTAGGTGTGTAATAGTATAATGGAAGGGTCGACCCATGATATAACATTCAAGTGTGAGAGAATGATATATTATTACCTTATTTGTGTGCTCAAGTCATATGTGGTATATATGTGTCAAACTTGTCATTATCAAGTACAAAACACCAATTTTTAGTATCTATAAATTCCACCCATTTTTACTATATTAATGGAATTACTAGAGTAAAAGGATATAATGTACCTAAGTGTGTACAACACACTTTACATTTGGTACAAATCTCTAATTGTCTAAGTCACTCAATATCAAAACCTATAATAATGTGTAGTCAATGTTCATAGATTGATAATTTTAATCTGAAATTGGATTTTTAAATGTTTGAAAGAACAAGGGTTAGATTACAACTGTGTTAGTGAAAACCATGTTGTCTGTGTAACTTATTAGAGCTTATGCTTCCTTGTTGAAGCAAATGGATATTTGGGGTGATTGTGCCCAAAATTTATGTAACTCTAAATGATCTTTGGTTTTCAAGGTGACATGTCTAACCCTAATGAATATGGGGAAAAGTACACAATTTAATAACCTAAATAACTACACAATAAAAAAGATAACCATCAAGCCAGGTTCACTCAAAGAAACTGAATCAACTGTTATAGATGACTTATAGATTCAAATGTATATTTCACTCAAATTTCTTCAAGTTCGCTACATGTAAAAAAATGCATGATTAAAAGGTGATGAAAAATGTTCATGCTCCCATAATAAATTGATGTTTGATTTTATAGTTTCACTCAAGGTAAAACAAAATTAATGATCAAAAGAGAATGAATAATGTTCATGCCTCCATCATGAACCTAGGTCTGATAAGTGTGAAGTGGAATGACAACCATTTATCATTCAAATATAAATTGTATTATTGTGTATGTGTGCATGAACTAATATCATGCCCACTGAATCGGTGCTAACTAACATAGAATTCTATGCATCTATATGTTAAATTTGAGAACCTATATCTCAAATGTATGTATATGTGTAATCTTGTAAGTTACATTCCTGTAAATTTTTTACATATACCCATACATATTCACCCAAGTGTGTATAAATTTATTCTCAATTATCTATAAAGTGATTGCATATGCATGGCCTATGCCCCTCATAATTTATATCAATGTACCCATATTTGTGAAGTATCTAAACCATTTTGAATCTCTCAAAGTTTTACTCTAATATTATTTTTTATTCATGGAGGTTTATGTTTCTATGACAATACCATTTTAATTTTCCCCTTTTGAGATGAGGGATGTATCTTGTAAATCACTCATATCAAAATAAGAGTTAATTGTATCATGTCATGTATAAAGATAACATCATGTAGTATCATGTGAATATGTGGAGTGTATGTCATCATAGTAATGTATATGTCAATGAAGGCACGTGTGTAACATATGTGATGTATGGCATAAAAGTGTCATGTCTAGGTAGATGTATCAATGAGACATGCAGTAGAAGGATCACTAAATAATACTACATAATTAAAGTTCATGATATGGATCATGGAACCATTCAATTTCAACAATCTCAATAAGCATAAGTGTTATCTCACATATAATGTCAAGGGTCACATACAAGGGACATGAAATATGTTGCATCAAACAAGGCAAAGGGCCATACTCAAATGACATAAATATGTCACAAACAAAGGAAAATATCCACACATAATAGAAAAACACAAAATAACCTATCATATAATAAATTAACAACTTCAATGGATCATAAGATAAGGGAACTAGTGTACAACATCCATATGTAGTAATATCACATATTAGTATTACAACATATCCATATATCACTATGTAAGATATGAGTAACAAACAATGCATGTGTAAAAAATATATGTATCCCAACATGGTATAAAGGTCATAAGAATGTATACCCTGTATTAGTGAAACCAGTGGAATAAGATGCCCCTAGTTTTGGCATGGCCACTAGGCAAAGGAGAGTCCACATCTTATGTCCTTGTGTAACTTATATATTCTGCATAACACTCATATACCATGAAATGCATGTGTGTATGAAAATGATATATCATGTACTAAACATGTGATAGATAACATATGTAATTAGTGTAATCTAGTAATAATGTCATGCTCAAGTCTTGATTTTAGATTTTTTGAATATTTTGAATGTTTTTGAATTTTTTAATAATTTGATTTTTTTTATATTTTTAGAATATTTGGAATTTGTAAAAGCTAATAAATGGTCCCATAAATGGGAGGATCATGGGGAGTGCTTGTATCATATAATAGAAGGGGACCTTTTTCATAGACGAGAGGTATCAATTATGGGTGGGTTTTGATTTGAAAAGAATTCAAATGGTGTGATACATTTATCATGATGACTACTTATGGAACTAAGTGTATGGTGAGTAAATCTAGATGTCTAAGGACTCTATGGGGTCTATTTCATATTAGGAGGATGTCTCAATGTCTATGTTCATTATGAAACATGTTTAACTATCCACAATGCTAATTGAATATGTAATACAGGAGATGCTTGCCTTTGTGTGCCTTAAGTAACTTTCTGATGTGATCATCACCAAATATTTGGTTATTTATGAGGCTCAACTATGTTCTTATGAGCTGAGTGTATAGATAAATATTGTTTATGTGTAACAACTAACTCTATTTAAGGATATTTAATAGGTGTATCAACCATCTTTGTGTAATGATCTTAGATAAGTGTATCAACATTCTATGTATAATGATCTTAAATAGGTGTATCAATCATATCTATATATTGATATTAAATAAGTATATCAACTAATTTTGATGGTGGTGGGGGTGGAGGATGAGATATCATTAGTTGTAGAGGGTACTCATATTGTACTCCTATAACTATGACTACTCTATTATAGTTAATGTAATTTAGGCATCAATGAACTATATAGGGGACTACACAAAGTCTCTACATCCAAGGACATACTAACATGTCAAATACTCTGTTACTATGTAGAACTAGGAATGGTGTTGGTAATATGGTTGAGGCTACTTAAAGAGGTAAATTTATGCATCTCAAATTATTCTATTTTTTTCCAAAGAATCATCAACTACTTTTTGTGTATCTTGTAAATCCTATCACATATACCCAAGATAGTGTAAAATGTCATAATGTAAATATTCTAACTTGAACCATTATCGATCATGAAACTTTATATGGGTTGTTCATTGATATAGGCATGTATGAAGAGCGCATGAAAATATGAATGCTCATCAAATATTTCACTATCATGAAATGTGATCATGGGTCATTATGGTGAAGTATTAATAAATGTGCCACTAATATCCTTTATTGGATGTTTATATATTATTGGTGGAGGATGCATGTTATATGCATGATATACCCACAAAGTACCATTAGGTTATGTTATCTCATGTTTATGAAATATATTATTAAAGATATTCAAATTTTAATTTCCATTATACTATAGTCTATATTCCTCTATAGAGGTGCTCAAATTGATAATTTTATCATATATAAATCATGTATATTTTTCATAAGTTTCAAACATATGTTCATTAAATGTCGTGAAATATGATGATAAATGCATTATAATCATAGTTATTTGGTATAGGCCTATTTGGATTGAGATATTGAGGGAGGAAGGAGTGGGACAAGGTTACACTCAAGAGACTTCTTTAATGGTACACGAGGATGTGATGGTAATCTTAAAATAATCCTCTTTGGTGGAATAATCAGTTGTAGTTGGTTGTAGTTTGTGATAGTGCTTTGACTATAACCTTCACCTTATTCAAGTTATCATTTGATTTTACATTATAAATTAGTTGGTTTGATTTTTTTTATTGAATTATTTATAGGAGTAGATATATATTTGATTTTGTTCAAAGTAATTAATCTGACTTATTTGTCCCCCAATAAATGGCATAGCTCATCTAATGATTTGAATCTCTTGAGTATAATGGATTGATGTAGTGATGATAGAAATATTTGCTTGAATATTTATTGTAATTCATTATCAAAAATATCATTGATAATAATGGATATCATGGTCTTATATCAAAGTACATAATAATTAATTGGTTCATTAGACCCTTATTTGAGATTAGTAATTTATGCGCAATGTAACTTCTCATCGATGTTGATGGAAAAACTTACTAGTAATTGGTCAACCAAGGGGTTGAATTCTCATATGGATTGGAGGGGGAGATCATAGAACCATAAAAATGTATAGTGTTTTATAATTATTAAAAAAAATTGGTTAAAATTTTGTCTTTATATGCATAGTCCAAGTGTGCTACATGGAATTATCTAAGACCTATTATTCAAGATCACTTTTACCTTTGTATAATGGAATCTTGGGAGCTAAAAAACCTATTAGTAAGGGTAGGTTTAAATATTATAGTATAATTGGATATGGATCAAGGTTCATAGATCCATAGAGTGAATAAATCTTGATACACCTTGTTATAGCTATAAAACCTTGACATGTAGAGTTTTAAAAGTTTATTAAAGGGAATGTAAAGTGGATGATGTTGGTAATGGAACATGTGTAGTCATCATGGGAGGAGTAAAGATTGTTTGTGTAGGACATAATAATTGAAATATGTTGGATTCCTAATGTTTCCCCAAAACTTTGGGTGGATGTCACATAGATCACTAGATGTGTGGGCATATGGATAGTACCAATAATAAAGGTCTAAACACTTAATGTGTAAGTAATATCTTGAAAGGATTGGTTAATAATAATATAGATATTTTATTGTTGTGTCTAAGATGTAGTGAGCTTAGTTTTATGTGTGGCCTTATATGCTATGAACAACTGGATAATTCTGCCTATATCTTTAGGACATAAACATAATCCTTGAAAAAAATTGGATAAGGCTTTAGATTGGTAAAAATCTACCCCATTAATCTCATTGGGATCAATTCTATCTCAGACCTCATAATTATATTGATCATTATGTCAATTTTTATTATCTTAATTATCATGTTATAATGGTGGCATATAAATATAATAATTTATTTGCACATAGTCATGAATACTTACCTCATCAAAATAAGAAACATTCATTGATCCAAGAGGATATGTGCTTAAAGATATTACCATAGTTCACCAATATTGTATATCTATCCTCACACTAACATAAATAATGTTGACATTAGGTTTCTCACCTACATGTGAATTTTTAAGATTTAATTCCACTTTTGTGTTGATAGTTAGTGACACCACCACATTATTTGGTTATGAAGTTATTGTTACCAATTATTTTAATAATTCAATGGATGATTCTTATCCATCCTTCATATATTAATAAACTTACATTTTTTAAAGTTGGTTACATAGACAAGAATGAAGTTAGGAAGTAAATAGACACTAAACATATGATATTTTAGATATTATACATAACTTAACATAATGCAACTTTGATATTACATTTATACATTAGTTTCCATCTTCTTTGTTGTCCTTATACTTTAGTGCATTGCACTTTAATATTATATGTCATTCATAATACAATTCCATTCATAACCATAGTGAATCTATTGAGTAGATTTTCCATTGGGTCTCCTCCTAGGCCTCAGATATATGGTATCAAAGCATACACACTTCATAAAATTTCCAAGTGGTATCATAGTGTATATGTACTTCATCTCTATTTTTATACCCATCCATACAATGTATGAGTATATGAAGTCAGGGATCGAGACTCATGACCCTTAATCATACCTTCCTTCACATCATCAAATAGGGGACAAATATTTAATGATACCAAATTTAGAAATGTTTTAGAAAATGATAGAGGATGCATTACAAAGACAATGAGATGATTTTTAAGAATGTCATGCACATGAATAATCAAGTATCATAGATTGCTTCTTGTTACTTATAAATCAATATACTCCTTCCAATACCTCTCATTTTTATTGGCCATTTGGTGGTCAAATGACATACAAGGTATATTTCAATATACACATCCCCATGTTTGAATTCAAAATAGATTAAAATGAATTATATAAATGGATTAACCTAATATGTTCATATTATGTAGTTAATTAATTATTTATAAATAAAATATTACATTCACTCTTCTAAAATTTTATTTATCAATAAATAAATGGTGGCAAAAAATTTGCACTTCACATAAAAACTATGAAGATGAAGTTAACTTAGACACATTTGTAAACATATGGAATGGTTTATTATAAGCACTCAAATAAACCTATTATTCTGTTGGTAACTATGATGACCAGGACATTAATCTCTCTCAGTTGCACTAAGGGAAATAATAATTTGTACAACAATACACATATACATTTCATACTTTTGTGTCTAAAATAAATATTTAGGATTAATAATAAAAAATTATTTTGAATTATAGGTTAGGATTGAGACCACATAGCCAATTAATTATGAATTTATAGATCTCTTCAATTAAATAATCCTACATATTTGATTTCAAGTTTGAAGCAAAAGCCAAGGCCAAGACTACAAAAAAATATTACAAGTCTAATACCAAGCAACTCTCTAAATATTCCAATCATAATTATTAACTAGGGAATAACTCCTTGAACCCTCTAAAAAAGAAACAAAAATCATCAACTAACTAGAATATACAGTCTAATACTAGAAAGGATGTTTAGTTCATAGCTCTACCAATCATTTCAATGAAGAATGCAATGCTAAGAAGACCCTAATTTCATAGTTTGAATGATCAAAGACAAGCACCAAATCATTGGAGATAGGAAATAAGGTCATGGATTATGAGCCTAGTGTCATGGTGGGTACCAAAAACATCTCTAGTACCCATAAAAAAATAGAGAAAGTAAAAATATTATTCCATTCTTAAATGTGGATCAATGCTCAACCAATACAATTCATATTTGACAAAGGAAGTTAGAATAACATGATTTATTATAAATTAGTTCATAGATTAAACTTGATACTAACACATCACCCATACTAATACTCTATTGGATGGTTCAGTGCTAGATCTAATAAACACATCACTCAATAATGTCAATTAGTAAACAACATTAGGCATTTTCAAGATACCATCCTTTGTGATGTCTCTCCATTATAGGTATGTGATGTTTTCCTTAGTAAACCATATAATTTACATCAATGTATATTCTATGATGAAAACCCTATATATTTTGTCATAGATGTTAGTTATAAGAAATAATGCATACCAACAGTAGTCCCTAAGCTATCACTCATTAATTTTAAGTAGTGTAAGAAGCTAGTAATGTCTAGTATGAAGTTTGTGATTTTGATGGTAATATATGAAAGTAGGAACATCATTACAACACTAATACATACTATAGTTCCTCTAGTAGTAACAAAAAATACCTCAAAGTTGAACTGCATGAGAACAAGGATATATTTCAATTACTAAAGGAAGTGCCTACACACTATGCAGTGAGGTGCACTATTGATTTGATCCATGGAATAACTCTATCTAATGATTATTTATATCAAAGATCATTTTTAGAGAATGAATAAATGAAGCAAAAAATCCATGAAATCATGGAAAAATGATATATTAGGCCCAAATCATCACCTTGTAGCAATATAATTATGCTTGCGCTAAAGAAAGATGACATATTCACCTTATCTTCTTATTTTTTATCTCATATCATTTAATTTTATCTTGAATAAAATTTATATTAAGGGGAAATTTTATGTAATGTCAACTCCCTTATTTTTTTGTAATATTTTCTCTTCTTTTATAACCCAAAATAAAACTTAAGGGGGAGTGTTGGATATTAGTATTTATTTAGGATAATTTAGGTTATTCTTAAGTTTGTTTAGTTGTACATTTTTTATATTATAATAAATTCACTTATTCTAAATTTATGAGGTGTCACACATATTTTATAATTTTTTAGGTAAAATTGGAGTTGCATGTCACATGTAAATTCCCCCACACTTGTCATACACATCCCTCTCACTTTATAGAGATTAGGGATATTTGGCACACACAAGAAGGTTATGTAAGTAACTCCTCTTTTGTTATAGATATTTTTAATGAGTTATCTCCTCTATAATTATACACTTGAACACAAGTTCATCTTGAGATAATTATGTATTGAGGCTCATCTATCTTTTCTTTTCTCTTTTCTTCCATTGGTATTTTACTTCAAATTTTTTTCTTAGCAAGCCTTCTTAATATGTGTTGGGTTTTATTCTAGTGAACCAATATCCCCACTTGAAAAATATTTTGTATCACATTTATGGTTGCTTAAATTTGAGATAACATTATTGATTTGTGTATTTTTTATTTAATATATTCTATTAGTGTTTTTATCTTACCAAATATTTTAACATGGTACCAGAACATGTTTAATTTTAACTTTAAATTTGAGTGTGTGTAGGATTTTCGATAGAGAAATTTTATTTTTTACACTTTTTTTTGGCAAGGGTTTACACCCTAGAAAATGGTTTTTAGTTTTTATTACCATTTATCTCAACCCATAAATTGCATATTATCAATTTTTATCACTTGCATTCTAACTTTGACATGTAAGTTACTAACTAGGAGTTTCTTAAAGTTGATTTTGAGATTTTTTTAGCTACTTGCATCCTTAAAATTCACCATTTTTATTTTGTCTAATTTACAAGAATTTTTTTAAAACTATAACTCTATTATTTTTTTATATTCAATATTAATGCAATCAAACATTTTTTCTAGTTTTCATTGCTTTTAAACAAAAAATTAATTGAAATCTATGTTAACACCTTTTTTGGATCAAAAAAGTTAAGTCTCTTTGTTTACATCTAAGATTGACATCTTATTATATTTTTTTGGTATAATATTTCACCTCTCTCAAAGATGTGCACCTTACTAGAATTACACTTTGATTTACATGTCTAGGCATTTCATTCTATTTCTTCAAGCTTTGGCATTTAATTGTAGTACCATCCTTTATATTGGCATTCAAATTTTTCCCATCTTATCTCTTTTTTTGTCTTGGTAATATGTTTTGGTATTTTTTTAATATATATTTTTGGCTTTTTTCTATGTGGCACTTTCATTTTACTCATTTTTATTTTTTTTGGCACTTTAATAATTCTACCTGGTTTTTTAGCTAAATGGCATGTTTGAATTTTATCTTAGTTAAATTATGCTTGCATTTTTTACTCTCCTATAACACCTTAATTTATTTTCCTTCTTCTCATTAAATGAATTTTTTGAAAAGAAAATTTAATATGTTAAACTTTTATTTTTCTTTAATATGATACTTTATTCATGAGGATTTTTTTGATAGTCATAATAGTTTATTTTTCTATTTTCAAGTTTTTTGTCTTACTTTTTGGCCTACGCTTTTGTCTTTTTTAATTTTTTTTATGTCACTCTTGTGAGGAATTACATGCAAAATTAGATAAAGGACAAGTGGTTGTAATTTTTTTTTTTTTTTCAAATTTTGTTTCTACCATAGAGGGTGCTACTTCCAAAAAGGAGATTTTGACAAGTTTTTTTAGTTTTCAAACTCTAACACTTGGATCTAATGCCTTCCTTGTTGGCTACACATTTTGATAAATGTGGTTATTCTCTAAATGAATTCATTTTTTACCCTTCTTTTTTAAGCCATTTATTTAAAATTTTCAAATCCAATCATTGAAAATTGTCATTTCATTCCTTTAAGTGCCTTTCTAGTCTTTATTTTGTGATAGAATTATTGTCAATTTGTATGATCTTTTGATCTTTTGGTATATAGTGTTATTGTGTCAAAGTTCACATTTAACCTATTTTCCTAGTGGCATTCTTTATCATAATTTTATTAAACATTTCAAATATAATTCCATAATAGTGGAATATGTGAATTAATAACACTTCATTCTACTTTGATAAGGATGTTGTCATTCATACCTTTAAGTTTTTTTTCACATAAATTAAAAAATTTATTTCATGTGAAATTTTTATATTAACATTTTTAATATATAAAACTTTGAATCTTTGCCAAGTGGCAAGTGATTTTAAAAAAAAAAATGTTTTATTCATTTATTTATTAAATTCAACAAAAGTCAAATTTTTTAAAATTTATTATGGGATGGATGCAACATAATGGTATATTTTTGTATTTTATTTTATAAATACTTCCATATGATTTTAATATAAATTATTTTAGAGAAACTTTTTAAGGACTTTAATTTAATTTTCAAAGTATTTATACAATAACATTCATATTAATTTATTCTTTCACTCATAATTTTTTAAAGTTTTATAAAAGTTTTTGAAAAAAATAATGTGGCTCTAAGACCCTGATGAGGCTTTAATTAATTGTTTTAGACAATAAATTACTAAAAAATAAAATAAAATTATTTCTTTTAATCATCAACTTGAGTGAGAGTTTTATTATTGCAAACCTTACATGATGAGAAAATCCATGAAATTCAAAAATTTATTGACTTCCTCACTACTCAAATTGCATATTTTGAAAATGCCTAAATATATAATGTTGATTTTTCACCTCATAAAGAGCATATTACTTCACAATATAATGTCTCTAACCCTGGTTTAAAAACTATGTAATCTATAGTTTACTCTAAGGGTGGTCTTGAAAAACATGAAAATGATATTGTTGAGCCTATTTTGCTTATATCTAATACAAATTTTCAAGGCTTAATTTTAATGACTTTAGTAATATTTGGAAGTAGTATTGTCCCCCTCACCAAACTAGATTACAAAATAGTGATTTTCAATCTCCTAAGACTTATTTTGATTATAAAACTTCTTGTGCTCATACCTCAGTTAAAAATAGTAAAATTTATGAGAATTATGGTAAACGCGGGCATCATATTTCTAAATGTTTGAAATTGAATATATGAAAGTATTATGTTAAATGAAGTCATAAATTTTTTCATCTTTGGAAACCACTAAAACACTTAATTCTAAGTTTAAACTAATTTGTATCACTAAAGCTATGGTATCTTCTTGAGATGTGTACATGTTTTATTTTGATAATTACTCAATTGATTCAAGTAGGATATATTTTATGAAAAGTGACACATATTATTTATCTCACTTTTGATAAGTTTAAAACTCAATTTTTTATGCATTCCTTACTTTTGTGCTTAGTTCTGATAAATTATTAGGAAATATACTTTGTTTGAAGCTAATTATTTTGGATTAACTTATTTATCTCATGTAAAATTACATACTTTTATATGAAAGTTATATTTTGATCCTTTTATCTTGATTTAGATCTAATTTTATTACTTTCGTTATATGTAGATCATATTTTATGTAATTTTGTTTACTTACCATGATAGACTAGTGTAAATATCTATTTTATAGATACAATGGATCTTTTATTACCATTTCATTTCTTGTTGGGGTATTTTTTCATATGCAGGTTAACCATTTCATCCGAAGAGGATTATTAGATATTTTTTATGATCACACATTTACCTTTACAATATTCTTGGTGATACCTTATCTTCTTCTTTTTTTTGTCACATCATTGTAATTCCTCTTGAAGGAAGTTTCCATTAAGGGGGATATTTATGTAATGTCATCTCCCTTATTTGTTTGTAATATTTTATCCTCTTTTTTAACCTAAAATAAATATTAATGGGGAGTTGGATATTAATATTTATTTAGGATAGTGTAGGTTAATCCTAATTCTATTTAGTTTTACAATTTTTATTATAAGAAATTCACTTATTTTGGATTTATGAGGTATCACACCTATTTTGTCATTTTATAAGGAATCATGGAGTTGCATTTAAAATATAACTCCTCCCACACTTATCACACACATCGCTCTCACCTTATGGGGATTAGGGACATTTGACATAGATAAGAAGGTTGTCTAACTAACTTCTCTTTCCTTCTATCTCTATTTAATGAGCTCTCTCCTCTCTAATTCTATACTAGAATATAATTTCATATTGAGACCCTTGATTATGGATTTAGGCATATCTATCTTCTCTATAATCATTTCATCCATTGATATTGTACTTGAATAATTTTGATTAGCAAGCCTTCTCAATACATGTGGGGTTTTATTCTAGCAAACCAATTCCCCCACTTAAAAAATATCATGTCTCGCATTTGTGGTTGCTTACTTGTGAGGTAACACTGTTGCTTTACACATTCATTATTTAATATATTCAATGTTATTTTTTGATCTTGATAAACAATCTAACGTGACACCATAGCACCTTTTTTTAACGTTGAAAATGAGTGTGTGAATGCTTTTTAGTGGAGAAATTTAGTTTTTTTACACTTTTTACAAGGGTTTACACTATTAAAAATGGGTTTTAGTGTCATTTACCATTTATCTCAATCTTTAGATTACATATTATCATTTTTTAAATCTATTTACATTCTAACTTTGACTTGCAGGTTGCTAACAAGGAGTTTTGTAAAGTTGATTATGATATTTTTTCAGTTTCTTGTATTCTTGAAATGCACCATTTTAAACTCTTTTGGATAACTTAAAAGCATTCATTTAAAATTATAATTTTTTTATTTTTTTATATTCAATATTAATGAAATCAAATAATTTTTTTGGTTTGTATCGCTTTCAAACAAAAAACTAATTGATTGTTTCAAATTTATTTTGTTACCTTTTTTAGATTAGAAAAGGGGAGTCTATTTATTTACATCTGATATTAGCATCTCATTCTATTTTTTACAATATTTCATCTTTATCCAAGGTGTGCACCCTGCTATAATTACATTTTTATTTTACCTATCATGGCATTTCATTATATTTCTTCAAGCTTTGTATTTAGTTATAGTGTCATCCTTTAGATTGTCATTCTAATTTCTCCCATCTTACCTCTTTTTTTGTCTTCATAATACACTCTAGTATTTTTTTTATATCAATATTTAGCTTTTGCTTTGTGTGACACTTTATTTTTTTCATTTTCATTTTGTTTTGGTGCTTTAATACTTCTTCTTAGTGTTTTTACTAAGTGACATGTTTACATTTTATCTCAATCAGATTATGTATACAATTTTTACTCTCATATATCACCTTAATTTAATTTCCATATTATCATTAATTGATATTTCCATTTTTAAAGGAATTTTTAATATACTATAGGCTTATCATTATTTAGTATGACACTTTCTTCATGAGGCATTTATTGTCAATCTTAACAATTTATTTTCTTTTTTTAAGTTTTTTTGTCTTCTTTTTTGGCCTGTGATTTTGTCTTTTTTTTTTTTTTACATTTTTTTTTCTACCCCTCTTGTGAAACATTCCATGAAAAACTAGTTGAAGGACAAGTAGTTGTAGAAATGATATTTCAAATTATGTTTCTACCAAATAGTGTGTTACCTCCAAAAAGGAGCTTTAGATGAGTTTTTTTAATTTTCAAAATCTGACACTTAGCTCTAACACTTTCTTCATTGGTGACACATATTTAATAAATAACATTCTTATTTAAACACCTTATTTTTTTTTACCTATTTTTCTTTAGAAAGTTTTATAAACTTTTCAAATCCAATCATTTAAAAAATGACATTTCATTCCTTTAAGCAACTTTTTATTCTTTAATTTATGGTATAATTTGCTTCATTTTCTATGATCTTTTGTCACATGGTACTTGTTAGTGTTCTACATTTGTACCCTAGCTGAGAAGGGGATTGTTTAGGTCCTCTTCTCAAATCTAGTCCAACATGGGACTGACCCAAGGCTATGGGTCACCTATCACAGGGTTAGACCTCTAGGGAAGGCTAGCTTCCTTTTGGATCTATCACCTAAACTAAATTCTAACTAGGAAAAGGGAGAGAGAAATGGGTAACAATGCATAAAAAAATGTAAAAGAGGTGATGCACTGGTAATGTGGTTGTTCATCCACTCTACTAAAATTCTAAAAAACACTAATGAGATTAGATTTGTAACTCCAAATGGTTATTTATGCATTAGTATTTCATGTAAAGGTTCACCAAATGATCAAAACCTAAGGGAAGTGATGGAGAGGCGTAATTCAAGGCACTAACCAGTTAATGTATCCACTTGATAACTTTAATAAAATGACATTTAACACTAAAAATGACCTAAAAAATAATATAATCTAGTAGCTAAGTGAGATAAGGATTTGATAAGGGAGAGAGTTCTACCACATATGCAAATCAATCTGATATTGACATACTATATCAAAATAATAAAATCTAAAAAGAGATTCCTTTATTTATTTCAAGAGGTTACAAAGATCAAATCTAGGCAAAGTCTAGTCATACCCAAGAGAGGTATTATGAAGCTATTTTTAAGGATTAAAATCCTGTATTTATAGAAAAAAGAAAGAGAGAGAGTTGTGTATTAAAAAAATCCCCAACCACTTTTGATGGATTAGCATTCTCAAGGATGTTGAGTTATGGTATGATCAATAAGGAATAAATTATATAAAATAATTGAATTCTCATTATCCTTATCCATCCACTTGGTGCCTTCTTGAAACTCCATGATATCATCTAATGATCTACTGACAAGGATCATGTCTTAAAATTGGCATAATTATGCCACATCTACTTTAGGTTTCCAACTAATCTGCTCATTGAAAAGTGACCCTGATGATAGGTGAGACATGTCTCCCTATGATCACGTTTACATTTGCATTTGTTCTACTTTGAACCTGGGTCCATTATATAGTCAAAAAACCAATCTCAGATTATTGGTTTTCACATAGTCACAACATTCATAGAAAACATGTAAATTGTTTGACCTTGCTTCTTAATCAATGGTCTCTATTTTAGGTCCAAACAACCTATTTTACCTATATAGAACTATGATAGAAATTCTTGGTCCCATTGGTTCCATCTGGATCATATCTATGCTCTAATTTTTTTGAATTTACATGCCTAAGTTGAAAAATACCTTATTGAATTTTGTCAAAAATATCTAGTTTTGCCTTTATTTGATTAGCCATCAAAAATTGACTCAACCCATTTCATTGTGTGCAACTATATTTATTATTATTAGTCTTGTAGATTCTACTAAATTATTGAATATACTCACACCATTAGATTTTTTCTATGAGAATATACATGAGTCCTTGATTTCCTACCATAAGATCCCTTTGACATGTTGTCTTGATCACTTCCTATTAGATCAAGATGTATAAGCTTACATGCACCATAGATCTCCCTGATCCCACTTTCCTCTTAGTTATTACACTCTATTATATCATTGGTATGATTGAACATTGATCATTGATTTGGTGTAGACTAATCCTTTTATCATTGAACCCACACCATTAGATCGTGTCTAACTTTTATATATTTAAAGGCTTTAACTTGGGGACCTTTTGACTTGTTTGACTCCAGTACAAATCATTAGATCTTATGTGTCAATATGTAGGCTCATTCAGACCATTAGATCTTGATAAAATTTAAACCTTTTAACGGCCTTTTTAACCCAAATGGTTACTTATCATGGCCTAAATATTATAATCACATGAACATCTTATTGAATTCTTGAATTCATGCATGCTACTAGATCTTTGTTCAAATTAAATGTAGACTGTCGATCTTGAACCCATTTGAATACAAATAACTATCTACCATGACTTGAAATTTATTGTCTAAATAAATGTATTTGACATCCATGTGACCATAAATACATATTTGAAAACTAGAGATCATCTTCTATGCTTGAATTTGACACTTGTAGGGCTATCCTATAATTTTTTTGAATTCAAATGGCTTTTTGTAGCCTAAAATTGACATTTATGCAACTATCTGCACCATAAATTCTATGGGATATTTCCTTCAAACCCTTTGCTGAACATTTTTTTGGGGGCACCTTCCTTGAAAAAATACCCTTTAGAACCCTTGAACTAGACCATTTTCCCAAGAAATAACCCTTCAATAAAATTTTATAGGGCACTTTGTCGAGAGAATAACCCCTCAAGACTTTGTCTGTAACACTTTCTTGAAAAAAATGCCCTTCAAGATTTTTGTTCAGTCCACCTTGTTAAAGACTTATCCTTTGGAAAAAGTGTTTGGGACACTTTTCTGTAGAAATGACCTTTCAAAAAAAATGTTTGGGACACTTTTCTTGAAAAAGACATCCTTCAAAAAAAGTGTCTAAGACACTTTTCTTGAAAAATATATCCTTCAGAAAAGGGTTTGGAATACTTTTATTGACAAAAATACCCTTTGAGATTTCTATATCATACCACTTTCCTGTAGAATGACCCTTCAAGAAAATTATTTGGATAATTTCCTAAAAGAAATGATCCTTAGCCTTTTTTGATGTGAACAATTTCTTTGAAAGAAATATGTCTTTGTCTTTTACTTCAAACATTTTGTTTGAAAGAATTCATGCCTTTGAAAACTTTGTCTCAGACAATTTGTCTAAAAGAATTCAAAACTTAGCCAAAAAAGAGTCTTGAAATAAATTAGCTTAGTAAAATAAAAGCCGAAAAAAATTGCTTGAGAGAATGAACACTTAGTCAACTAAAAGATCTAAAAGAATTTAGCTTGGAAATGAAAGCTGAAAGAATTCCTAAGTAAAGAATTATCCCAAAAATGTTTTGTATTTATATTTTCCAAGGTTTATAATCCTTTATAAACTTGTACTTGAATTATTGCTTGATCCTGCCTAAAAGAACTATGAAAACCTGAAGCTTGTGCAGGGTTGTTCCATGACCTTGAACTTCTTGGTTTTACCATGAAGCTTGACCATATTGAATCTTTAGACCACTCTTCAATTAGGATCTTGCTCCTTCCACTGAACTCTTAGACTAGGCACATTTTTGGTATGCAGGCCAAATTTGGTCAATAGTACCATTATGTAAAAAATCACATTTAACCTTTTTTATTCATGGCATTCTTTATCATAGTTTTATTAAACATTGTAGATATAGTTCTATAATAATGGAATGTGTGAATTAATAACAATTTAATTTGATAATGATGTTATCATTTATACCTTTATGTTTTTTTTCATGGCAAGTTTATATATTAACCTTTTTAATATATAAAACTTTGAATCTTTGCCAAGTGACAAGTGAAGTTAATTTTTAATATGTTTTGTTTATTTATGTATTAAATTTAACAAAAAATCCTTATTTTATTAAATTTATCATGTGAAATGGATGTATAAGTGGTATTTTTCTTGGTCTTTTATTTGACAAATACTTCATATGATTTTAATTTAAATTATTTTAATGCAATTTTTAAATGACATAAATATACTTTTCAAAGTATTGCTAAATAAGTACTCATATTAATTTTATCTTTAGCTCATCATTTTTTTAGTTGTATAAAGGGTTTTTTTTTAAATGACATGGATTTGCAATCCTAATGAAGATTTGATTAATGATTTTAGGCAGCTAATTACTAAAAATATAATAAAATTATTGCTCTCTATTGTCAAATTGAGCATCACACTAAGATAATTTTATTATTACAAACCTTGCTTGTTGAGAAAATATATGAAATTAATTTTTTTTTACTCCCTCACTACTTAAATTGTATCTTTTGAAAATGTATAAACTTCTAATTTTGATTTTTTACATCCTAAAGAGCATATTATTTTACAACAAAATGCCCTCAATCCTAGTTTAAAAACTATACAATCTATGGTTATTCTGGGGGTAGTCTTAAAAAATATGAAAACAACATTATTTCTACTATTTTGTTTAAATATAAAACAAATTTTACAAGGCTTGGTTTTAATGCATGTAATATAATTTTAAGTCATATTTTCTGCATCACCAAATGACATTTTAGAGCGGTTTTTTCAATCTCCTAAGACTTATTTTGGTTATACTTTTTTTTGTGTTCATATCTCGATTAAAAAGGGTAAAATTTGTGAGCATCATGGTAAACACGAGCACCATATTTATAAATTTTTAAAATTTAATCCATATAAATCTTATGTTAAATCAACTCATAACATTTTTCATTGTTGAAAAACTACTAAAACAACTAATCCTAAGGTTTAACCAAGTTGGATCCTTAAAGATATGGTATCTTCTTGAGGCTTTGAATGTATTCTTTTGATAATTATTCAATTTCTTCAATTAGGATATATTTTGAAAAAAGTGACATATATTCTATGTCTCCATTTTGATAAGTTTAAAACTTAATTTTTATGCATTCCTTACTTTTGTGCTTACTTATTATTTTAAGTTGTTAAGGAAATATGATTTGTTTGAAACTAATTATTTTGGACTAAATTCATATTTTATGTAGGATTATACACTTTGTTATGGAATTTGTTTTTTTATCCTTTTGCCTTGATTTAGATATAATTTAATTACTTTAATTGTATGTATACAATGTTTTATATCATTTTATTTACTTAACATGAAAGATTGATGTAGACATCTATTTTTAAAGTACAATGGATCTTTTCTTTCCATCTCATTTCTTATTTGATTTTGTTCCTATGTGGATTAAACATCTTTTTTGAAGATGATTCTTTGAGATTATTGATGATTACACATTCATCTTTACAAGATTCTTGATGACACCTAATCTTCTTCTTTCTTCTCTGATATCATTATAATTACTCTTGAAAGAAGTTTACATTAAGGAGGAGATTTATGTAATGTTAACTCAATTATTTTTTTGTAATATTTTCTCCTATTTTGTAACCCAAAATAAAGCTTAAATGGGAGTGGTGAATATTAGTATTTATTTAGGATAGTTCAACTTAATCTTAAGTCTATTTAGTTTTTCATTTATTACTATAATACATTCACTTATCCTAAATTAATGAGCTGTTACACATAATTTTTTACTTTTTATGGAATATTAGAGATACACCTCACATGTAACTCCCCCACAATTTCAACACACATCTCCCTCACCTTATGGGTATTAGATACATTTTCCATAGAAAAGGAGATTGTGTAACTCCTCTTTCCTTTTAGCTTCATTTAATGAGCTCTCTCCTTTCTCATTCTAAATTCAAACACAAATTCATCTTGAGACACTTGGTTATGGCTTGAGGCCTACATATCTTCTCCATTATCTTTTCTTCCATTGAGATTGTATTCAGAGAATTTTATTAGCAAGCCTTTTCAATACATGTGGGGTTTTC
Source organism: Torreya grandis (assembly GCA_037957365.1). NCBI lineage: Eukaryota > Viridiplantae > Streptophyta > Pinopsida > Cupressales > Taxaceae > Torreya > Torreya grandis. The sequence goes on along the minus strand of JARHVA010000651.1, from coordinate 2,781,832 downwards.
TTTCAGTGAACTGGTTTCCCCACTTGACAAATATTATATTTCAAATTTTGAGTTACTTAATTTTTAGGTAATATTGTTATTTATGAACTCATTATTTAATATATTCAATGTTATTTTTTGATATTTAAGATTTTTCTAACATGGTACTAGATCACACTTATTTTTAACATTGAATTTGAGTGTGTATAGGCTTTTTGGTGGAGAAATTTGGTTTTTTACACTTTTTTCAAAGGTTTACACTCTTGAAAATAGTTTTTACTATTGATTACCTTTTCTCTCAACCTATAGATTACATATTATTAGGATTTTCGATGGAGAATTTTTTTAAAAGTGAATGTGTAAGGCCATGCGATTCTGAATAGGATCATAAAAAATATTGAAAAGATGTTATTTTAATGTGATTTATTTGGCTATTTTACATAATCACCATACTGTAAGTGACATAAAACTTGAAACATTAGAGAAAACATTATTTAACAGGTGATTTTTATCTATGTTTGAGAGGGGAAACTCTCTCATATGATAATGATTTTTAGGTTTTTGAATACTTTTAACCTAAAATTAAAAAAGGAAGGAAAAAGACAAACTTGAGAAAAAATGGTAATGTATAAAGAATGATAAGAAATGGAAGGAAGAATGGGAAACCCACAACAGATTAAATGCAAAAAATTACATGGAAAGCTTAGATAAAAATGAAATAGGTTGAAATATTTTCTTAGCTTATGAATGAAAATACAAAACAAATAATATGGTGTGAGTAAGAAGCTACCTTGGAGCATAAAATCTTCCTTCAAATATTAATGAATATGATTGGTTCAAATCCCATTCACCTAATTTCATAGTGTAAAAATTATGAAGTTCATATTTTAATATATAATAAATAAAATGCATAAATTTAATAGCTTATATGTTTATGAATACCAAATCATAGCTACACAAACAAATAATATTAAAATTTAGTTGAGAAGAATTGATATAACACAAATAATTCCATTACATTCACAAAATCATGAAAAATAAATAGTTGTATGAAAAAATACAGAAGCCCTCTCCTTGGGTTGAAAGAGAAGAAAATCAAAACCTTGAATTCTAGAAAATTAAGCCAACTTAAGACTTATTGAAATTTAACTTGAGTTTCCCCACTTTTTTTTAATATTTCTTGGGCAATCTCTTACATAATATAAATTAAATTACTTTTACAACTTTTATATATAGTGACTTGTATGACTTTGTATTTGAAAAATAATAATTAATTTAAAATAAAATCATTATTGTTGACATGTAATTTGACATGATTCCAACACTCTAGGATCACCTCATGACTTCCCTCTCTTGAAAGGATATTTTGGGGAATCTCCCCAAGGTTTTTGTCTACCAAGTCATGACATGTTGATCTTGATTCAATCAGGAATTATGATGGTTCTAATTAAAGGGGATTGTGTTGGTTCAACATCCTATGAATTAAACATTCATTTCAATGGGTATTAGTTATTTGAATAAAGTAAAATTAAATTCATGTTTATCATTTTTATTTAATCAGGTTTTGTGTAGATGTTGTAAATAATAAAACATGTATTCATTTAACATTCCCAATAAATCAATATTTTGGGTTTTACATAGTGTGTATGAATAATTTTGATGTTCATTCCATTATGATTAGCATTCAAAAATGCAATAATAATGATGTAAATAAATATTGTAATAAAGATAGATATTTAATAAGATTGTATTAACAATTTTCTAATCCAACCAATTGATAAAAAAATAATAAAAGATAAGGGAGAGGAAAGAAAATAAAATATTATGATAAGTAAAGCAAATTTAAGACCATCTATTGAATTCAAAAGCCATAAATAAATCCCTTATGTGACCAATTGATCCACTATCACCATGGTAATGATGCAAGTATATAAGGAGAGTGATAGGATGAGAGGAAAAGAAATTAAAACCATTAACATGTGTAGATCATCAATAAACCCCCACAATCTTACATAAATCAATATTTTCAAGTTGATATAATTTTTTTTGTTGATTAAAACTGATTACATCTAAATCCCATCAGTGTCACACCATGGTTACAAGATTTATGGGAAAATTAAGCTACTAAAATAAGAAATTACATGAAAAATAATTGTAATTGGTTATACGGTCTCTTTAGGAGAAGAAAAACCAACCATTTTATAATAAAAAACCTTCCCTATATAGAAACTAAAATATTTAAGGGGAATATTTTTCCTCCAAAATGGTTAACCACCTCCACAAGATAAAAAATAAGACACTTTTCAAAATGGATAACTTCTAAGTCTTTTAAGTGTACTTTACTAAGGTAAAAATACAACAAGTTTAGAATAATAGCCATAAAATTATATTAGTATAGCCCCCAAGAAAGATACTTATACAAACATATCTATGTTAAAACCATATTTCAAATGCATTAATTGGTTTGTGAAATGGATTAATGAGTCAAAAGTTATGACTGAAATACCACCAACATATTGAGAATTTTGGATTGAGTGTAGGATTCAGGGTTCCACAGTTGTTAGGATCTAATGGATGCAATACAGTTATTGGGTTATGACAACTATAATACATTTTCTAGGGTTCAATGGCTCCAATGTAGTCCTAGAACCCTAACGTATGCATAGGAGGTTAAAAACCTTGACACTCCAAAATGAGGTCAAAATGACATTTAGGGAACAAGTGTTATATATGAAAATTTATCACATGATTTGGTTTCCATAATGGGATAGGTTTATGGATATTAATATGACCCCCTATATCAGGCTAAGATATTTAAGAGAGCCAACTTTAAAATGTGAATTGGGAGGTCAAGACTCCACTTTTATGCTAAGTGTAAAATACAAAGTTGACTCACATGGATGTGGTATTTCCAATGGTGGTGGTTTTGAGTCTTAGTTTAGCATGAAAATCAAGAAAAACTACAAAGTAAATTTTTGATGATGAGACCAAAAAACCATGAGCATATGTAGGAGTAGAGTAAAAGGTCAAAAAATAGGTTCCCTAATTCTTTGAATAATTAGGGCATGTTGTGAAAGTAATAAAAAATGAAGACTCATATTGGGAAACACCCTTGAGTATTTTAATAATATATAATATCTAATTTATTAAGAAGAATTAAAATTAACTATAACCACTTACTTAGAACAAACTATAATTCAAATTTACTAAAGTTTATAGGAATGAGTGACATACTAAACAATAATCATGCTAAAACCACATAAGTGTGTGATTGAGCGATTTTTTTTTTTCATTCATACACACTAATTCAAATTTGTATAAGGCTATAACTGTTGAAGGGAATTTTTTTTAATATAATTTTTGGGGTAGTGGTGTGGGTATTGATTTAATTCTATCTAGGCATATATAACCCTGATAGAGATACCTATGGTCCCTTCCAAAGGCCTTGATCCACTACCAACTAGGTCAGAAAGTCTTTGGTGGAGGTTGCCGAGATCATCCTTTCGAGGATAATTTTATATTTGAAATTTTAATTCAATTCTTTTGAAAGGATATTTTTCATTTACATCCATAGAGGTTTGGGGACTAAGACATAGGTAAATGGGAACCAACAAGTTCATGATGACTCAATACAAACCCAAAATTGAATAAATGCTAAATTTTTATTTAGATATATTTTTAAGTGCATTAGATGGATTCAAATAAGATAATATCTATTCTAAAACTCATAGGTTTTGTTAAGAATCATTGAACTTTAAAATTTAAGAAATTAAGAAAGCAATTAGATTAGTTTACACCATATTTTTAATAAAAAAATGCAATCATGTTCTTTGAGCACCATTTATGTTATTTACACGAAAACCATACATTTTATTACTTTGATCAACAAGGAGAACTTGAGGACAAAAGTAGTTAGGTAAACCCAACAATGAAAACAAAGAAACAAACCAAATCAAACCTAAACTAATAAAAAGGGATAAGAAGGAAAGAAAAATAGAACAAAATAGGGCAGGAAAAAGAAAGAGTATTCATAGGAAATGTTCAAGCAAGTGCAAGATTGAACTAGTTAGATACGTATTTTCACAAAATTTTGAGAAGGGTAGAGGGAACACCTACTTTATTATATGTTTTCTTCCATGATGAGAAAAACTACCCCATAAATATTTTTCAATGTACTTCTTATTCCATTCAAGTAAACTAGGATTATAAAATTTTGCATTATGTTTGTATCTAGATTGTAGAAGGCACGAGGGATAGGGGTGAGAAATACCTTTGCCCAAACTTAGAACTAAGATGAGGAATAGGGATAAACATCAATACATACCAATTTTTTTTGATCATCTAACCTAGCATAGACTTCCTCTTCATTGTAGCCAATGGATGAATTAGTTGGTGGCTACTCTTTGATGAAAATGGATACTTGCATAACATCCTCTTTGTTATCTTTGTCATTCAGAAGGCATAGGAGTGGTTCAAATTATTCCCATGTTAGAGACCACCTAAATTTTTTTATAAATGGTCAAATTTTGTGGAGAGTTAGGCTAAATCATATTAGCCTTAGCCTACATCTCCATTTTCATTATTTCTCCATTCAAGCCATTATGTTCATGAATTACCATTTTAATTCCCTATGCTTATGAGAGAAGAATTTGAGTAATATCAACTACTTTGGAAGCAAGTATAAACTAAGGAGAGAGATTATCAATTTTGAATTATTCCATCTAACTCACTTCAGAGGGACATCCACCTTATTCTTGGTTTTATTTTTCATGTAACTTAACTCAATGATGTTTTCTTATTTTATTCCCCCCTCTTAAAATGATGAAGGGGAAGATAAACTACTACCACTAGGTTATTGACCATCTTGAATTAGCTCTTCATGTGGAGAGGTTGAAGCATAGGAAAATAAAGTTTTAGCTTTATAGGATACATCTTCCTCATCCAATAGCTTCAAATCCTCTAATCATTCTTTTGGATAATCATAAGAGATGTTAGTTTGTTTTGTGTGGACAAATTCTCATCAATTTGACTTTTAGCTACTAGGTGACCTTATATAACTGTTGTTTCCTTATCCTCAGAGTCATCATCATTACTATTGTAGCCTTAAAATAATAGATCATGCTTGTGAGATGGGATGCCATCAGTATGCATGATCATCTCTACATTAGTAGTACATCTAGAATCATAAAATCTAGATGGTGCATAAGGGTATGCAAATTTGTAGCTTAGATTATGCATTAATTCCTAATTATCTCCTACAACAAATAGTATTTGATTAGTAACAACATCAAAAGATACATAATCATTAAAATTAAAAGAAGTATCCTACTGATTGTACACATAATCAACTAAGTTATATGCATCAAATAAAAAAGGACTCTCATTTGTCATGAGGAGGTTTGGTTGGATAAAGGTTTGGGGCAATGATTTGTTGTAAGGTGTATATCAGTCCATGGGCTGATTTTTAGGCATGTAAGCCAAATAATTTTGGGAAAAAATACCCTGAGTCATTAATTTTTACTCTATGTTGTCAGACTTTTGGTAGATCAATGTTAATGAGGTGAGAGAAGAGGGGTTCATCTTAATGAACATGGCTATTAAAGGAGGTAAGGCTTGGATATATAACCTGATTGATTCATCCTTTATTTATAATAAATGATCCCTCTACCTAGTGTATAGTTAATATAATCTATGGTTGAACACACTAGTTGGCGCATTAGGCCCTTTATGACATATGGTAAATTGATATAACAAGATATAAGGGTCAATGGTCACACTAAAATGGTTAAGAAATAGGTTCTCAAAGATGACCCATATTATGATGTACCCTTTTGGTAGACCAAGGTACTAAGAATAAGAAGTTTGATCCAATGATAAGGGGAATAGTCAAAAAGATACATCCTCATGTTGAATTTGTTTTCTGATAATGGATTCTTTGAAAGCCTATATGTGTTCCTCAGTAGTATTGATACCACCATGGATGTACTTTACACATAATTTATGTGGATTTTTAGGTAAGTCTTGAGAAGGTCTTGGAATGTTCATAGGATAACTATGTCCTCCTAGCCAAGTTAAGGCCATTTAGAGACTTAAACAATAATTTTTATAGTCTAAGAACCTAGAAAACACTAGGTCAAAACTCTTATAAATAAAAGATAAGTTTGAAATACATAGGTCAGGCCCTCCTTCTAGAACTAGTTATGTTAACATGTGTTTTGACAAAATGCCAATGCTCTAGGCTTGCCTCACAACTTTCCTCCATTGAAAGGAGATTTTATGGAATATCCTCAAGGTTTTTGTCTACTAGGTCATGGTTTTCTAATATTTGTTTAACCAGATGTTGTGATGGTTCCAATTCAAGGGGCTTATGCTAGTTCAACTATTCTAAGCATTAAACATGTATTTTAGTGGGTTTCAGTTATTTGAATAATGTAAAATGAAATGTGTGTTTGTCATTTTTGTTTAAGTATGTTTAATATATATGTTTTAAATAATAAAACATGCATTCATTTAAATTTCCCAATAAATCAATATTTAGGGTTTTGCATAGTGTGGGTGATTGATTTTGATGTTCATTCCATTATGCTTAACATTTAACAATGTAGTAATAACAATGGAAATAAATATTTTAATTAAATTAGATTTTTAATTAGGTTTCATTTACAATTTTCTAATTTAACTGATTGATAAAAAATAATAAAATATAAGGGAGAGGAAAGAAAATAAAATCTTATGATACGCAAAGTAAATTTGAAACCACCAATTAAATTCAATACCCAAAAATCAATCCCTCATATGACTAGCTGATCCATAATGACCATGGGAATGATGTAAGAATCTAAAGAGAGTGAGAGGATGAGAAGAATAGAAATTAACACTATTCACATGCACAAATCTTCAATAAACCTCCACAATCTTACATAAATCAAGATTTTCATGTTGATAACAATGGTTTTATTGATTACAACTGATTACATCCAAATCCCACCAACATAACACCAAGGTTACAAGATTTAGGGAGATATTAGGCTAATAAAACAATAAAATTCATCAAAATTAAGTGTGATTGGCTCTATGGTCTCTTTGGGAGAAGAAAAACCAACCATTTTACAGTAAAAAACCTTCCTTATATTGAAACTACAATCTTCAAGGGGAATATTTTCCATCCAAAATAGTCAAACACCTCCATTAATTCTCAACAAATAATTTTCATGAAAAATACAATCCACTTCATTACACTTTTACTATTCACCACCTACACAAGACAAAAAACAAGACACTTTCAAAATGGATAACTCTTGGTTCTTTTAAGTGCACTTTACCAAGGCAAAAATAGAACAAGGTTAGAATAATGGAAATAAAACTAGATTGGATAAAACCCTAAGAAATATACTTATAAAAAAATATCCATGTCAAAAATATATTTCCAATGCACTAAGTGATTTGTGAAATGGATCAACGAGTCAAATGTTATGACCAAAAAATTGCCACCCTATCTGATCATGTTAGGACTTTTGGTCTATAGTGTAAGTATTAGGGTCTGATGGCTATAATGCAATTGTCAAGATCTTATGGTTATAATTCAATCATCAAGGTCTAATGGATAGAATGTAATTTTTGAGGTTTTATGGTTGTAATTCAATCTTGGAACTTCGACATATGTATGAGAGGTCAAAAACCTTGATACTCTAAAAGAAGGTCAAAATGACATTTAAGGACCAAGTGTTATTTATGAAAATTTATCACACAGACTTGGTATCCATAATGGGATAGGTTTAGGGATCCTAAAATGTAAAGATATTGAGATGAACCATATATTAGGCTAATATATCCACGAGAGCTAGTTTTAAAATGTGAATTGGGAGGTCAAGACTCTGCTTTTATGCTAAGTGTAAAATACAAAGTTGACTTGCATGAATATGATCTTTCCAACAGTGATGTTTTTGAGTCCCAATTTAGAATGAAAACTAAGGTTAACCACCAAATCAAGTTGTAGTACTGAGACCAATGAACTATGAGTGTATGTGGAAGCAGAGCAAAAGATCGAAAAAAGAGGTTCCCTAATTCTAGGAAGAATTAGTGCATGTTATATATATATATATATATATATATATATATATATATATATATATATATATATATATATATATATATATATATATATATATATATATATATATATATATATATATATATATATATATATTACAAATTCACTTTGGAACCACATTATTACTCACTTTGACACATGGGATTAACTCACTTTTGGGGGTTTACACATAAAGACATTTGTGGATCAAAATTATCTAAAATGGATTTATTATAAAATTCAATTAATAGAAGAAGATAAGTATGATTTAAATAATATGAAGTCATTTGGTTCTTTCTTTGTATCAATAATTTTTTCCCATCTAGCTTATTTCAAGTGTAGACATACTCTTTCAATGAGAAATGCATTTTGAAGTGCCTACGATAACAATGAAACATTTTATGACAAATAGATTTTATAAAAAATATTAGCACACTTAATAAGATCAATTTGGAATTAAATTTACCTAGCATAAACTCTATGATATTGAAATCAATTTTATAATTTTTTGGCTTCAACTTAGACTTGCAAAAACTAACCTCTAAATGTTTTATTTTTCCTTTAATTTCACCACAATGATAATTAGATCAAATGCACAATGGATGAAATAAATTATAAATGTAATGAACTATAAATTTAAGGAGTGTTAAATTCTACCTTGAATTCTATGTTCCGTGAGTGAAATTTAAACAAATCTCAAATTCAAACATGTGCCAAATGTTTTGATATTGATGTTAATTTTTATGTTGTCACATTCACAATCATATGTACTTTATAGTATTAATGAATACTTTTGTGATCTATTTTCAAACATGACCTATTTATTATTATGATCTTAAATAAAATCAATTATTTCATATTAAAAAATCACTTAAACTTGGTTCTTAGCCCATGTATGCTAGTTATTGAATTTTCACCATGCAAAAATTTCTTCATATGATTTTTTTGGTAAAATAATATTAAATGGTTTGTATAACCTTTTCCATTAAGATAAGGATTCAACATTTTCATTCTTCCAAATTTTTATGTTCCTTATTCTTGATTTACCTACAATTTCCTATTAGGAGTACAATTGAGTGTGTTTTCATGAAGTGTAAAATTTTATGGTGATACCTTATAATTTTTGATTTTGCCCTAAATTGATATAATTTTCCCCAATTATTTGAATTTTAACTAATACACCCTAATTTCCAAATGTACACTACATTTACCTAATTTGGGATATATTTTGGAATACTTCCAAAATGTGTTTAATTTTCCCTAAAATTTCAAATTTTCTCCAATTCAAACATATAGATATTGCCATAAATTAGTTGAATTACCCTTAATTTTATCAAATTGACTTGAATTTATTGAAGTAACCTTAAATTTGTCAAAATTTCCCTTTTTTTAATTTGTCATAAATTTTCATAATTTAAATAATTTAACCAAATAATTTAGAACTTCCCCTAATACTTTTATTTTTTTGATAGTTTAATCAAATTTGTCCATTTTGGCACAAATATCCTTATTTTTAAATTTTTTCCTTGAATATGTCAATTTTTTTTACATCAAATCTCTATTTTTCATGATTTAAGTTTTAATTGAGGAGATTTATAAAAGACTTTGAAGGCACATGTTTTGGGTTATGGGAAAACATGTGGAAAATCCTTTGATCTATTTTTTCATTATTAAAGGATACAAATTTTAACATATGATCGATTACATTAAAATTATTACATTTATCTAAATTAATTTGGTATAAGTTAATTTCACTATGTTTTCAAAGGTTTTGCTTTGTTTTATGTCCTTTGTTGTTAGACTTTAACCTCTTTTGATCCAAGTTAAAATGTTGGTTTCCTTCTCTAAGGTGTTAGTCAAGTGATGTTAAATGCCTAATGATTCATCCATTCATTTGATAATTCAAGCTAAATTATTGATTTTAACCTAATTTTTTTCCAATTTAACCTAATTTATCAAACTTTCCCTAATTTTATATAATAGTTTAAAATTTCCCTAACTTTATCAAATTTTATTTTTTGATAATTTTTTCTTACATATCCCTAATACATCTTGAAATTTTTTTCCATGAGTGCTTATTTTCTAACCACATATCCAACATTACCCTAAATTTCACTACATTGGCTTAATTTTCCAAATTTACTTTCAATTTCAATTTTATTCTCTAAGTTTCCTAATCTCCCTATTTTTTTTCTTATTTTCATACATTTTTACTATACATTAAAGTTTATCCAATATGCCCAAATTTTTTAATTTTCACCCAAAGTTATATAACTTGCCATATTTTTTGATTTTTTATTAAATGTGTTGAATTTTACCTTAAACTTTAAATTTTATCTAATTTAACCTAAGGTAAATAATTTATCATAAATTAATTTAAATTTCCATATTTTTTTATAATTTTTCTTAAATTTGTTGAATTAACCCTTATTTTACTAATTTATACTAATATTTTTAAATGTCTCTTTATTTTTTTTCAAAATTTTGCTAATTCACCTTTATTTCCCTAATGTGTTGAACTTTTCCTAATTTTGCTTAAATTTTGAAATTTACCCTTTTTAAATTTCCCCCAATTTAAATTGAAATATGAGATTTTCCTTACAATTGTCAAAATTTTCCTAAGTTGATCTTATTTTCCCCAATTCTTCAAATTTTACTAATATGTCCTAATTTTCAAATTTGCACTACATTTCCTTAATTTGGCATATTTTTTGAAAAAAATATTGAATTTGTCTTAAAATTTCAAAATTTCTACAATTTAACCTAGGTTAAAGAATTTTCTATAACTTAATTGAATTTTTCCTAATTTTTATAATTTCCCCTAAATTTGTTGAATTAGCCCTAATTTTGTTGAGTTTCCCTTATTTTTTAAAAATTAGCCCTAAAATTTTCAAATTAGCCTTATTTAATGTATTATTTCAAATTTGTTATAATTTACCATAATTTAGGTATTTTCACCAAACAATTTCAAAATTTCCCTAATATTTTTAAAATTTGGATAATTTAGTTGAAGTTGACCATTTTGCCACAGATTTTCCTATTTTTTACAATTTTCTATAAAGCTATCTATTCAATTAATTTAAACCTTTGTTCATCATTTAGGTATCACATAGATGATATTTATAAAATACTTGAAGGTACATATTTTGGGTTATGGAAAAACATGTAGATAATCCATTGATCTATTTTTTCATTATAAAAGGATACAATTTTTAACACATGGACAACTACATTAAAATCATAACATACATCCTAAATGATTTCAGTATAATTTCATTTAAGTGCATTTTCAAAGGTTTTACCTTGATTTATGTCTTTTATTATCACTCTTCAATCTCTTTTGATTCAAGTTAAACTTTTGGTTTCCTTCTATAAGGTGTTAGTGAAGCAATGCTAAATTCCAATGGTTCACCCATTTATTTACTAATTCAACCTAATTTATCCATTTAAACCTATTTTAACTTAATTATTCAATTTTTTAAAATTTAACTTAATTTAGTAAATTTCTATATTTTGCCTTAATTTTTTAAAAATTTCCTAGTATTTCTTGAATTCCATTTTTGGTACATTTATCCTATATTACCATTTTTCCATAGTTTTCCAAATTTACTTTCATTTTCATTTTTTTTCCTAAATTTATATTTTCCCCTATTTTCCTTACTTAAAAAAAAACCCTAAAATTTTCCCATTTTTTACATTTTCATAAATTGAACTATGCTTTAAAATTTAAGATAATTTTATGATATTTTAAAAATATTGTTAAAAAATTTGATATCTAAATTTTTTTAATTTATATTTTACAATTTTTTTTAGAACTATGGTCTTATTCTTCCTCTTCCCACTATGGTGTGGATGGTGTCTTATAGTTATGTTTTCCACACACATGGGTATCCATTATATCTAAATTCATCTCCTTATAGAGGGTATACTTAATATATTAATCTTATTCATTGTTACCTTCATCCTTAGGTGTTTCCCTCAAAAAGTTAGAGAATCATTAGGTCTCCAACACCCATTTCAAGATTATCCCTAAAAATGTTTGAGAATCGCTTACCCACATAGGAGCACAATTTAAATTATTCTTCTAATTCACTAATTATTTCTCTCCTATTGTTAGTGATCGGTTCCCTCCTCTTGTTAGTGCTCATTTCCTTCCTCTTGTAATTATGTGTTTCCATTCTCTAGCTTTTTCTTTCTTAGACATTTTCAATCTAAAAACACATAAAAACCCTTTATAAACTCTATTCATAGACTGAAAATCCCTCAAAACCCATAAAAACACTTCAAAAAATCCCTCAAAATACATGCAATCTTTTTACAATTTTTTTTCACATTAAAAAACCCCTTAAAAAATCTTATTCATAAAACACACAAGATCTCTTCAATTTATTCGATGCCCACATTCACATTTTTAAATGTCCCAAAAAATATCTTCACATTCTCTTCATTTTTGACACTCACATTATTTGAATGGCCTAACAAATATCTTCACATTATCTTCTTTTCTCCACATACCAATCATGCCCCAACCAAAAAAAAAAAAAAAAGAATAAAATCTTATGTTCATTATTTTTTATGTTTTAAGTTTTTTTTTCTTTTAAGTATTTAACAATGTTAGAAAATCCTTTTTTCTATGATAGTCTGGCATCACATTCTTACATCAACCCAATATCCCAAAATACACTTGCCTAACATCCCAAAATATGTCAGGCTAATGTTCCTAGCTATGTTATCCTAACCTCATAAAAAATGTTACCCTAACATCCCCACAAACTTTTCCAAAAAAATCCTTTACATGTTGCTCATTGGTTAAAATTATGGATTTTTTATTGGTTTAAATCTTATATTTTTCACATATACATTGACTAATAATATTGTATTTATTTTTATATGCATTCTACATTATAAATGAGGGAGTGTAATGGATCAAATTGTTCATAACTATGTTCAATCTAAAATGTGGCATCTATTTGACTATCATAGGAATTTTAACCTTAAAATTGATGTCTATTTGACCATCACTTATAAGTTTTTTATTTTTTACTTGTATAAGTTAATGGATAACTAATAATATTTTGGACATATGGTGGAGTTAGGATCCCTTTTTTCTTAGAATTTTTTTTTTGAGCTTGACATAATTATGTAGTTAGATATATGTCACCTATCATAATTCAATAGGATATTGGTAGAGAATGTAACGAGAAGGTTCTTAAATACAATACATCATTCAATGAGATATTAAACAATGTGGTATGTAAAAAATCTAAGGTAATAACCTTGAGATTAATATCTCTTGGTGTATTTCAAATATATATATTTAACACACACACACACACAAACACATGCACACACGCACACGTGGGCACACACGCACGTGTGCGTGCACACACACACACACATCTTGGTGTATTTCAAATATATATATGTATTAATATATATATCTATATATAGATATAAGTTTTAATTAAGTTATCTATGGGGATTGATATGTCTTAATTAAGTGCCCATGGAACTAGTTTTGTGGTTAGTTACAAACAACACACAAAAGGGAAAAATCAAGACTAGATTTATCTTGGTGTATTTAATATATATATATATAAAGTTTTAATTAAGTTATTTATGGGGATTGATATGTCTTAATTAAGTGCCCATGGAACTAATTTTGTGGTTAGTTACAAACAACACTCAAATGGGAAAAATCAAGACTAGATTTACATTAGATTGTCATATTTTTATTTAGGGGACTCAATATTCCATATTTGAGTGCCTTATGATATAAATCAAGTGATTGGTTGAATGCAACAATAAAATAAGATATATCAAGTTCAAACATACATCAATTTGTTGTAGTAACCTAGATCTAGTCATGAATACTTTATTATGTTAGTTTGGAAATTTTTTACTTTAATTAACTTGTACATTTAATTAGTACCTATTTTACCACATCACTCTATCTTAATCACATATTTGGACCTATTATATTTTCTAAATTACTACATGTCATCTACATAAGTGTTCTGATTTTTAAAAAACCTTTAAGAAACTACACAACCAATCTAAGACCCAAATTTCACACTTTTACATTTAGGACATAATCAATAAATATGGATAATAGTGGTAGTATTATTTTACCCTATGGGTCGATCCTATACTTTGACCCTCTAAAAATTATTTTTTAAAATTAAACCCTCCCTTACATTGTGATCCATGTTTTTAGGATTCCTAACATGTGGCTTCTTATTTTGAATTGCTATAAAGGCACACTTAATTCATTTATTTTACCTCTTTTAAATTTCAATATATAGGTATCTATACACTAATGTACATTGATTAAATTTCACTATTCTTTTCAATTCTAATTTTGGTCACTATAAGCAGTCCTAAAAAAAAGTCAAAAGCTTAATTTATCCATTCCAAATCAAAACATGATCAAGTATTAAATCCATTTATAGATGCATTCTTATAGTAAAATGATGAAAATTTCATGAAGCAATCTAAGTAAGATAACTATATATGGGATTGATTCCATCCTTGGATTATTGGATACATAGGAAATGTTTAATCATCATAGGGGCAATTGGGACTAGCACAACCCAATTACACTCCACTTTTTCATATTTTTAGGTTTTTAGTCATTGAATGCCCTATTAGGGTTCAAACCTTGGTAAAGTTATTTTTAGGTCTTTCACACACTTTCAAAGGTCAAAATTGTGCATACATATCTAATTCAAGTTGTCACAATTGACCATGACATAAGATCATGATTTTCAACAAAAGAATCAACCAATTTGGGATAATAATGGTAGTTGATCATGTTTAAAGTTGGATGATTTTATCATTCTTCAATTCTAGTTCCTAATTTTGGACACTTTTAGAGTATCTTCTTATTTTCCTATTTTAACCATCAGTCAGTCGATACAGTTAGATTTATGATAGAAAAAACTAAGTTTATCATTTCCATTCATAGTTAGTATTATTTAAATTGATTTCACCTTAAATTAAATGTTTCAATTCCATTCAACTTGTCAAGATTTCATTTTAAACATTCTAATTTATTCCATTTAATTTATCTAAATTAGGGTTAATCACCTTTTAATCCAAATTTTGATAAAACATACTAGTGAACCCAATCTTAGATAAAATATCACACTTTTGTTTCAAGTTAAAATATAAAATAAAGGAATCAAATAGGTATTGATTATGCAAGACAAGAGTAAACATTTTTAGGATCCCTTTCTTATAAAAATCAGCTATTAACATTGATAATATTCAACAAAAAGATAAAACTTCAAAGGATTCAATAATTATTCAATATAATTACTTGGAATGATATCTTTAGATGTGATATTGTATCCTAAAATAGTGTCTATTTTTTCATGTTGTTCCTAATCACTTGTATTTTAATTTAATATTAAAACAACCATGGATACACATGATGTCACTAGTTCCATCTACATTACATATGTTCCTTAAATCTATGAATGAAGGATATTTATATGAATTTGATGTGGATTATCACCATTTATGATTTAAAATTAAACCATATCAATTACAATAAGATGATCCAACTATTATACCTCCCTCTTAAATCATCCCTTGGGACCAAAAGTTCACATATGAAATTGGGGAGTCCAGTAATAATAATAAGCAAGTAAAATGATAAAAATTATGAATATATAAAAAATAATTACATAAATAAAATAAATAACTTGAGAAAGTTAAAATAACACAAGCAATGGTTAAATTAAAAATTCAAAAATTATATTAGGAACAAGAAAGATTACATTCAAAACATTTGTAACAAAAATAGTTAGAAAGTGAAAATTTACAACTAGAAAAACTTATGAACGATAATTTATAAAAAGAAAAATAATGGTAATAATTGAAACATGAAAATATACAAAAAACACACCAATTTAATGTGGATCCATAAAAGACTACTCCTAATAAAATTTTATTGGTCAATTCAAAGGTGCAATATAGTAATGTTTTTGATTATTATGATAATGATGATGATAAATACAACATGGTCAATATGATATATGAAAAAATATGTTGGATAAACTTCAATCCTTTAGAAGATTGTTTATCTCATACATTTTTTAGTACTATTGCTCTAGGGGATTACCATGATGATTCAAAGTAATTTAATATAGATTAGTTAGATTCAAAATACAAGTAAATCTTACGTATGCTTAAAGAGGATAATCTTGACAATTATTTTAGTAGTAGATCACATATGAAACTTATGAGTAAATTAGTTAGCAATGTGAAATATTAGATACACATGTTTCATAGTTAGTAAAAATAATGCTAGATTAAAATACACCCACAATGATCTTGCAACTGTTATTACATAATAAGCTTATCATATTACCTACTACTAGACATCAATCAAAAAAACATATTTTCCATACAAAAGGTATACCATTTTATGCTTATTGTAGAATCATAGGACATTATATAGAGCATTATAAGACATTACAAGAGAAAAATAAAAAATACAAGCATGAAGGCATTACCAAATTATGACAACATCAATAAACATCTTTTACAAAATTGGTTTAAAAGGCATCATCTATAGATATGAAATACATAAAGTGTCATAAAAAAAAGACTTAATTATCACAATATCTAAGAAAGTAAATTATTATAAGTATAATCAAGTTGACACTTCTAGAAAGGAAACTATTTGTAATGTTAGAGGATTATGAAAAATAGGATATGATATCAATGACTTACATAATAATGAATATTTGGAAGAATCCATTGGATATGTCACATGCCTAATTTCTTATGGACTAGAATTTGTCAATATAAAGGTATGGGTTACTCCACATACACATTGGGTACCATTTACATTAGGACATTCATGGTTACAAAAAATGCAAGCTATGACTGATACTAATCACTAGTGCATCACAAATTCACATGATGAAAGAATAATTTACATACCACATATGGTATAAATGATTAGGATATTAAAGGAGAAGAGGAATATGATATGTACTTGCACAAATCTAAGGAATTCAATCCTGATGAGAATGACTTATTGGATTATTACTGATTAAAAGACAAAAAAATATTTTAAATATTCTAAAAATAAAAAATTAGACTTGAATATGATTAGACATTATTTCCATATGTTATTTATTTAGTGATTAGTAGATAACATAATATTTTTCTATCACACATGTATTTCATTTGCATTAATGAGTTTTATGTAGTTTACATGGACTAAGATTGTTGGAATTGTCTCTACCTAGTAGCGTTGCTAAAATGGGGGAATCTTATTTGTAGGTGACAGTATGTATAAGTGTTATCATTTCATGAATCCTATGTTGTTGAGTTATATTTTATTTACAAATGTCTTTTTAACATATTTATCTTACAATTGTGTACATAGATATGTTTTTTGGTAGGATATTATCACATTACAAATACAAGGTGTAGAATATTTCCTAATAATATTCTCCTTTTGATGCTATTGTTTATACATAGTAGACTACCTCTTAATTTCTTATGATATTTGGCCCTTAGTCCATTGTATACAATTTTTATTGAACATATATATGAGACCTTGTTTGGTCTATGCAACATTTTAACATGTCCATTAGAAATGGCCTTTGTCCCTTTATTGTGTGTGGAATTTTAACATGTCCCTTGATTGTGGCAATATTCATGTACCTTACATATGGTCTTTGGCCTTGTATCTATAGTTTATACCTTATTAAATTTAAACATGTTCCCTATATGTGATCCTTTGCCTTATTTTATAAAATTGTGCTTGTTGTACCTGTTAAGTTTGATAAGCTCCATGATCAATATCATTCACTCACTAACACCTATGATAATAATTATACTACTATGAGATTTATTGATAGATTTACTGGGAATTTCCTCAAATGTTACATACATTATTAAAATAATGAAAATATTACTATGCTAACATATTTTTAACATATGATACATTATTCAATGATTACATATTTTTACACATATTATATTTAAATTTTATTTTGAGATGAATAAATTTAAGGATCAATTCCCTCACCTAAATGGGGGCATTTCAATAGAATTTACATATATGAGATAAGACTTTTCAAAATCAAAAAATCAATTTTAATAAAAAATACAGTTTCAAAGGTTGTAAAATGGTTCAAAAATTCAATCATTGGCATAAATTATAGGGTCATATACCATGAATATGCACTTGCATTGTAGAAAATAGTACAAATTCACATAATTTTGAGTGAGTGATACAAGTTCATGTATATGTTTTGAATAAAATTTATAATTTACATCTACATATACTCATAGATTCTACATTTATCAATGGGGACATGATACATATTCAAGCACACTATGCTATTTTTTTAAATTTAAATACTATTTGATAGCTATGAACATTATAGAAGCATGGATTTTCTCCATTATTTTTTGGTTACACATTTATGAATAAATTTTTAATTAAATATACAAGCCATCTATAGTGGTTGATTCAGTGAAGTGCATAATGCATAACTTAGATATTTAGTGCCCTATACCATTATATTTATAAATCCATTTTGTATTTAAAGTTTTTTCACATCTTGGTGTTACAAATACCAAAAAAGTTAAATTAAGGTTTATTCATGGCTTAATTGGTGTTATTTATATTATAAGTGAATATTAAATTTGGATATTGATCACCCTCAAATTATCCATTGGTTTTCCTAAAGTACAAACTTATCCAAGTGTTTCATGGGAAACACTAATTCTCCAAAAATTTAAGGAAACATCATCTCCAATCAAATTTACAGAAGAAAAATAATGATTTCACACATACATGTGTGTTCCTCCCTTGATCTCATTTTAAATTTTAAAATTTAAAATTTCAAGATCTCGAAGTAAAAACATTTTCAAATTTGAAATTCAAGCATTTTCAAGTTCAATATTTTTCAAATTTATGTTTTCAAAAGAATAAATTAACTACTTCATGTGTCTTTTAGGGTATGTTAAAATACAGTCCCCTATAAGATTTTAGGACAATCTCAAAGACAATGCGTGTCTTACACACTAAGGTATATCTTTCCTTTACTATATCAATTTCATTTCTAAACTAAAATGGGAGAAAATGTATTAACCTAAATCTAGTCATGATTATTTGATTATGTTAATTTTGGAACATTTTCAATTTGATTAATTTATACATTTAATAAATGCCTATTTTTCACCTCACTCTATCATTATTAATTATTTAGTCCTATTATATTTTATAAGCTTCTATCTATCACCTATATAAGTGTTCTAATTACTAAACAAACCATTAAGCATATATATTGCCAATCCAGGATCCATATTTCACACATTTGAATCTAGGACAAAATAAACCAATAGGGATAATAATGGTACTATATTTTTAACATATGGTTTGGTCCTATCCTTTACCATTCTAATGATCAATTCTTAAAATTAAACCATCTCTTATCTTGTGATTTGTGTTTTTAAGATTCCTAACTTGTGGTTTTATTTTGGATTTTTATAAATTCACACTCAAGTAAATTATTATACCCATTGAAAATTTAAATATAGAGGTATACATACACTACTATACACTGAGCAGAGATTACCTATTATTACTAATTCTTATTCTAAGCATTTCAAGCAGTCCTTAGCCAAGTCAAAATCTTATTTCATCCAAACCAAAGTAAATCATAATTAAGTATTGAAGCCATATCTATATGAATTAATATAGTCAATGGAACATAATTTCACAAAGAAATGTAAGTGGAATAATTACATGGGTTTGAATTCCTTCTTTAGAGTATTTGATATGTAGTCAATGTTCAATTATCATGAGAATTATTGGGGTCAACTAACCACATTACACTCCCCCTTCTCTATTTATAGGTTTTCAATCATTATAATAATTACTAGGGTTTCAACTTTTGAGAAGTAATTTTTAATTATTACACACATACAAAGGTCAAATATCTATAAATAAATCTAATTTAAGCTATCGTAAATAATTGTGACCAAAGTTCTTGATTTTCAGTAAAGACATTATCGACTAGTTTTGGGATATGATGGTGGTCAAACCTATCCCAAGTTGAATGATCATGTCCTTTTCCATTTTAAATTAAATTTTTTGGGTACTTGAATATTTATACCCTATTTTCCAATTTTAGTATTCTCTTAGTTTTACATAATTATATCTCAAACACTTTCAACTAAATGTGTCATTTTATTTCATAGTTAGTTTTATTTCAATCAATTATAATTTTTTAAATTTAATATTTTATTTAGTTTTGATAGTTTAAAGTTCATTTAAAGTCTTATTTATTTTATCCAATTTATCTAAATAATGGTTAATTCACATTTTAATCCAAAATTTGAAAAAACATATTAGTGAACCTAATTTTTTATTCAAATATTACTTCAAGTCCTAGGTTTCTCTTAGGGTTTCAACCTTATTTCTAGGCTTTAAAATTTGATCTATGATTTCCTCTTATCCTCTATGCAAATTGTAAGTTTTATTATTTTCCATAGGCTTTCACCCTCATATTCCTATTATGGCTTCTTTCCTAGACTTGTGTCTTGTCTTCCCACTTATTTGGCTCATATCTTATCCATAATAACTATATTATCAAAATTATCATATTTTTTATCCATATTGAAAGAATCAAAAACAATTTTTATATACCAAAATATTATATGATTTTTTTTTTAAATTTACAATTTACTATTTTTAATAAATTTGGTGTACCTATTTTAAAATTAATTTTTGAATTTGTCTAGTTTTTAGTTTTAATAAAAAACATCTCTTGGATTTCAAAAATACTTAACGATTCTCATATAGTTGTGATTTATTTATTATGTGCAATTTTTTTTCCTTTGGACAAGATCTAAATTTCATTTTTTTTACTTTATTCTCATTTATAAAAAATATATGTCTATCATGGATAATAATGCAATAAAAAAAATAAAACTACATGCTCAAGCACAAGTCCTATTAATGTAAATCTGTGTAAAATCAAATACAACATGGGAACAAGAGTAATCATATATTTAAGATGATATAAGGCCCACTCTACAACCTCAAGTATTACTCAATTATTTTTATTTCAACATTAAATTAGAGGTTTTACTAGTAACTAATAACTGACAAAATTCATATATAACTCCTTTCATTGCTTCTACCATCCCTTCTCATGATGATGATAAATATTTTCCCTTTAAAAAGGTCCATGGTATCACTATCCAAATGGGCAAGGTGACCCATCTTATAATTCCAAATTAAGGTAACCAACATGTCCTTCCTCAACCCCCTCCATTTCCCACATTTCCTCTTGATCGTGTTTTTATGTATATTCAATCAACAATACGTAAATTTTGTGATTACAAAGCCCTTAAAGATAAAATAATCAATATGAAAAATTCAATAGAGAAGTTTCAAAATAAAAATTAATATTTTACTTCAAAGTTCATATCACTTGAAAATAATAATATTGTCAATAAATCTCACACCCTAGAAGAGGGTGTTCAAGCCTCTTCCATAGTTGGGAAACATGGGACCATTTCTAGGTATGTGGGTGTACTTATTGTGGAAATGAATCTCTAGATTTAAAGGGCTAACTCCTTGAATGTATCATGTAATGCTTATCACTTAAAATATTTCTTGATTATGGGAAAAAGAGTTAAAATTTCATAAATGGAACCTACTCTAGGGGAGGTGATGTACCAAGATTATCTCCAAATGACCATCATATTCCAAGCATACTAAAGTAAAGCATACAAATCAATCTCAAAATTGTAAAAGGTTTTAACATGAGTATTTCAATATAGAGGTGAGATGTGTGAAACAACACGAGGCAAATGGACTAGAAGGAAAATTACACATTCCAAGTTCAATTATACACTTGAAATAGTTTGACACACTTAACTACACTATATACAACCTATTAGACTAAGAACTCATGCTTAGATATGGAACGATAAAGGAAATAAGGATAGAGGATTATCACTTATTATCACTATAAATCACTTACAGACTTAGACAATTGTTTGAGAACTCAGGAACATACTTAAAAAAAATGTTCAAAGGCAAAATATGACATCAAACTAGTAGGTCTTTACCATAAATGGTGTGGTATCATTTTACAAAGGCCAAAATGGTAGCTACTTATAAAACTTCGAAGAGAGGAGAAAAGAAAAAAGTTCAAGATTCATCGGAACACATGTCTAGGCATGAGAACTAGTTATGTTTTAGGTGCAACTAAGTGTGAAACAAACCATGAATGCTTCTTAAGATAGATGTCCCTATAAGCCATGATAAAATTTTCCAAAATGGTGTAGATATTATTTGGCTAGCCTTTGTGAAACTACTTTCATCATGGACCATCTCTTGAGCATTTGAAACTGAAGTAGGAGAGTCGACACATGCACTATTTGAGGGAGTTTGAAACTTGCTAAAATAGTCATAACATGTTACCCTAACTTTTAGCTATAATCTAGACACCCATATTCACCATTTACAGTCATTAATTACTTTCTTAGACCTGATTCTTCACATTTAGTAGTCACTATTCATCCTAGACCTTGACTAAGGTCTCATGGCAACACATGAGTCCAAAGAGCTTACTCTGCTTTAGCATCCTTGATCCTACATAATTATCCATATGGCATTCCCTTGCCATGTTTCTCATTCTATCCTCAACCATGTCTACAATATTTACTTGCTTTGGTTGAAAATGGCCTTTTAATTTGACATTTATCCATCAAAAATCAACTCAGACCACTAACATTATTCCACGACTATCTTTGCTTTTATTGGTTATTGAGATTTGACTCAGCTTATTGACATATTAACCTTTGCTCACACCATTGATCTTGATCTACATGATCAAGTACCACCCATCAATCTTTCACCTTAACTCGTCAACTTTATCCAAGCTTATTCCATGTGTCAAACATGCATTAGTTCTCAAGATTTTCTATCAATCTAAAGCCTCATGCACTTATGCCACATGTCAACCCCTCAAGTTCTTTGACTATTTGACCCATCTCACACCATTGGATTAATATGTATGATGCAACATGAATTATTAGATAAATTAAGACCCACTATTTTAACCTTAATATCTATTGAAAATCCTAATATTGATGTCCTTGCTCCTGTTATTTAACATTCATGCGACTATTTTTGACATCTTGCAGATCATCAAATTTAAGATCCGATGGATTTACTTTGCTTTATCTTAAACTTGATATCTATGCGACCATCATTTGACATCCTTAAAAACATATTTGACATCCTATAAATAATCAAATTTAGGCTCATATGGATTTATATAGTGGTTTAAAGTTGATGTCTGCATGCATGTATCACATTTTTTGACCAACTTTGAGGATTTATATCTTGAAGCAAAGAAATCATGGAGGGGCCAATTTTTTTGGAGATGTTCCTAAGAATAAAAGTATTGTACCCACTTGATCCATTGGCTCTAGGATATTTCTAAGTGCATTTACAAAATGTTCAAGTGAGCTCACCTATGCAATTCTACATGAGACTTTGATGATGGTCTGGTTCAAAATGGCTAAGTATGGAAATTTAGTGAATTCTATCTGAGAAGCCAACTTTGCTTATGCATAAATTTTGTCTCGCTTTATCGTATGACCTAAAACTTAGTGAATATGTTATTGGGACCAAATCAAACAAACCCATATGATCATTTTATCTAGAAACTACCACATGTGTAAGATATAACATCAACAAATTTCCCACTTAACTCTATTTGAGATTCTTTGCAAATTGGCTAAGTATGAAAAGTTAGTGAGAAATGTCTAAGAGGCCAAATTTGAACCCTAATATATTCTATTATGCTTAGATGCATGACCTAAAATTTAGCACATAGCAACCTGGGACTAATGTGATTAAAACCATATGACCAATTCTCCTTGACTCATCTATATGTGATAATGATGACATCAACAAACTACCTACTTAGAATTTTTTCCACTATACCCATATGTCCAGATGAACATAATGAAGGACTAGATGAATACCATGAACTTTTACTTTCATGTATGACTTATAAAATGACCCCTAAGATATAAAATGGCACAAGGAATAAAATAGATAGTGACCAAAACTAAAATGGCATGTGAAATGACATCAAATGAATTAAAACATACCCTATGACATTATAGTCAACCCCCTATTAAAGATTTTAAATATAGGGGGGTTGATCCATTTTAACTTATGGTAAAAATGGTCAACATCTTTAGAGATTTCCTAAGGGTGTCATGATTTCTATGCCATGACCAGTTGCCTAATCCTATCCATTGGGATATGGAGTCACATGTATAGAATATTTTACACATAAATGCCTTTAATAATAGACAAAATTAGAAAAAATCAAGGACAACACATAAAGAAAAACAAGCATATGTTTAACTAGAACATTTAGGGGACAAAACACACACCTAATATATTATTTAAAAAACCTCAATTTGAGGTGAACCATATGATCATACCTCAACTAGGGTCCAAAATGGTTCCCCTAATATCTTCATCACTCTATGAAGTTATCTTAGCATGAGGAGCATGATTATTACCAATCATTTGTATATATATGTGATCAAGAATCATATCAACTTTAAACCTTCTTATGTCTGTTAGTGATTTTTTTTTAACCTTCATGGATGATCCTTCTTGTTCTCTAGGAGGTAACATATCCATTAGACCCATCATATCCATCGTATGTTCTCTAAAAAAGTGAAAATTAGAGTGTATGATAGTCTTTTGCACCTTATATTCTTTTGGGATAGAAAGTGCTTGATGTTTGAAAACCTCAATATCCTCTTAGTCATGATTCAATACATTTGAATCTAGTTACATTAGGTAGATCTCTTGTCTCTTCTTGAGGCATCACAACTTCTATATTGAATTTGTCATCCATGTCTACAACTTCTTAGAGGATAGTATTACCAAATTTCTTTGTGACAAATTGTTTTTGATCAACAAGATGACCTTTACCTTCATATCTTAAGGGACACTTGATAAAATGATCATTAGTCTCATTGACAATCTCAACATTAGATATAGAATCTCTTGGGTAAAATGGAAACTTACCCAGCTTGTCAAACTCTTTGCATATGGAATTGTGCTTTTGCCCTAGTTTTTATTATTTCACAACATGAGACATTTATCCATGCTTATTAAGACATTAACTCACATGTTTTTAAGATGCATTAACCAAATAATATGTATAATCATTGAAAGGAGAAGTGATATTACCAATTTGGTCAAACTCATGACATATGATACCAAACTTTTGACACAAGTCATTCTCATCCACCTCATGAATGTCACCATTCAAAGCATCCTCATCAAAATTTAGAATAAAGACATCATATTTTTCATCATGGCATTTAATTAGATTCATTACCCTTTGATCATCATACTCATGAATCATATAGTTACTTGCAGCAACATGAGAATGTTTGACACTTACTTCAGCTCCTTCAAATGGCTCCTCATGCATGATGTAAGTTCCAAGATAAATTTGCTCAAAGTACGTATAAGGATCATGTCAATATGCATCTACACCATATTCATCCAAGAAAAAATAAAAAATTCCTTCAATCTTGGAAGCTCCTTCATCCACATTAGGTTCATCCTTCTCATGCACAACACAATTCAAATTAGAACTTATCTCAATGTAAGGTTTTATATGAAACCTTGCAAGAGGATGTGTCCTAATTTTCATCTTGGTCCCATACCTCTTCCTAAAGGCCAATAAATACCAATTATCTAAAAGGTATCCATCAATCTTGGTAGTGAAATCCCTTGATAGGCAAATTGCAAAATAAGTTGGGAGATCAAAAACAACTATGTCTTGCAAGATAGGAAAACTAAGATAATAATGTAGGAAAACCTTCAAGTTTTTTATTAGTCCTATGGTTTTGGTAAGGATACCATATATCTATAGAACTTGTTTACTATGAGGCTCATACTGTAGACCCAATTTATCAACTACAACCTTAGGCATGACTAAAGTTGAAGCTCCACTATCCACTATATAGCTATGGACCAACCTATCACCCACTATGAGAGTAAGATAGAATGGCAGAGGTTTCTTAGCTTTGGTGGATGGTTCACTAATGGTATTAGGGAAAATTGAAAGGACAACATGACTTTGAATTTGATTTGAAGAAGGCACACTAGTAGGGATAACAGATAAATACTTTTATAGGATCTCTTTTTGACCAAGCACATGCATAACATCCTAGAGAGAAATGGATGTTTTAGTACCTTTAAATGAATCTAAAGTATTTGAATAAGACATAACTAATCTCTCCTATAATATTGGAGGAAAGGGATTTCTTGGAGCTTGAGGGGTCAGAGTGCCTTGAACAATCATTCCAACATTCTAATTTGATGGAAGTGTAGGAGCCCTTAGAATTGTCCCACTTACAGATATGATTTGTTTCTTTACAAGATGATTGGATGAGTTTGTAGGCAGGTTAATATATCCACATAAAGCCTTTTTTTAAAATCTAGTGTTGTTTATGACTGAGGTTCCTTGGTTAAACATGAAGGTGTCTTCAACTAGGAAGTTTATGAATATCTCTTCTTGAGGCTACCTACTTCCACTTTTATGCATCATAACTTCATCCTTAGTGGATAGGAGAGGATTAACCTCATGATGAAAAATAATATCCTACTCTCCACCTTTGTTAACATCCATAAATTGGCCTTACTACCAATTTTCACCTTGTACCAAATTGCTATAAACTGGTAACATCTCTCTTGCATTGGTGGTAGAGTTAGGATTATATGCATCAACAATCCTATTGGGATTAGGTTACCATTAGCCTCTTCCTCTTCCAAATTTATGACCATACTATTGCTAATAAGGATATGAATTCTAATAGGTTCCTAGTTATATGCTAGCTTCTCTAAGCTGAGCTCTTAGCATTTGAATTTCTACATCTTTGTCCATGATATTATCCTCCTTATGAGAAACTCTAGGCTTGGTATTGACATTATGATTTTGAGTCACATTAAAATAATCAATAGAAGTGTGAGATAATGGAGGCATAGACACTTTAGGTGGCAATATTCCATATTGGATGAGATTATTTTCAACTTTGATAACAATTTCATATGATTTAGGCAAAGTGGAACCACTCATGGATTGAAGCATGACAAAAAATTTAGTGCTAATAGCTCTCAAATAGGATGGGAACACAAAGATAGGAGGTGGCCTCATATGAAGAGGTAGTCTATTCTAAGTCTTTAGAAACCTTTCATTAAAATCATGCATTGTTTCTTTGGCTCCTATTTTGATCATGTTAAGCTAGTGTATGGGAGAAGCATAGTCACTCTCATTTCCAAATATTGTAGTAAAAAACACTCCAAATTTATTTCATGACATGATGCATCCACCTTATAGAGTCATATACCAATCAAGAGCCTTCCCCCTAAGGGACATGATAAGGAGTCTAATAGCAATGTTCTCTTGAGTGATATTATGGAAGATACAAAAGCTATAGACATCTCTAATGTGCTCACTGGGTGTAACATGAATCTCACCATTGAACATGGGCATACATTTTGTGGAATTGGGAGAAATGACATCATATGCCTAAAGGTGAATTATATTTTCTATGTTGATGTAGGGAAAGTGTGAGGTCTAGCCATTTCTTCTTTAAACTCTTCAAAATCTTCAAAATCTTTAATTTCCTTAATTTCTTCAACCTCTTATTCTATAAAAAAAAATATTAGCTCTCCAAAGTATATATTAGGAAGAGGGTATTGAGCTCTAAGGGGAAGTTTAGACTGAAAGAGTGGGTCAATGGGATTGGGAACTCCTCTAGAGGTTAACCTAGTGAGAACCATAAATTATGGAAGCAATTTTATATCAAGACAAATGGCATTGAACCATATTTACTTTGGTGGAGTCTTCAAAATATAAGTAACACATCAACCTATAGATGATGTTGTCAAGACCAACATTAAACTTGACTAGTTATCTTGGAGACAAGTCCCACCAGGTGTGCCAAAACTATTTTCACCAAATATCACACCCTATAAGAGGGTGTTCAATCCTCTTCAATATTTGGGTAACATGGGAACATTTCTAGGTATGTGGGTGTACCTATTATGGAAATGAGCCTCTAGATTTAAAGGGATAACTCCCTAAATGTATCGTTCAATGCTTATCACTTAAACTAATACTTGCTTATGGGGAAAAAAGTTAGAATTGCATAAATGGAACGTAATCTAGGGGATATGATGTAATAATGTTATCTCCATGTGACCATCATATTCCAAGAACAATAAATCAAAGCATACAAATCAGTCTCAAAGCTCTAAAAGGTTCTAACATGAGTATTTCAATATAGAGGTGAGATGTGTGAAACAACATAAGGAAAATGGACTAGAAGGCAAATTACACAATCGAAGGAAAATTATACACTTGAAAGAGTTTTACACACTTAAATACACTCTATATGACCTGTTAGACTAATAACTCTTAGATATATAAGGATAAAGGAAATAAGGATAGAAGATTATCACTTCTTATCACTATAAATCACTTAGACAATCTTTTGAGAACTTAGAAACATACTTTCATTAATCTTTAAAGGCAAAATATGACATTAATATAGTAGGGATTTGCCATACATGGTATGGTATCATTTTACAAAGGCCAAAATGGTAGTTACTTATAGAACTTTAGAGAGAGGCGAAAAGAAAGAAGTTCAAGAGTCAATAGAACATATGTCCAAGCATGATAATAAGTTATGTTGTAGGTGAAATTGAGTATGAAATGAAACATGAATGCTTCTTAAGATAGATGTCCCTATAAGCCATGACAAACTTTTCCAAAATGGTGAAGAGATTCTTTGGATAACCTTTGTAAAATTTATTTCATCATGGACCATCTCTCAAGCATTTAAAATTGAAGTATGAGAGTCAACACATATGCACTATTTGAGGGAGTTTGAAACTTGCTATAATAGCCATAACATGTTCCCCTAAATACTATTTATACTCTAGACACCTGTATTCACCATCTAAAATCATTCATTATTTTTATAGACCTTGTTCTTCACATTTGGAAGTTATTGTTCATCCTAAACATTGATTAATATCTCATGGTAGTGTATGAGTTTAAAGATATCTCTTTGCTTTAGAGTCCTTGATCCTATGTAGTTGTCCATGTGACATTCCCTTGCCACATTACTTGTTTCATCCTTATCCATGTCTATAATATTTTCTCACTACGATAAAAAATGTCCCATTGATTCAACATATCTCCAGAAAAAATTGACTTGCATCAATCACATTATTCCAAGACTATCTTTGTTTTTATTGGCTATTGAGATCTAACTCATATTATTGACATATTGACCTTTACTTGTACCATCGATCTTGATTCATAAGATCAAGTGTCAACCATTGACCTTACCCCTTGACTTGTCAACTTTTTTTAGGCTTATGCCATGTGTCAAATTCATGTTAGTTCTCAAGATTTACTATCAGTATATAGCCTCATGTACTTATGCCTTGTGTTAACCCCTCGATCTCCTTAACTATTTGATCCATATCACACCATTAGATCAATATGTATGATGCAATGCAAAGCATTATATCAATTGGTACCCATAGTGTCAACCCTAATGGTTAATTGATGATCCTAATATTGACATCCTTGATCCCATTATTTGACATTTGCATGATTGTCATTGACATCTTGTAGACCATA
The DNA here is from genome assembly GCA_037957365.1 of Torreya grandis. NCBI lineage: Eukaryota > Viridiplantae > Streptophyta > Pinopsida > Cupressales > Taxaceae > Torreya > Torreya grandis. The sequence goes on along the minus strand of JARHVA010000651.1, from coordinate 2,752,003 downwards.
AAATTTAAGCTCCAATGGATTTCCTTTACTCTATCTTAAACTTGACATCTGTGCAAATGTTATTTGACATCCTTGTAGACATATTTGATGTCACACAAACCATTAAATTTAGGATCATATGGATTTTTTAGTGGCCTAAATTTTACATTTGTGTGAATGTATCACATTATTTGACCAAATTAAAGGATTTATATCTTGAAGTGCCGAAATCATGGAGGGGACAAAATTGTTGGAGATGTTTCTAAGTCTAAAATATTGTACCAACTTGATCCACTAGATCTACGAGATTTATAAGTGCATTTAAAAAATGTTAAAGTGATCTCACCTATGCAATTTTTCATGACACTTTGACAATGGTTTGGTCTAAAATGGATATTTATGGAAATTAAGTGAATTCTATCTAAGGAGCCAACTTTGATTATGCATAAATTTTATCTCGCTTCATCGCATGACCCAAAACTTAGTGCATATGTTCTTGAGACCAAATCAAATAAACCCATATGATAATTTTCTCTATAAACTACCACATGTGTGAGATATAACATCATCAAACTACCCACTTAGATCGATTTGAGCTCCTTTAAAAATTAGCTAAGTATGGAAACTTAGTGAGAAATGTCTGAGAGGATAGCTTTGCACCCTTATATATTCTACTATGTCTAGATGCATGGCCTAAAATTTGGTGTGTAACAACCTAGGACTAATGTGATCATAACCATATGACCAATTCTCTTTGACTCATCCAAATGTGGCAATGATGATGTCAGCAAACTACCTACTCAGAATTTATACCATTAGACCCAAATGTCTAGATGAATAACATGAAGGACTAGATGAATACCATTTACTTCCAATTTCATATATGAATTCTAAAATTAACTCTAAGATATAAAATGGCAAAAGGACTAAATGAGACAATGACCAAAACTAGAATGGCATGTGAAATGACATCAGATGAATTATAACATACCTTATGACATTATAGTCGACCCCCTATTAATTATTTTGACTATAGGGGGTTGATCCACTTTAAATTGTGGTAAAAATTGTCAACAAATAAATCATATACAGATAATCCATAATATTCTAATGTTAATCTTATATCTACATCTCTATCTAGTTATTTTATGCCTTAAAAGATATTACCTCAAGTATGGGGTCAAAAGAAACATACATATACAACCATTTATTAGGGAAGTATAAAAAAGGCTAATAAGAGTTCAAGTGATATTATAGGAATAATTATTTGAAATAATTTTATCACATTACCTCCTATACATCTTATAATGAGATCAAAATACTATTGTGCATATCATATAATTCATGGGCATCATACAAATATTTGTTTGGATTTAAATATAAAATAGAAAATATCATTAATAGTGTTGATCCTATAATAAATAAATCAATTAAGAGACCTGCTCACACTATGATTGCATCTCCTAAAGATCAATTACAAGTAGAAAAAAATGCAAAGTTAGAACAAGAAATCTCACACAAGTTACATCAAGAGAAGGTACGAAAATATCAATTATCAAAAGATAAGTTACATGATGTTTAACCCTTTTAATTTTTTATGGTAGATAAGGGTCAAGGGGGTTGGAATAACCCAATTAATTTTATGAATAAAATAAGTACAAAATAGTCCAATTAAATTAATTCAGATAACACAATATACTCAATTTAGAAAAATATAAATATATAAAGTACAATTCCAATTGATATTATAATATTTGAAACACAAATAAGGGATAATATACTTATATTTTTTCTAGATTAAAAAGTAATTATGAGATGCACATGTGTATAAATAGGTATACCGATGCTCTTTATCTTGTCATCATATTCTAGAAATATTATTTTTGGAAGCATGGACACTATCATCGATATATGGATACTAGCATTAATGATTATATTTATGGCTCAATGATTATGTATTATATGAAATATTAAATGTATTTAAAATTTAATTAATGTTCATATTTAAGTTTTATTTCACATTTATATTTATATATGGATTATGCACTCATGCTATGTATGACTATGTTTATCCCAAATCCTAGTTTCTTCAATTTAGGGCATGCCACCTTGCCAAAAATGGGTTAGTGGGATTAAAAAATTGAGATAACCTCCAAAAAACATTTTTTGATATGTCCTACCTAAATATAAACTATTATGAATATGTCCTCAAACATATTTGGTTCTCCCCTAAGTTTGGGCTTTTATGTTCATAAGGGTGCAATATGCCTAATGCAAGGGCATGCAATGATATGGCTTATAACTTGAAAAATATTGCTCATGGTTTGTTATTTGAATACTTAAGACCTATATTATCACTAATCATATGAATAATATATAAATAGATAAGAATAGGGTATTATAACTTAGTTGTGTAATTGATTGAATGAGCTTGAATAGGTGTTTGCTTGGTATTATCTAGATGGATAATTAGTAGGCTTTGATTTATATTTATACGACGTATTTTGAAAATATCTCATATAAGGGTTTTATAAGGAAAATATGATAACCCATATTTTTTGAAATATTTTCAATTTGGATGAATTTCGAGTTACAAACACTAAAAAAGGAATCTAGACACTAACATCAATACTAGTGTCTCTATATGAATAATAGTGTCCAACAAGATAGAAAAGTGATGAAGGTTAGTAACTAAAAGTGAAGGATATAAATCATATTTTCAAGATTTTTATAGTTTTAATGTGATATGGGTCATCATAATTATAGGGTTAGAACATAAGATAATTAGTTAAGCATAGTGAGATGATAAATACAATCCTTTTGGAAATAATAAGGTCTAGAATTGAATGATAGATCCTTGATTGGTATTTTAAAAATGTACAAGACTAAAATTTTATATATAATCAGTTTTTATTATCTACAACTTCTCCCTTAATCTATTAATGCATAAGGATGAAATTACTAGGTTAAATTAAATAAATGCATACCTAGGTATGTACAACACACCTTGCATTTGATTGAGCCCTAGTAAATTTGATGCAAATAAAATACATGTAACCAAGATCATGTTACCATATAAATAAATGCATGTAATTTAAAATTGAATAATTAAAATGATTGAAAATTAAGGATAGATTTGAAGGAGTACATCTGTATGTTGATGAAACCATGTTTCCCCTTGGTACTTTGATTTGGTAAAGACTCTCCCCTATGAAGCATTGGAGCTAATAGAGGCTTAGAATTAAACCTTATAGATTTGAATAGGAAACTTGGAGGGTAATTATGCCCCCAATTTGGTGTAAGGGTGATTTGTGACATGACCATTGAGATCACTAAATCTCAATTTCACAACTCAAGTGAATATATAATAATTCCAAGTTAATTGGTATAACCAAATCAACATATAAAAATGGAGTGGTTATAAGGCCATTAAGAGTACTGAGTACCAACCACACTAATCAAAGGATTCAACTGCTATAGACATGAAAGGCATAAAATAATGCTTCTTGGTAAAATGTTTTGAATACATGTTTACAATTTTTGGTGTAATTGCATGGTATATGTACTTATAATGTGTCTCATGATGAAGTATCTATCGAAATATAACCCATACTATATAATTATGTATAATATTTATCAAAAATATAAAAATATATGTCCCAAATCTATAAAAATTGGTGCCAAATGTATAAGATTCTACCCCAAGTATATATTTTTATCATGCAAATTGTATCAAATTATGCCAACTATGTACGTGTAGAGTTATAGATCTATAACATGCCAACTATGTACGTGTAGAGTTATAGATCTATAACATGCCACCACTAATATTCCCCTACTTTAGAGGTGAGGAGAGTGGAATTTAGTAGTCACCTTAACTTAAAAGGATAATATTATTATATTATCTATGTATGAATCATGCAAAATATATGAATAACATGTCTAAGTAGATATATCAATGAATATCATAGTAAGTAATCACAACAAGCCCTAATATGTATGACGTGGATCATTGTAACATATAGAAAGTAATAATACAATCTCAAAAAATAATCAAACATTGACACAAGAGCACTTAATGTCACACAAAAGGAGTTTAAGAAGACTAAAAACAAGGGGCATGTTTAAATGTTTCAAACTCAAAGGGAGGTCATATTCAAATATCCACACATAAATAAATAACACCTAGTGGCATAGAGGACTAAAAGAAAGGGACATATTGAGATGTTCAAAAATAAATATAATATTAAACAATAAGTAGACTCAAGGAAGTGACAATGTGAATGAATTAAGTATAAACAAACATCATAAGTATATCATACTAGTTCCTACATACACGAGTTAGAAAAAAATGCCATGTAACATAGCATATTAGGTACATGCTGTAAGATGTAAGTATGAGTATAAACATGTGTAAGCTTAGTATACAAGTTCAACATGATAACTTAGAAGTTATCATAAAATTAATATAACCTATATCGATCATGATCAAATAGAAGCAATATTCCTCCAATGTAGTGTGTCATGTGGGAAGAGGAAAGGTACCACATCTTCATGTGTATGTATCATGGATATAGTGTAAGATTTTATCATAAATAAGTATGCATGAAATAGATGTGTGTATATAAAAGAACTGATATGTTATCTACTAACATAAAGTAAATAACATATATTCCAAAGAGTTAGTAAACATGTATATGCTAAATAATTTTGTATTTCTGATTTATTTGAATATTTTTTAATTTTCTTAGAATGTTTTTTGGAGTTATTTTTTAATTTTAGGAATATTGTTAAGGAAAATTATAGCCTATGATCCCATTTAATGGATTCTTATAGGAAGATCCAAACTCAAAATATGATACATCAAATCGATGATACTGCCAAGGGGCCTCTATATGTGTCATATCTAGAATTGTAAAATCTATGGTATTCTACATACATATCATAGGACTCTATGGTCATGAAGAGGTAATATAAGGTTTATTAGTTCTTGGAACCCATTATTTAGTGTTTTGTGGTTTATTTAGTGTAGATCTAATTAGAACATGTTTATTTGATCTTAGTGACTAGATGGACCTTGTAGGTGTAGATGAGGACTTCATGAAGTCCACTGTGTATCTCTAGTGCAATGGTCTCTCAACTATAAAATACCTAGGAAATGGGATTTCCTATTACTTACCCTTTCATGCATGATTAACTTAATTATGTTTTATAATTAATTATATTAGAGTAAAATTATCCTTTTCAAGTGGATGTTCATATGGAATTATAGAAACTATAATTATCCTATTGGTATGAATGTGTTTAATACACCCATGCACTATGGAAGATACCATGGGGAGTTTATGTATCAAAGGTCATCTCATTAACATATTAGAGACTACCATGTATGGTATAATAGAAAATGTAGTTATCACATGTGTTGTACCAACTTATAAACATGAATCAATCTCACCAATAACCTACTGTGATGTCCCATTGAATGCTCTAACTATTTTGGTCAGAGGGTATAAATCATCATGTGTATAACCTAAATGTGTGAGTAGCATCATGGTGCATACATTATCACTAGAACCATTATCAATCATAACACAACACATAGGATAATGATCAAGGTATGCTATAGTAAATAATGAGTGAAGATTTAAATCATCATCCATAATTTCACTGTCAACAAATGTAATAGAAGGTATATGAACCATAAGAGGTCTAGTGCATGTAAGTGTGCAAAAAATACCATTTAATGGGTGCCCGTAATAATGTGGGGGAGCATGTGAATTATATTCCATTTTCACTTCAATATTTTTATTATAATGATATTGCAATGGATCATTAAACATATTTTAGTTTTTATGGTCACCATCTTGTGACCCTAAATCCTTTAGAGGATCATCAAAGGTAATTTTATGATTATCAATAAATTCTCAAATCTTATGTTTCAATGTATAACATCTATTTGTATAATGTTTGGTGCCTTGGTGATAACCAAAATATGCATTAAAATCATATCCTTTTGGTAAAGTTAAATTCATATCAACCTCTATAAGAAGATGGATAAATACAAGATGAAAATCCATAAACTTATTAATTAATGAATCTAGAGACTTAAGTAATTGTCTAAATTGTCTCTTATGTGCATTGGATAATATAAGTAGATTAGGTTGTTTGGACATGACATTAAACACTATGGTTGATTCATTTTTAGTTTCTGTATGTTTAAATTTTTTTTTGTATAGTTTTTATTGATGTCATAGAAGTTTCCAAATAAGTGGATGAAGTGCCTTGATAGTATAAGTGACAATGACAAAGTGTCTAATGTGCTTATCCTAGTATGCTTGAAGTAGGCTTGATTGATATTCAAAGTTTGATTGTTTAAAGATGATTAAGGATGAGTCTAAAGTATTAAGCATATGTAAGAGATCATATGAAATGTCAAGGGTGATTAGTGAGCTTGTGTGCATAATTGGAATTCATTTGATAGTCTATAGTTTTCATCTGGACATTTTGGGTCCAATGGCAAAAAGTTTGAGTAGGTAGTTTAATGAGGTCATAATTTACATGTGTGGATGAGTCAGAAAGAGTTGGTCACATAGTTGTGCTAATATTAGTCCAAATTTTATATGGTCAAAGTCTCAAGTCATGTGATGAAGCATATCCAAAGATATGTGTATGAAAATTTGGGCTCCCAGGCATTTTGATAGTGTTTTTTATGTTCAAACATAGTCAAGTAAGTAGTTTGGTGATGTCATATCTCGTACGTATGAAATTTTTAGGAGCAGCTTGGTATATGGATGAAATTTCATATATGATAATATATTATTCACTAAATCTCAGGTCATGTACCTAAGTGTGATAAAATATATGCAAGTGCAAATTTGGGCTCCCAAGTAGTTTGACAATGTTTTCCCATACTTAGCCAAATTTGCATGTGGCAAGAAAAGCTGAGTAGGCATTTTGATGTAGTCATATTGTTTACACATGGTAATTTAAAAATGAGTTAATCATATGGTTTTTTTAAATTTTTTACTTAGTTGGTATGCACTAAGTTTTATGTCATGCAATAAAGTGCATCAAAAGATATGCATATGCAAAGTTGGCATTTTAGGCAGTTCTAGGCATAGTTGGCTCTATGGAAAAAACATCTGAGTAAGTAGATTTATGGAGTTATATATCACATGAACAAAGGTTTTAGGATTATTTTAATACATGGTTGTATTACCCTATTATTAAATATAATATGGTGAAAATTTGAAAACATGCATTTGATCAGAGCAAAAGATATATCTATCTAGAGTTGGCCTTTCTAGCATATTGAAATGGTCCCCATAGTCAATTTTGCACAAGGCAAAGTTTGATAATATCTTAAGGAGATGGATAGAGTGAATTTAATCCAAGATGTTAGGAGGTAGTGAGATGAGAATATGTGCTTGATGCTTAATGCTGAGCAAAGGTAAAGGATAAGGATTTAATGGTTCATGTTTAATCATGCGATTGAGATCAATGGCATGAGTGGAGTCAAAGTGGTCAACTTGTTCAAAGTTTAACATAGTTAAATACTAATCTAATTATAATGAGATTTATGGTGTGCGATTTATCTAATCATTTAGGATATGAGATGATAGTAGAGTGTTTGAGGTTTAACTTTTGACCGTTTGAATTCAAATATTTGAATTTAACAAAGGAAAGACCAACGTCTAGTTTTTGGGCCATATATTTTGATACAAGCAGAATTTGCTCATGGTGTAAAAATAAAATTTGTAGAGGAATATAAGGAATATCTATAAATATATTTTTAAAGGTATAAAAGTGTGTATATTCAAAGTTATGAATGTTTAAAGTTGACTATGTTTTCATGTTCATTTGTTAAGAACTCGAGAAGGATATTTGAGCTTGTTTTGATGGTATTTCGATGTCTCATGATGACTTAACTATTTATAAGTTTTTTATAATTCATGAGGATTATTTTTTTGATTTTGGATATGTGATAAATCCATATTTAGTATGAACAATTATTAATAATTTTACTATGTGCTTGTTCATAATGTTCATGTGCACTAGGTCAGTGTTTGAGTTGCTTGATCATACGTAGAAGTGAGAAAAGTTTATTGTGATCATTTGAGGATGTCAAAGGGGAAATAAGGAGTGGAAACATATATTTGAAAGTTTTCTTGTGTTATTTTTTACTTGATGATGTGCTAAATGGGTGAATAGGTATCCATGAGACCTATAAGAGCTACAAAGGCCTAATTGAAAGGCGTGGCTGCTTAAGGATGACCCATGGGTGTTATGGCCAACCTATGTGGATGGTATTGAGATATGTCTCTATGTGATATATGAATTAATGGTTAAGGCATGATTATTGGCTGACCAAGATGTGATGATCATGAATGCTCTATAAATAGTGAAACCAAATGTGATGGTTTCTAGACTTGAGAGAGGCTTTGGTGAGTATAGATAATGTTGGTGTGAAAGAAAGAAGAGGGGGTATGTGCCCAGTGAAAGGTTAATGAGTAGAGAAGTTTAAGAACTATGTGTATGAATTATGGGCCATATTTTTGATGTCATAATAGTTCTCTTGCAATTTGAATATGAATGAAGAGGTCTAGGTTGATCCAAAAGGATGTTTTGGATGATTTGTGGATGAGAAAAGGATAGATAATGTTTGTGTGAGCTTGGTGGTTGATTTGAGAGGTAGATCATAGTGTGTTCTATATTAATGACCCCATGGTAATGTTTCTATTATTATGATATAGTTATTATAGGTTTTTTGGATTTATATGAGCTAAAGAAGAGCTGAGGAGCGGAATGATTTGACAGGTGGTTTTGGATGCATTGTAAGTGTGTGAAGAAAGATGTGTTATCATAGGTCCATCATCAAGTTTTGGAGGCATTAGTTCTAATTTGGAGGAATTCATTTCAAAGGAAGGTATAAAGGATTTTATCTTCTTTAGGGGTAGTTTCTCCTTATGAAATAGGTGTTTCACTAAAGGCCTTTGGTCAGGAGGACTTGATCAAGGTTTTGGGTGGTCAAGAGGACTTGATCAAGGTTTTGGGTGGTCAGGATGACTTGATCAAGGTTTTGGGTGGTCAAGAGGACTTGATCATCTTAGGGATTGGTGCTCCTTGTGTAACTTTTGTTTCACTAAATTTTGGTCTAAAGGAATTGACTAGTCTTTAGTTTGTAATACCTTATAGGACAAGTAGTCCAAGTGTTTTTAGGAGTGAGAGTGGATTTTATTCCCCAAGAGGGTTTCCCACATAGATGATGTGTTGATGTGTTATATGTTATTATTCATGATTTTTATGAATGTGATTTCATGTTTATGTTGCTAGATCAATTTGATGTATGATGGAATGGGTTTGAAATTTAATGTGGATTGTTGTATACTAATTCACCCCCTCTTATTAGCTACTTCCAATAATTGGTAGTAGAGAGGGTCCTTTGGAAGAAGCTTAAAAGCTTGAAGGAGATCCTAAGTAGGTACAAAGATGGACAAAGAGTTGAAGAAAGATAATTAATAGTGGAAGGCTATGATCAAGGCACTTAAAGAGTAGATATATACTTTGAAGAAATATGCCAATGAGGATGAGAATGCTATCAATGATCTCAAGGTTCATTTAGTAGATGCCAAGATAAGTTTATGTTCAAAAAAAAAGGACATCATGTTTAATAATTAAACTTTCCATAATGGTAGAGAAGATGATAGCAATAAAGAATAAGTTGATCTACAAGATGAGCTCATGAGTGCACTTGGTGAACTAAAGGAGCAAAAGAAGATGAATTATAAAATGAATAATATGACCAAAGGTATTGAAGCACAAGTCAATTCTCTTGAGGGAATTTTGTTAGGCATGTCGAAGAAAGAAGAAAATAAGTATCAAGAACATATCAAGTCTATTGAAGTGTAAGCATATATATTGAAAGACATGGTCAACAAGGCCAAGGAGGATGAAGAGAAGATTAATATTATTGAGGATCGGTTAAGGACTATAAATACAAATCTAAAAGCAAGAGAAGATGAGTACACTAAGCTAAAGATAGAGATGGGGTCCTTGAAGAGTCAGCATGAGTTTGTTGTAGTCAAGTTAGATAAACTTGAAAAGAGGCATGATAACCCTGAGTATATCAAGGCAAATGCAAGATTTGAAAGTAATGAAATAAGGTCTGTTAGACAACCAAATCGTTCAAGGTATGCTAGTTTATTCCATGATCATTGTAATACATGTAATAAGTATGGTCATAGAGCTAAGGACTATAGAAGGAAGTCAGTCAAAAATGAGTTCTCATCGATCCTTGGAAGAAGAATTAATTCATCTTAGAGAAATTATATCTCAAATTAGTCAAGAGATATATTGAATGATATTGTTTGTTATAGTTGCAAAAAAGTAGGAAATATTGTCAAATTCTACAAGAATAGTTTGAAGATGAAATCAAGTTTTGACAAGAATAAAGATGATCCTAAAAGTCACTCAATGGTATTGAGACTAAAGACTATGAGGGATAATCATGATCAAGGTGGAGTACCTAATACAACAAAAAAAGAATCAAATATGAAGAAGATATTAAATTTGTCTTCTGTCTAGATAGAAAAGGAAGACTACAATCATCATAAAGAAAAAGGTATGAATGATCTTGTTTGTTTTAAATGTCATAATTTTTGTCGCATTGATAAATACTGAAAGAATAGGATGAATGAGTTCTCAAAGTAAAACAAGGTGTATGGAGCTCCTAGTATATGCAAGGAAGATGTCACACATGGGTTTGGAAACCTAAGTCTTTTAAGAGAGATCAATTTGAAACAAAGGATGTTTTGTTTTCCATGATAGATAAAAAAGGAAAATTAAGAGTTTATGTTGTCAGCATTTATTAACAAATCTGAAGCAAAAAATAAAGTCAAGCATCTATTCAAAATCAACTAGATGATGAGGTAGGACTGCAAGTTAGAGAAAAGTATGGAGATATGGGAGTCTCTTGAGTTTTGGAACTTTTAGTCTTTCTATGTTAAAAGGGTGTCTCTATCTAGGCTTTAAGGAGACACTTGTTAGTTAGAGGAAGCTTAGTGGCTATCAGATATTATTTGATGAGAAGGTATGAAAACAAGGTGAGTTTCAAATATCTATTTGCATATTAGTTTGTTTTAGATGGCAGGTGAGCCTATAAGTTGAATGCCTCTCTTCTATGCCTATGTCCTATATCTTTTTAAGCCTATCAAAGGCTTGTTGAATAGTTATGTATGCCATATAAGTTCATAGTGTTCTAAATATGAGGTATCTTTATATAAGTATTGCTTGTGATTAGATAATATTTGAAGACTTGTTGAATATGTCATGATCTAGTTGAAGCATGGAGTTAAGGGAAGCATATGTGAGATGCTCTTAGCATGATAGATGAGTGAAGATGTCTGCTATAGTTGTGAATTTAGGAATATTTATATGATGAATTGATAAAACCAAGTCATATTGTTTGACAAGGTACTAAATCTTCATGCATGAGCAAAGAGAGCTTGTGAGTTTTATAAGAAGATAGGTCCAAGGATCAAGAAGGATTAAGAGTAAAGGAGCTTCGTATAGGTTCTTATATTTTTGTTTTGTGGTGTTATTTAGCTGTTAGAGCAGGTATGTCTAGGTGGAAGATATGATGTGGACTGGTGGTTTTATGTCTTTGATGATCTTGCTTGAGCCTTTTGGACATTTTTGTGTGCTCTTGGGTTTATCTATCTTGTTGTAGGTCAAGGCCATGATATACGAAGTCAAGGTTACCAAAGGTGTATAATCTCAAATATTGGTTTAGAAGTGTGTAATGGTTATCTCTAGGTGTGCAATAAGTTTTAGAGGTAGATGTTGACCAAAAGGAGGTTGGTTGACCTTATTTGTTTTGAGGTTCTAGGGTTTTGAGCTATGCTAAAAAAGTGGTTTAAATTATGAGTTTAGGTCTTAGGTTCATTAATATATTGAATGGGCCAAATGGGTTTTTAAATAAATCTTCATAAAACTTTGAAGGTTTGTGGATTTCAAGTTATTCAGGTTTTTATCAAAATGGAGGCCTAATTGGCTAGTAGGTTTGTGAAGTAAGTATGTTGTATATGATGATATATATTTTTAAAATTGGTGTGATTAAGGTGTCATATGATATTTCTCCATGTATGAAGTTTTAGGTATTGATAGTGTGTCTACTAAGAGTTGTGGGCTCTGCAAGTTCCAAGTAGGGCTACAAGGAGACTAGACATGCCTAGTGAGAAGAAGAGTGCTTTTTTGTTCAATTTATCCAAAATAAAAAGGCACGAGTATTTTAAGGTGAGTTCTCAAGATTTTTTTAGATCATTTTTCCTATTTAGTGAGTGGCATAAAGTTCTATTGGTGGTCCTTGAGGTGGTTTGAGGGAGAAGGTTAGTAAGCTTGTATGGTGGTTCTTCATGGTGTGTGGAGATCTAAAGATGATTATGAGTTAAATTAGTAATAAATATTAGGAGGAGTGCCTCTAAATTTTTTCTTAGTGATTTTCATCAGATTTAAATACTTTTGTGTGTTCTTTCTTCATTGGTTATAGTGCTTGGTTGAAGAGAGTGTTGGCATGGAGTAAGAGGAAGTTGCCAAAACAAGAAGAGGCAGGCTCAAGGTAAGGGATAGTTTATAATATATTTATAAGATAGTATTATAATATTGGTATTATTTTAAATTCCTCAATATTAGTTGGTGCCCACTTGGTCATTGTGTCAAAGGGGGAGAAAGTTCTTATTGTGAGAGTGCTTAAAGAGAGAGAAGGAAAGTAAGCTATATGATGTGTGTTGACATCAATGACAAAGGGGGAGATTGTTGGAGAGTTTTTAGTGATGTCATATAATTTTATAAGTGATTAAAATAATTTCCTTGATATTATAAGGGACAATAACAAAGTGTGCAATGTAATTATCCTAGTATGCTTAAAGTAAGCTTGGTTGATCTTTAGCTTTTGACTATTTAGAGATGATTAGGGATGAGTCTAAAGTATTGAGCATATAAAATATATAATGTCAGAGGTAAATGGTTATTAGAGATATTTTTTACATAAGTGGAATTCATATGATATTCCATATTTTTCATCTAGGAATTTTGGGTCTAATGGTAGAAAACCTGAGTAGGTAGTTTTATGATGTCATAATTTCCATGTGTGGATGAGTCAAGAGGAGTTGGTCATATGGTTGTGATAAAATTAGTCAAAATATTATATGGTATAATTATAAATTCATATAATGAATCACATCCAGAGATATGTGTGTGCAAATCTAGGCTCCTAGGCATTTTGATAGTGTTTTATATGTTCAAACAAAGCCATGCGAGTAGTTTGGTGACATCATATCTCACATGTATGAAAGTTTCAAGAGTATCTTATCATAGGGATTAATTAAAATATAATATAATATCTTATGTGATAAATCTTAGGTCATGTGAATAATAACAACAAAATATATACAAGTGCAAAGTTTGGCTCCCAAGTAGTTTAATAGTGTTTTACCATCTTAATCAAACTTGCATGTGGCAATAAAAGTTGAGTAGGCATTTTGGTGTAGTAATATTTCACATATGTGGTAGTATTAAAAATTGATCATATGGGGTTGTTTAATTCTTTTCCTAGTTTATATATGCTAAGTTTTAGGTCATGTGATGAATCATATTAAAAGATATACATATACAAAGTTGGCCTTCTAAGCAGTTCTAGGCATAGTTGGCTCTATGCAAAAAACATCTAATTAAGTAGATTAATGGAGATATATCTCAAATTTTGATACATGGTTGGATTCCAATATGAGTGAAGATAATATGGTACAAATTTTATAACATGCATTTGAGCGTATAAAAATATATATCTATCTAAAGTTGGCCTTTTAGGCATATTGAAATGGTCCCCATACTTAGTCAATTTTGCACAAGGTAAAGTTTGTGCATATCTCAAGGAGATTGACAGAGTGAATTTAATCCAAGATTTATATAAGTAATGAAATGGAAAGATGTGTTCAATATTTAAATGAGAAAAGGTAAAGGATAAGGATATAATGGTTCATGTTTAATCGTGTGATTGAGATCGATAATTAAAGATTGATCTCCTTACAATAAGATCAATGGTGTATGATATATCTAAGAAATGAGTAGAGTCAAAGTGGTAAAATTGTTTGAAGTTTAAGAGAATTAAAGATTGATCTGCTTATAATAAGATAAATGGTGTATGATATATCTAAGAAATGAGTAAATGAGATGATAGCAGAGTGTTTGAGGTTTAATTGTGACCATTTGAATTTAGTAAAGGAAAAATGAGTGTTTGGTTTTTGGACCATTTCTTTTGATACACGAAAATTTTCCTCATGATGTAAAAAAAAGTTTGTAGAGGAATCAAATTTGAATTTATAAATGTATATTTGAAGGTCTGAAAGTATTTAGAATAAAATCTATGAAGGTTCAAAATTGACTATGTTTTCATGTTCATCTGTTAAGAACTTGAGAAGGATATTTGAGCTCATTATGATGGTATTTTTGTCTCATGATGAATTATCTATTTTAGAATGTTTTAGAGTTCATGAGGATGATCTGTGTGATTTTATAGATGTGATAAATATATCTTGAGTATAAATAATTCTTAAGAAGTTGATTGTGTGTTCATTCATGATGTTCCTATGCATTAGGTCAGTATTTGATTTGTTTGAGAATACATAGAAGTGAGTAGAGTCGACTGTGATAATTTGAGGATGTCTAAGGGAACATAAGGAGAGGACCTATGTATTTTAAAGTGGTCCTATGTTATTTTTTTTCTCAATTATGTGCTAAATGGGTGAATAGGTCTCCATGAGACCTATAAGAGCTACAAGGGCCTAATTGAAAGGTGTAGCTTCTTAAGGGTGACCCATGGGTGCTATGGCCAACCTATGTGGATGGTATTGAGCTATGTATATATGTGATAGATTTATTAAGGGTTAAGGCATGCCTATTTTTTGACCAAGATGTTGATGATCATGAATGCTCTATAAATAGTGAAACCAAATTTGATGGTTTCTAGACTTGAGAGAGGTTTTGGTGAGCATAGATAGTGTTGGTGTGAAGGAAAAAAGATAGGGTATGTGACCAATGGATGGATTAATGAGAATATTAGTTTGAGGAATATTCTTATGACTTATGTGTCATATTTTTGATGTCAAAATAGTGTTCTTGTAGGTTGAGGATCAGTGAAGAGGTCTAGGTTGATCCAAAAAGATGTTTTATATGATTTATGGATGATTGAAAGATAGATGATGTTTGTGTGAGCTTGGTGGTTGATATGACAGGTATATTAGAGTGTGTTCTATGTGGATGACCCCATGGTCATGTTTTAATTATTATGATAGAGATATTATAGGTTTGGTGGTTGTATATGAGTTGAGTAGGAGCTAAGTAGTGGAATGATCCAAAAGGTGGTTTTGGAAACATAGTAAGTGTGTGAAGAAGGTTATGTTATCATAGGTACACCATTAGGTGTTTAATACATTAGTTCTAAGGTAGAGGTGTTCATTTCAAATGAAGGTCTAAAGGATTTGATTTTCCTTAGGGGAAGTTGTTCCTTATAAAATAGGTGTTTCACTAAAGGCCTTTTGTCAGGAGGACTTGATCAAGAATTTGGGTGTTCAAGAGGACTTGACCATCTTAGGGGTTAGTGCTCCTTATGAAAATTTTGCTTCACTAAATTTTGGTATAAAGGACTTGACTAGTCTCTAGTTTGTAATACCTTATAGGATAAGTAGTCCAAGTGTTTTCTGGATTGAGAGTGGGTTTTATTCCCCAAGAGGGTTTCCCATGTAGATGATAAGTTGATGTGTTGTATGCTATTGTTCATGTTTTAGATGAATTTGATTTCATGTTTATGTTTCTATATCAAGTTTATTAATTATGAAATGGTTTTAAAATTGAATGTGCATTGTTATATACTAGTTCACCCCCTCTCAATAACTACTTCCAACACTTGTAGCTTGGTTTGATATGGAACTTGGTAGTGTATGTATTTAGTGTGTTTGATTCATATTTCAAAATCTAAAAATATAAGGCATAAGTCAAAAAAAGATTTGAAATGATTGAATATGATAGACTCATGTAACAGTATAATCAAAATTCAATTAAATATGTCTTGAAGCTTCTTATCTATAATTAGGTTTGTCATTCTGGGCAACATTGTTTTGTACCTCAAAACATATTTGTTAATAGGTTCATTAGTTCCTTGCTTGATCTTAAAAATTTGTGCATATTTTTGATAAATAAATGTGATATAAACTTATCCACTAGAGGTTTGAATGCCTTCACTGATCTTATTAATAAATCATATAACCATATTAAAGTATAGTCCTTTAGGATCCTTGGAGAAACTTTGGTTAAAATTTTATAATTGTAATCATAATAAGGCATGTTCCATATAAATATCAAAGATGTTATCCATGATCACCCTTTTCATCATAAAATGTGAACTTTGGTGTAAAAAAAATAGTTAGAAAAAGGTGAAAAGTATTTTAGGTTCTAGAGGATTATGTAATACATATTATGAATCAATATAATGAGTTGATTTCAAATTATTTTGTTCAATGTTGGTAACCTTAACTTTCAAAGCTTGAATACATTAGAGAAGAGTTTACACAATAGACCCATTGAGATTTAGACTAGAGATTTGAGAAGCCACCAAAGGGGATGAAGACATCACTTGTGTTAATGTATGGATTGAAACTAGTAATTGAGTTGAAGTATTATTTTTTCCATGGAGGATGTATCAAGAGTATTACCATCTAAGGGTTCACCATTATTGGATGTTGATGCACTAGCTTTATCATGTTTACTGATTTTTTCTTATGTAACATGTAAGAATGCATTATTTATTTATTTATTTGTATTTAAATGATTGATTAAGGCTTATTTATATTCTAAAATGATATTTATTAATATTTTATAAATGCAAATAAATATGCCAAAAATTAAAAAAACAATTAAAGTCTATAAATTACTAAAATCAAAAACCCTAAAAGGTTACAAATCCTAAAGCAATATATGATTTGCATGGGAATAATCATAGGCTAGGTTCACCAAATGTTTAACCCTTTTAAGGCTTTATGGTAGATAAGGGTTAAAGGGATTAAAATATCATATTCAAATGGATGAATACAACTATTCTAAAGTAGGTTAATTAAATTAATTAAGATAACACAATATACTAAATTTAGAAAATTACCAAATATAGAAAGTATAATCATAATTGATATTATGATAGTTAAAACACAAATAAGAGATAATACTTAGCTTTTTTGTAGATGAATAAGTAAATCTAGGATGTAAAAGTGTAGATATAAGTAGACTAATGCTCAAGATCCCATTGTCATAATCTAAAAATATTATTTCTATAGACCTGGACACTACTATTAACTTGTTGACACTAGTGTTGATACTTCTATCTTTGGATTGATAATTATATCCTATACATAATATATTTTTTTTAAATAAATGATTTCCTTTATCTATTAGGATTTTATGTCATCTTTTTGTTGATATATCTAGATCATGCACATAGATTATGTATAACTATCTATAGCTCAAACCTTAATTTATTCACATTAGGGAATGACATCTTGCCAAAAATGGGTTAGTGGGTTAAAACTGTTGAGTTGAACTTAAATACCCATTTGTCAATGATCACTACCTACATATCCACTAATTTTAAGAGGGATTTATACATATGCAATTCTCACATAATTATGGGATTGTGTGTGCCAAAGGGTGTAATATGATATGTGCAAGGGCATGCAATGATCTAGATTATCATTTGACAAATAATACTCATGGGATATTATTTGAATGATTCAAACCTGTAATATGACTTCTCTTATGAGTGATATAGAAATATGGAAGAATAAGGTAGTAAAATTTAGTTGTGTAATTGATTGATTGAGATTTAATATGTGCTTGCTTGGTATTTTAAAGATGGATAATGAGTAGGATTTGATCAATATTTATACTAAACATTTTGAAAATATATCTTAGAAGCATTAGATAAGATAAATGCATTGACCCATATGTTTTAAAAGGTTTAAAATTTGGATGAATTTTGAGGTACATACACTAGATTTGGAATATGGACACTAGCGTCGATGCTAGTGTCTTTATATGGATAGTAGTGTCTAATATGATATAGAAATGTTGATGAAATATAACTAATAGTGAAGGATATAAATCATATTTTAATATTTTTATAGTATATAGGTGATATAGGCCATCAAAATGATAGGGTTGAACCATAAGATAAGTAGTTAGGACCATTGAGATGGTGAATGCAAGACTTTTGATAACATGAAGATCTAGAACTAAAGGGTAGAGCCCTTATTGGTGTTTTCCAAGTGTATAAGACTGAGATGTTATATATAAGCAAATTTTAGTATCAATATAATAAAAAATTTAGGATAATAAAAAATCTATTGATTTTGGTCAAGTTATGTTTTTCTATTTAGAAAGGTTGTGTTACTTATGATATGAGAGTTAATTTTAGCATACAATGTTATCAAAGGAATCGGTAGTGAATATTCCTTTTATTAATGTAGTCATTTTTGCTCATCTTATCAGCTATTCTATTTCCTTAGTGGCATAGTAAATAGTTGTTATTAGATATGATACATATGTAACATTAAAATATTATGACTTTGGCTAGTAGGTGAACCTTAGTAAAGATTTGGGTTATTGTGCATAGAGTTCCTTTTAATCTAGCAGTTCATAGGTGAATAAGAGTGACCTAAGGTATATGATTAATTTAATTATTTTAGTTATTTATTGAATAAATAATGAATACTTTAGTTGAGTTATGAATTTATGTGTTCCTGAAATGAAATGGAAAAGTTTTAACTTTATTTTATTTCATTATACTCTTAGCATAGTTTTTGATAAGACAATGAAGCTATGATTGTTAAGTGATAAAATATAAGGTAAATATGCCAACCCTTAAAAGTGATGCTTGACTAAGGGTACATAACATAGAGTAATGAAAATGTTGAACCTTGATTTATTTATAGGTCATTTTTATTGAGATATCATAACTATAGAGAGAATTATAGTGATTGAGACCAATAAAATATAATGATCCCTATATCTTTTGAACTTGTTCCTTTGTAAATATGGGAAATACATAACCTACTATCTTCCTCATGACCACTAGATAGTCTCCATTAAAAATTGGGTATAAGAACCTATCCATGTTAAATTAAACATGATCTAACATATTTATAATATTCTTATCAAATTTTTATTATACTTATTGGATAAAATAAACCCTCCCAACCAAAAAATTGGGAAGAAGTCATAATTAAAAAGGTAACTTAGTATATTTTAATAAAATTAACAAGATGATATGTCATTGACTGGACCTATTTTAGAATCATTGGGAAACTATTTTGTAGTGAAGCATGCAAATAGTTTCATGGATAGACTAAACACTGCTATTATTACCATGTCATCTCTCTGCTTATGCAAGATCTTATAAAGTATCACTATCACTACCTTTGTGTAGGTGGTTTGATAACTTTACTCACACTTCATAATAAATTGGTATTAATAGTTGGAGGAATAACAACACTAGTAACATGCATTTACACTCTAAGGTATTTACTATTTATTCTTATTTGGCCATGTTTGAAATATGGAGTTACTCAAGATATATAGTGTTTATTGTAATTATTTATATGTTTTATTTCATAGGAATAAACAATATAAACTCTTTGAAGTTTGAGATTCATCATTTTCCCATCCTTAAACTTATTACTAGAAATTTTTTGGAATTATTTTGTTGTGTTATTTCTTGAATAATCATACTATATATAACAAACTAGATAAAAATATATGAACATGACACACACACATGACCACACACACGCACACACACACACACACACACACACACACACACACACACACACACACACACACACACACACACACACACACACACACACACACACACACACACACACACACACACACACACACACACACACACACACACACACACACACACATTTCATGGGAGTAAACAATATTTAATTTTTGAAGTAATTCATTATCATCCCAAATTCAAACTTAGTTTTTTAGATTATTTATTGTGTTATTACTTGAGTTATGTTGTATTTTAGTTTTAAGTTTTTCTTGTATGTTATCGAGGTTCCTAATAGTTATCCTATAGTGCCTGCAAGTGTTTTGACTTGTCTTATGGTATCCTAGTCACCCAAAAAAATTGTAGGGATCAAATGAAAATGGAGAAGGGCATAACACTTATTGTATTTATCCATTCACAAGGTTTCTTAGGAGATATAGATGTAGTAGTGTATGGGAAAATAATAAGGAGACACATGGCATTTTGAGGCCTATTAGACAATTTTTACAATTTATTTTTTTTGAGTTCTAGGAGTGTACAATGGTGTCAGAGGATGATCCAATCATGAATATACATGTGGAATGCTGTTAGGATTATTATTTACATAGTCCTATACCTTCCTAGTGTTATACTCCAAGGCCCTTCAAAATACCCTTGATCTACACTTGAAGTTACTTCAAGTCCCTTTAAGATATCTCTTATGATATACCTTGAAGGTCCTTAGGAGATATCCTACTACAAGTCCCTTTAAGGTATATCCTAGGAGATACCTTGAAGGGACTTATAATACCCCTTCAAGGTACCCATGAAGGTATTACAAGGCCCTTTATGTTATCTCCTAGGAAACACCTTAAGATAAATTTAAGGGACTTGTAATACCTTCAAGGAACTTGTAGTACCTTCATACCCTTGAAGGTATTACAAGGTCCTTTAAGGTATCTCCTAGGAGATACATTCAAGGTCCTTGTAGTAACTTCAAGGTATCTCCTAGGAAATACAAACCTTCCTAGAATCAGAGCTTTAAATCCCTTAAAAATACCCTTGAGACCCTTGAAGGTATTACAAGGCCCTTTAATGTATCTCCTAGGAGATACATTAAAGGTCCTTAAGAGATACCTTACTATAAGTCCCTTCAAGGTATCTCCTAAGATGCACCTTGAGATACCTTGAAGGGACTTGTAATACCTTTAAGGGTACCCTTGAATGTATTTCAAGGCCCTTAAATGTATCCCCTAAGAGATACCTTCAAGGGCCTTGTATTACCTTTGTACCCCTGAAAGTATTACAAGGTCCTTCAAGGTAACTCTTAGGAGATACATTCAAGGCCCTTGTAGTACCTTCAAATAATCTCATAGGAAATAAATTGAAGGAAATACAAGGCCTTTTAAGGTATCTTAAGACATACATTGACCCAAAATATGCCTCTAAAACATGCTTTGAAGGTATTACAAGGACCTTCAAGGTTTTTCCTAGGAAACACCTTGAGATACCCTGAAGGGACTTGTAATACCTTCAAGGGTACCATTGAAGGTATTACAAGTCCCTTCAGGGTATCTCAAGGTGTCTCCTAGGAGAAACCTTGAAGGGAATTTTATTACCTTAAAGGTATATCCTAATAAATACATTTAAAGTAATACAAGGCCCTTCAAGGTTTCACCTAAAATGTACCTCTCATGGTATCTTTCAAGACATACATTGGTCTAGAAATTTATACCCATTAAATATTAAATAGTAATAGCTTTATGGTATCTCCAAGGAGATATATCTTATAAAAAATGACATGTTTTAAACCCCCCCTCTTAAATAAAATTCAAATGGTTTAAAATCCAACATATTATATCCAAATTTTATAAAAAATAAAGAGATATATCAAAGTAACATGCAAGTGATACCATAAAGGTATCACTAAATATATATCTTAGACCTAAAAGGTATCTCCATAAAATACCTTTCAAATTTTCACTAGAGAGATACCTCTCATGGTAACTATTAAAACTCCAAAATTCACCCTTAGGAGAAGGAGGTTCAATTCTATCCAAGTTTGGGGTAACATGGGATTGGTCCAAAGGTTATGGGTGACCTATAAGATGACCAAACCTCTAGTTTATGGTGATATATCCCCTAGTGTATCATTTTGATTTCACTTCCTAAGACCTACTAATTATTTGGGGTGAAAAGAGATATAGAAATTCATAAAATAAACCTAACCTAATGAGGTAATACACCAATATTAATCTATCCACTCTTGCTAATCTTCAATAAACACTTTATAAATCAAGTAAATACTAATGACTAAAATAAGATTCCTAATGAAATCCTAATCATAATTATTTCATGTGAAGTTTATGGTGGATGTTTTAAACTTGAAGGTAATGGGCAAGAGGTCTATTTAAGACACTATGAACCAACCTACTCTTTAACACAACCATGAACATCTTAGCACATCAGATGACCTACATAGGATACCATTATAGAAAATAGGTGAAGTAAAAGACCTTAAATGTATATTATAACACCAAAATTATATAAATAAACAAACACATACACACTAATGCTAGAAATGAAACCTAAAAATAGTCATTCTCTATTGATTCAAAGAGGCTTGTAAGATACAATCTAGGCAGAGTTTCCTCATACCCAGTCAAGGGATAAATACAATGGATCTCAAGCCTAATTTTATAAGAAATGAATAAGAGAGATAATATAAATATTTTTTTAAAAGTGTCATGGAGAGGTCATAATGGTCACCATTCATTTGACCAAAAGTTACAAGCAACCCTACATGCTTCTCCATGCATTACCTTGGTGATGAGTGGCCTTCAATGAGCCTTTTGGGGTATTGATGTCTATTTTTTTACAAATTTTACCTCATGAAGAGAATGTGTATGCCAATACTAGTAAAATCACTCTAAATTTGATAGTTATAAACATTAAAGTGGCTCAATTAGTCCCCCTCCATGAAGCATTTAGTAGCCACCTCTTTCTTGCATGCTGATATGATTTGGAAAACTACCCCAACCTTCATGGTGGATAGGATATGGGTCTTATCACTCATGAGGAAGTTACAAAAATTTCATGACATGATATAAATTTTTTGGCATCCCTTTACACCCATGAATATCTCTCTTTCCTAATTAAGTAGGCATATTAGATAAGTAGCCTAGTCTCTTGACTGCTCACTATTTAGATAGATATGAAGATTGAATAAAACCTTCCAGATGACTAAGTGATATTTTTTCACATATAAAACAACTTAATATACCAATACCTAGGCTTTATAATTAGTTCACACCTATAATTGTACCTTACTTAGGTGACTGGGTCACCTCCCTTTAGCACAACTAGATTGCATGTTTGGCATAGACCTGTATGAGTACTTATAGGTAGAATTGTGAGTTTTTCATGATTTGAAGAGGTGAAATATATCCAAAATTACCTTATTAAATTATTTTTAACCCTTTAATAAGTTTTTCACCTTATAAATATCATTAAATATTAAAAAAAGAGTTTTTTAAATGGGTCTGTACAAGTGTCTGTATAAACCAATATCATGGATGGGATATCCTCTAAGTGTATTATGATATCCAAGTGTTTACCAAGACACCCCAATGAATTTGTATTAAAATTATCTAATATCTTCTCCATTGGGTCACTACTAGGGTTTTAAGGAGGTTTAAGGGGGTTTGGGTTCTTAGCAATGGTTCATAAAGGTTAAGACCCTAAACTATGAGCCAATGCCACTGATCTCTTTTAAACAAGGCCTAATAACTCTCCCGAAGTTATTATCTCCCCATTTAACTATTCCATATAGTTATGACCTCATCAAATTACTCCTTGAGTGATAATTGTGTAATCCATGCACCTATAAGGAAATTTTAAGCAACAGTGACCAATTTTGATCCTTCATATACAAAATAATGTTGGTCACACACCTAAAACTCCTTTAAAATCACCTTCATGATGGTCTGAGGTATTTTTTAACTCATTTTTGTCCTCTATTCTAGCTTTCAAGTAGCATTGGCTTGAGATAAGTGTTGTACCAACAGGCCTAAAGGTAGGTTTCCTAAGTTTTGACCCCAAAATATATCTATGAAGAACTTGGAAACAAATTATAATATTAAATCTACCTCTTGGGGTCCCTAGATCATTTTTTTTGGATTGATTAAGATACTTACATCTCCTTTGTGTGTATACAATCCTCTACCTAGGCACCTTGGTATGTATGCAAGTGATTATCAAGCATGGAGGCCCCTATAGGTGGCCATTAAACATAATTTTGAGACATATGAATCCCTATTCCTCCTCAAAAACATATAGTATGTGCAGACCCTTTCCACTCTCTTATACAAGATTGCAATATCTCTTTTAGGTATGATCCATACACTTCACACCCTAAACATGCCAAACAATAGACCATTTTGGTGCATAATTTACTTGGAAAGACCATTAAGACTTTGTCATAGAAAAATTACCTAAATTATATGTATTTGAAGGTGAAATTTCCTCATCAAGTTTGAATCAAGGTTTAGGGAGGGTTTTGGAGGTCTACCATAATAACTATGGTTCATAGAGTATAAACCTCCAAACTAAAACCTTTTTCCATGAAAATATCCCATAAAACCCTTTAAATATATTGAATATCTCATGATCCCATTAAAATTATATGGTGAGATATGAGTGAAAGTTGGTGTCCTTCAAGCTCTTTACAAGATTTTTGGGTGGGTTGATAGTCTTAATGATTTTTCATAGAGTTATAATCTTGAATCCCACTCTTTCCTCCATGGATCTTAAGTTCATAAGGGTCTATAACTCCCCTTAAGAGAAATGGGTTTGTGTGTTCATGCATGTGAGATATGAGTGCCTGAGTTACCAGATCAACATGGTTTCTTAGGACAATGGAGCTTGAGAGGGTGTTAAGACCAAATTAGACCATTTATTTGTATTTATCTTCTATAAATACCTAATTTAGGATCCATATCAACATAATACACCTTATTATGACTTAAATATTATTGGGGTGGTTTATATCTACCACTAAGGTGAGGATGGGGTCTTAAGGGATCACAGTGGCTTTAGGACTTATAGGCTCAGACTAGGTTTTAGGACCTTAAGTCACCTATAGGTGTGTATGTGGATACAAAATCACTATAAATCCCTTATAAATATGAATTCCACCCTCTAGAATTGACCTTATCTACCTAGACATTCATCTCAACCCCTCTCTCTTCAACCTGCCTTAACCATCATTGTCTAGTGCATATGCTTGGAGCAATTGGTCATGAAGATAAAAGTAGCCTATTTTAGCTCTTTATAGTGCTGGAGTTAGGGATAAAGTGACATGTTATCATTAATTAACCATATCCTTGGGGCTTGGCCTCCCCTATATTAGCTAACAACACTCATTTACATAGTTATGCATTAAACCCTGTGTATTCTAGGTGTGCAACCCAGACTAGACAGTCAATTTAAATGGTATCACCATAATATGAGGTCCTGTGTGATACATACATTTGCATCACCCTAAGATTTTATTTTACATTATTCTTGACATTTCCATTCACTCTAGTCATGCACTTTAGACTAAGTAAACTTAGCTCACTATACATGCTTGAGCTATTTTTCTTGGTCATCTATTCAAATTCTTTGTCCTTGAAAAAATGATATATATGCCCTTAACACCATCTTAGTCTAAGTTATACCATTATGTGCATATACCATTTCATCTTCAAGGTTAGTGGGTAGACTGTTTACATTCCTATAGGTAGTGGTTTAGATATGTTGAATGTCAAGGATCCTTAGGTATGTCTTTGAGTAAAAGGAGTGCTTCCATGTCATGTTTGAGACCTTAGTGTCCTTCCTTGAATCTAAATCACACAATTTTAAGAGATATATCTCCATAGTCTATGAACCTTCTCTACATTTTTATGCCCAACTGCATATGATGATTTTAGAACCTTTTGAATGTTGGCCTAAGTTGGTCTCATGCAGGTGGCCATTGTGCTTTCTCAACCAGGATGTACACTTAAATAGGCCCCTTATCTCATAGACTTAATGTATATTAATATAATTATGGTGAATTTACACTAGTATTCATTTCTTAGGCTTATGCATGAAGGTTTAAACCTATAGGTAATGGTTATAAAACCTTATGGAGTATTCACTTGGAACTCAAAGCCTAATATGAGGTGAATATGCTTCATGAGACATCAGATAGGAGAGGTTGTTTGAGAGATACCAATATGACTATTGATCCATGTTTAATACCACCTAAGAGGACATTAGACACACCTAATCACATATTCAATAGTGAAAGACATTTAGATTTCATCAATTAGATAGATGGAGTGAGAAATTGAAACCTAGAATTCTATGAAAACCTTAACTCTTGATAATAAACCTTAACTTTTGCTAAATAGGTTTGTGAATGTATTAGGGGACTAATTGATAGTTCCTTGGCCTTGAGATATATCATGGAGTTTTTTTATTATGATAAGGGGTATTCCACATATGTGTATAACCTCTTCTACCTCTATGGTATCTTGATGGCCTCCAACAACCACCATCATGGAACACTCTATTCTCACTTGCAATAAAGCTTAACATGCAATTAGTCTCATTTGAAGTCAAGATCTTGTGATAGTTGAAGGTACATCTGGACCCTCCACTTGTAATAAGGAGGTAATAAGGTTAGGATAACTCTAAAAAACCATCATCAAACCTCAAAACAATATCCTTTTCCAAATATGTGCACTAAAGATTCTTCTTCATCAATGGAACATGGTTTATAGTTTGCATCATGTGGTAACTTGTATGTTTATTGATACCATAGGTTCAAATGTGTGAAATATGGGTGAATAATTAGATTTAAGGACCTTAAGTACATGTAGAAGACATTTATAACCATTGGTTTCATCAAGTAGGCCAAAAGTACACTAAAACTATTCTATTCTTGACCCTATGTGGATGTAAAGGGATAGTCTAACTACCTTAAGTTATTAATTTTTTTTCATAAAGCACATGCCATGAATATTGAAACCAATTCCTAGGATTGGAATTAAATTATACCCCCTTCCTCTATCTAAGAGCTAAAGTCACCATTTTCTCTCTCATGTTCATACTGAGCAAGAACCTAATTGGTTGTCCAAGGTTGCTAAATAGCTTGATGGAAGAAATAGATCAGTTTTTATCTCTTATTGGATTGAAATTACTATATTATCTCACATAATGTTTGTAATAACTCTCATCTATATATCCCTGACTCCCTTTGACCATATTCATATCGTATGGATTTGTACTTACTTGAAAACTCCTACAAAACACTATAATCCTATATTTTTTCATGTTTTTAGACCTTTAATCATCATGGGCGGGTAGGAAGAGGTAAATTATGGGAAAAATGCATTTCAAACCATGAATTATGGATGGGGGAGTTGAAGAGTCATTGTTTCCCACATGTGGGCCCCCTTAATGGCAAATAAAAGCCTTTAACTTGTGGAAAGACACCCTTAACATATGAAATGGTTTAATTATGGAAATATGGTGATCATGGAGGCACTTTAAGGCATAATTTGTGGCCTTAGTGGTATTTTGAGGTAAAATTACATTATTCTATGGTCAAACACCCTTTTTGAAAGGCATAAACATGATCTCAAGTGAAGGTTAAAAAAGAGGTGATCTTAATATCAATCAAGGGACCTTAAAACATGTTAAGGACTTAAAAAAGGTTGCCACATACATATTATAACACTCTTAAACACTATGATATTACCCTATTTATAGTCTTACATCATACTATATGGATTCATGATAGGGAATAGGCTATAACATTTGATCATCTTTCATATGTGTAAATTTGGACTGTTAGGACCATTACAAGGTTTGTTATAGACTAACAAACATAAATAACATAAGGATAACACTTTACACAAGTTAAAATAGGGGTAAATTCAACCACCATGGTATTTATTGACATGAAAAAATAATTAAACCTACTACCTTGACATGGTGACCAATGATCCTCCTTTATAACTACCTTGACACTTCAAGAAGCATGAGAGGGTGACCAAGATGATTTTGGGTATCCAAGACATAGGTTGTCTCCTTTCTAGGCCTAAGGGTAAAAATAATTCAACACTAACTCTCAAGAGATAAGTTTGCCCTCAAAACTATCACCATAAGCATGTAAATAATACTATCCTTAAGTTATCTCCTATAAATCTCTTGCATCTTAATCATATACTTTTCAAAACATGTCCCTTACATCAATTTGACATGATTTCAAAATTTACATTTTAAATCCAAATTTTATAAAATGGAGTAACTCTACAAAGTATCTTTCAAGAAATACCATGAGGAGTATCACCTACAAGAACCTTATCAAGGTATGATCCAAGTCACTCAAAATAAACCTATTAAAATCACATCTAAGTCACCTAAGATATACCTAGAAATTTATTTCTTATAACATACTTTGGCCATAAAATTAATCACCATAAAAAATTGAATAGTACTACCTTTAAGGTAGATCCTAGACAAAAATAGTTGTGTTTAAATTATATTTTTTCTGAACCCACCCTTATATCAATCTGACATGAGTTCAAATTCAACATCTCTACCCAAATTTAATAAAATAAGATACATATCATGGTAATTATCAAGATATACTTTGAACCTTAGATTTGACACCATCAACACATAAATAGTAGTACTTTCAAGGTATATACTTTATAATATCTCTTGAAGCAAAATTTTATGTATCAAAAACCTAGACCTTATACCATAATGACATAATTTCAAATCCATTATATAGTATCCAATTTTTTAAAAATGTAAGATATCTCTTATATTCCTTGGCACTCAAATTCAGCACTATCAATTAAATAGTAATTAATACCTTCAGTGTACCTCCTAAATGATGTATGTAGATTAAAAATTACATGTTTTAAAAACCTACCCTTAAATCAAATTGTGATGATTTCAAAGCTAACATAAACTATCACAATTTTATAAAATGTGAACTCAAGGTATCTCTCGAGAGATAGCTTGGCATCCAAATCCACAAGCATAAATATGTAAATAAGAATATATTTAGGGTATCTCCATAACAATACCTCTTAAATTTAAATTAATTATTATTAAAACTCACCTCTTATATCAGAAGGAAATAAATTAAATTAAAATTTACACATTTCTCATTACATTATATGTCTAAAAGGTGTCTTTAGGGTCATACTTCTTATATATAAATTGATATGATTTCAAAGCCAACAACTTCTATCAATATTTTATTAAATAAAAAATATATTTCAAGGTATCAACCTAGATAGGTGAGAAGTATTTCCTATGATAAACCTATTAAGGTATCTCTAAAGAGACACCTTGGCTACAAAATTCATCACTATAAATGAGTAAACATTATGTTTTCCTTAAAAAAAATGTGTATGTGTTATTTAAAGCTATGAAAATTATGTTATCATGGTCCAATATTTTTTAATTTAGCATTGTTTGATACTCTAAAATATATCTTTCAAAGATTTCACATGTATTTTATAGTGTAATTTAGAATTCAAATTTTTTGATATACAATTAATCACTAGTTAATCAAAAATAATCACCTAAGTGTTATAGTATGCACTTAGAAAATTTACAAAAGATTAATATTGTTATCATTTCAATTATTGTGAAAAATGTATTCAGGTGAGAAATAAATTCCAAAACTTGATATAATATGGCCTCAATCATAGATAATTTAGATATGGTATAGTATTAAATACTAAAAATTTAATTAAAACCATGTTGACACCTTCCATTTTATGGTGGCGATAAGATTCATGTTAGTGACTAGTATTTTGAGTTGTTTAGTCCAACAAAGATGCATGTAGATATTTATTTGTTTAGCACTATATCTAGAATAGAATCTACTTGGACTATAATAATCCTTTCCTATGATAAGGAGGAACTTTAAAATGACATTCAATTTTAACTATAAGTATGTGATGAAGAAGAGGGGATACTCCATCATGCTAAAACTAATTTTAATAAATTTACACCCAATAAAATAAAATTGTCAAAAATGAATGTCTCTCCTTTTTTAAAACATTTGGGTTTCATGTGAATAATTATGATAACCTTGTGACATTTTGGTTGATATATATAGATGATTTGGTCCTTATAATACAAAATATATTAAATCAAAAACATAAACAAGGGGCACCAACTTATTCATCTTGCCACTATGTAAATATGAATTTAAGTTCCCTTGAAAACATGATAGAAATAACCTTGAAGAGAACAAGACAATAAAGGGTGAATATAGAAAACAAGACAAGAAAGGGTGACTTATTTGTTTGAAGATTTGAAAAAAGCTATATAAAAACTCACACTAGTGGAGAAATATTCAAAAAAAAGGTTGATACACTTTGGTTGGCACAAAATTATGATCGGATACATAGTGAATTCTCTAAATGGTTTATTTCTTCTATAAATTATGCATTGAACATTCCTATAGAAATTTGTGAGTTGGGGAATACTGATATCAAAATAATGGAAAATCAAATCAATGCACATGACACATCGTAAACTAAAAAAGGAAAGATAAAATCATGTATATTTTTACAAATTGTTAAGTGTTTATAGCATTTTTTATTTATAAACTATTTATAATATTGATAAAATATTTATTTTTCTATTTAATATATTTATGTTTTCATTAAAATAGTTCACAACAAATTACTACAACATTATGTCTCCAAAAAAATAACCCAAGACATAAATTTGCAACTTGATGCCTCCATGAAAACAATAAGAGGTAAAACTCTACAATAAGACAATTTTTATAGATACCAATATCAATATAATTGATGATGAGAATTTTTAGTTACTACTAAAATATCATATAATACCTTGTAGGTAATAACGAACACAATGTTTAAAAAAGGAGTGCAAATGTACAAATTGTAAAAAATCCAAAAAAATGTGAAATCCCCTTTCTCTAAATGTGTAATTATACAATTTTTATACTAGATTATACAATTTATATTTATTTCAAATGTTTGATCATTATTTATTTAAACAAATTAGAACAAATTTTTGCTTTATGGATAGTACTGATCGATAATGTAGAAGATAATAAAATATAGTGCATTAGCTTGGGTGTTTGAAGTATTAGCAAAATTCTTTGCCCCCTATCTTATCCTACACTTTTACACTCAGAACAAGAGATGCATATGCTATTCAATTATGTTTAAGCATAGTTTATAATGTTTGATAGGTTACATACTTTTTTAATTGCCCTAATGTCTAAACCCAATAATGTATCATTGGTTATGCTTACATTATTTCTTATTGGATTGGTTGAGATGTATAAGGAACTATATTGATTAACATTATGTATATTCAAACTTAGTTTTGAGTTTAATGATTGCCATTTAATATAACATTGGATCACATGTAATAATTTTAAAATGGAATTATGATCATTAAGTTTGAAAACACTTTTTACTCCTTGTTGATGGTTATTACATGAATGCTTTCTTATTTAGTTGGAAATGAAATTTTGGTGATTCATGTTGGTACCATTATTTAATATTTTAGAATTTCAGGTTTGATCCATGCTTAAAACTATTCATATGAATCAAGAATAATTATTGAGAAAGTTCAATTTATTAAGTCTATCCAAGACTAGGATATATAGAGTTTAGGGCCAACTTAGTTTGATGAAATGTTGACTATACTTGAGTTTTGATTTATGATTAGTAAAAATGTTGGGTTAAAGGCCATCACAATATTTTATACCTCAAATCTTTGAAATATTTAATAAACCTTACTCATGTGTTGGTATATTTTTACTTATGTTGTGCACATCCAAATTAATATTTATGTATTACTATGATTATATCTAAGATAACTCTATAAATAATATTATGTATTGAATTAACTTTAGAATAATGTGGAAATACTAATACCCTATTCTAATCTTCTTAGATATTATTTCCTAGGAATTGCAACTACAAATTCAGCATGTATTAGAGAATAAGATGTAATTGATATTTATAATATTTATTTAAAAATTATACAATTGGTTTAATTATTATATAAATTATTTACTCATGACATCAAAATTCCTATGATCATGTGCATCTAATTTACTCAATTTTTCCCATACCCTTTGTTTGACTCTTTTAGAAATTAATAGAGATCTTTTTGAGGGATTGCTTGTGTTTTAATGCTTGATGAGAACTATAATATTAAATATTTTTTTCATTTGAATCCTAAAAAATGTCGTATTGACTTCATATTATATTTAAATGTCAAATTATATAACAATATTATTGGGGAAATAAGTGGGTCCATTTTGTTAGAAAATCCCCATTTATTAATTTTCTCTTAATCTAATTGATTTTTATTATGTATGCTTCAATTTTTTTTCATAAATTTATGTTAGACTATCTAAAAAATACAACCTATAAAATTTATTTACAATACATTCAAAAAAATTATTTGAATATTTTTTTAGACTCTATAAATAGTTCTAGGTATTGCATCATGGCACACATGTTAAGGTGTGGAGCTAAAAGCTTCACAGATGAGCAAATTACAAGGCGCTGTATTTACACAGTCACCGATGTCGGTCAGGGATTGACTAGAGGCTACTGATGTCGGTTATGGATCGGCCGATGTTGGTCATATGCAAGCAGATAGGGACCGATGTCGGTCACCTGTGCGTCCAGAAAGTCTATTTTCATGGATGAAACATATTGTTTACATCATTAGATTAACTATTAGTTGTAAGTCTGCATCTCTATCTTTAGTAGGACTGTTTTGAGCCTTTGATTAGGAGGTGTATCTGATGGTTGTTAATGCATAGCTCATGATCCCTAATTTTATAGATAGGGATAATTCTTCATAGCTTGTGTACAAGATGTAAGATAGACAATTCAAGTAGCTGAATTGTGTTTGTAATTATGTGAGAGATAACTCTTGAGGGAAAGAGATCTATACATCTAAAAGGTGTGGAAGAAAGAGAGATTTATTCAATTGTATTTCCAAGAGTTTAATACAAGTTTTCATTATTTCTTGTATCTCTTATTCTTTGCTGATTCTGATTTCTAGTTGCTTTCAATTCTGGTTTAATTCTATGTTTAGTTGCTTGCAAGAGTAATCAATTATTCTTGTCTAGATCCTGACAAGTGGTATCAGAGCTTGGGTTCACTAACAGGTGGTTTCAGATCTATTTAGTGTGTATTGATTACAAGTCACTCACAGGGGTTTCTTTTTGAGTGGGAGTAGAGCAATGGTAGAAGAAAGTAAACTGAGAATGGAGAAGTTTAACGGCAAGAATTATCAATTATGGAGGATGCAGATAGAGGATTATTTGTATAAAAAATATTTGTACTTACCATTGGGAGGGGTTTCAAGCAAGCCCATAGATATGCAAGATGAAGAATGGAATGTTCTTGATAGAAAGGCTCTGGGATCCATAAGGTTGAGCCTAGCATCTTCTGTGATTTCTAACTTATCATAGGCAAATACCACGGTAGAGTTAATGGATACTTTGGCAAATTTATATGAAAAGCCTTCAACTTCAAATAAGGTATATCTTATGAAGCAATTATTTAATTTGCAAATGCAGGGAGGTGGATCTGTATCTAGTCATCTAAATGATTTCCATGCAATAGTAAACTAGTTAAATTTAGTCAAAATAGTTTTTGATTATGAAATTAAGGCTCTCTTAATTTTATGCTCTTTACCTGAAAGTTGGCATAGTTTGGTAATGGCAGTTAGTAATATTGCATCTGCCACAAATATCTTGAAAGTAGATGATGTTGTTAGTGTAATCTTGAATGAGGAAACTCACAGGAAAAGAACAGGGGAAACATTAGGTAATGCTTTAAGTATTGAAAGCAGGGGAAGGCAAAAAGAGAAGCGCAAGCAAGGGAGATCAAGGTCCAAGTCAAAGATGAGAGGTAGATCCAAATCCAAAAATGGAAGAAGAATACCTGCTGGAATTGTGGAAAGATAGGGCATACAAAGAAAGATTGCTGGTTGCCAGTTAAAGAAGAGAATCAGCATGAAGGTAAAGAAGAAGCAAAAGTTGCAGGTATTGTTTCACAAGATGCTCTTGTACTTTCTTTGGATAATAGAATAGAATCTTGGGTTGTAGATTCTGGTGCCTCTTTTCATGCAACCCCAAATAGAGACTTTTTCAGTGATTATGTCTAGGGAGATTTTGGAAAAGTTTATTTAGGGGATGATGAGCCTTGTAAAATTGTTGGCAAAGGAAAAGTGCAACTAAAATTGTAGAATGGAAACACATGGGTGTTGAGGGATGTCATGCATGTACCCATCCTAAAGAGGAATCCGATTTCTATAGGAAAGTTAGGGGATGAGGGTTACACAGTAACTCTCACAGCTGAATCTTGGAAGGTGTCCAAGGGTGCACTTGTATTAGCCAGAGGTAAGAGAGAAGGTACTCTCTATTTATGTAATTGTATTACTGATTATTCTCTTTATGTATTATCTACTTCAAATGTAGATGCAAAGTTGTGGCACTATAGGCTCAGCCACATGAGTGAGAAGGGAATGAAAGTTCTTAAGTCAAAAGGTAAGCTTTCAGATTTGAAAAGCATAGATCTAGATTTTTGTGAGCATTGTATTTTTGGAAAGCAGAAGAGAGTGAGGTTTCTAAAAACTGGGTCAACAAGGAGGAAGCACAAGTTGGACCTTGTTCACACAGACGTGTGGGGACCAACTTAGGTAGCTTCTATTGGAGGATCACAGTATTATGTTACTTTCATTGATGATGCTACAAGAAAGGTATGGGTCTATTACATAAAGAAGACATCTGATGTATTTGACACATTTATGAAATGGAAAGCTTTGGTTGAGAATGAAACAGGTTTGAGATTAAAGTGCCTTATATCTGACAATGGTGGTGAGTAATACAACTATAAGTTTAATAGGTACTATTCTATGAATGGAATACGTAGGCAAAGGATGGTTCTAAGGACACCTCAACAGAATGGAGTTGCTGAAAGGATGAACAGAACAATATTGGAGCGTGCACAGAGTATGAGGTTGCATGCTAGTTTACCCTTACAGTTTTGGGTAGAAGCTATAGATACTGTAGTTTACTTGATTAACAGAGGACCTTGCACTACACTGGATGGTGGAATTCTAGAAGAGGCCTAGATAGGTAAAAAGGTAGATCTTTCATTTCTCAAATTTTTTGGTTCTAAAGCTTTTATGCACGTTGATAAGGAAAATAGAAAGAAGCTGGATGCTAAGTCTATGAGGTGCACTTTTATTGGTTATGGCTCTGGAGATTTCAGATTCTGGTTGTGGAATCTAGGAACTAACAAAATAATTAGAAACCATGATGTTTTTTTAATGAGAAAGTGATGTACAGTGATCAGCTTAAGAAGCTGAATGATTCTGAGTAGAGAAATGGAGATTTGGATGAGTTTGTGATCCAAAATGAGCTCACAAGAAATCACTTATAGAAAAGCATAGACACTGACGTCAGTCAGGAAGAAACTAATGTCAGTTAGATAGGTCGGATAGTAACTGACGTCAGTCAGGAAGGAATCAACATCAGTCAGATAGACATCGACGTCAATCAGGAGGAACCGACGTCGGTTAGGTACAGACCTGGAGATGACCGAGATCAGTCACTGATAGAGAATTTGGGTGCACAACAAGGTGAAAATGAGTCTCAAACGCCCATGAAGAGGTCTAAAAGGGTAAGTAAACCTCCAATTCGATATTCCCCTTCATTATTCTACTTGTTGCTCACTGATAGTAAAGAACCAGAGAGTTTTGATGGAGCAATGTAGGTAGAAACCCAAAAATAGTGAGAGCTTGGCATGAATGAGGAGATTGACTCCTTGAAAGAGAACCAAATGTGGGATTTGGTTGAGTTGCCAGTTGGTAAGAGAGCACTAAAAAACAAATGGGTTTACAGGTTAAAGGAAGGTGAGAATGGACAGATGAGACATAAGGCCAGGTTGGTAGTAAAGGGATTTGCACAGAAACCAGGTATTGATTTTGATGAAATTTTTTCTCCTATAGTAAAAATAACTTCTATTCGGACTGTATTGTCTTTAGTTACTATTGCAGATTTACATCTTGAGCAGCTTGATGTTAAGACAACATTTCTTCATGGAGATTTGGATGAATAAATATATATGGAATAGCCAGAAGGTTTTGAGGTCAAAGGTAAGGAGAACCTTGTGTGCAGGTTGAAGAAGAGCTTATATGGTCTTAAGCAGGCTCCTAGAAAATGGTATTTGAGGTTTGACAGGTTTATGACTGAGCATGGTTTTAGTAGGTGTCAATCTAACCATTGTGTGTATTTTAAGAGATTGGATAATGGTAGATATATTATCCTGTTACTGTATGTAGATGATATGCTTGTTGTAGGTTCACACATGTAGGATATTAATGAGCTTAAGGTAAAATTAGCTCACACATTTTCCATGAAGGATTTGGGAGCAGCAAAGAAAATCTTGGCATGAGTATCAAGAGAGATAGGAAAAATCATAGGTTGATTTTGTCTCAAGAGGATTATGTGAACAAGGTGTTGGAGAGGTTCAATATGCAGGATGGAAAACTGGTGAGCACACCTATGGCTGGACACTTCAAGTTGAGCAAAGAATAGTGTCTAAAATCACATGATGAGGTAGAGTACACGAGTAGAGTTCCATATGCTTCCGTAGTTGGGAGCTTGATGTAGTAATGGTATGTACTAGACCTGATATTGCCTAAGTAGTGGGAGTTGTAAGTAAGTTTATGGCTAATCTAGGGAAGGAGCACTGGAAAGCAGTTCAGTGGATTCTCAAATATCTAAGAGGGACCATCAGTAGGCATTTGTGTTATGGAGGGTCAAACACTTCACTACATAGATATGTAGATGCAAATATGGTAGGTGACTTGGATGGCAGGAGAAACACCACAGGTTATGTCTTCACTGTTGGTGGAATGGTGGTTAGTTGGATTTCAAAGTTGCAGAAGGTTGTTGCCTTGTCTACTATAGAGGCAGAATACATTGCAGTCATAGAGGCTAGCAAGGAGATGATATGGATGACACGGTTCATGGAAGAGTTGGTAAAGGATCAAGAGAGTTGTAGATTGTACAGTGACAGTCAAAGTGTAATTCATTTGGCAAAGAATTCAGCCTTTCATTCAAGAACCAAACATATATAGCTTAGGTACCACTTTATTAGATAGGTATTGGAGGATGGTGAGTTGAATATGGAAAAGATCCATACAGATAAGAGCCTTGCTGATATGTTAACAAAGCTAGTAACAAAGGAGAAGTTGAATCTTCATTCAACTTTTGTTGGTCTTCAAGATTGAGTTTGAAGATGGAGAAGCTAGAAGATGTTGTTGTACAGGTACAGGTGCAACTATTTATCTCCAAGTGGGAGATTGTTAAGGTGTGGAGCTAAAAGCTTCACGAATGAGCAAATTGCAAGGTGCTATATTTACACAATAGCCAATGTCGGTCAAGGATCGACTGGAGGCTACTGATGTCAGTTATGGATCGGCCGATGTCGGTCATATGCAGGCAGACAGGGACTGACGTTGATCACCTGTGCATCCAGAAAGTCTATTTTCGTGGATGAAATAGATTGTTTGCATGATTAGATTAACTATTAGTTGTAAGTCCGCGTCTCTATCTTTAGTAGGACTATTTTGAGCCTTTGATTAGGAGGTGTATCTAATGGTTGTTAATGCATAGCTCATGATCCCTAATTCTATATATAGGGATAGATCTTCATAGCTTATGTACAAGATGTAAGATAGACAATTCAAGTAGCTAAATTGTGTTTGTAATTGTGTGAGAGAGAACTCTTGAGGGAAAGAGATCTGTACATCTGAGAGGTGTGGAAGAAAGAGAGATTTCTTCAATTGTATTTCCAAGAGTTTAATACAAGTTTTCATTGTTTCTTGTATCTCTTATTCTTTGTGATTTTGATTTCTAGTTGCTTTCAATTTTGGTTTAATTCCGTGTTTAGTTGCTTGCAAGAGTAATCAATTGTTCTTGTCTAGATCCTAATAGCACACTAGGAATATATTACTCAAAACAACAATGGAAGTACCTATGAATTTTTAATTTAAATTATTATTTCATTTAGATACAAAAATATTATCTAAAACCTCTAAAGTTGGTATAATCTAGAAGGATTAAATTATATTATATTATATTTTAAATTTAAATTTCATGTTACTTATGGGTATTAATTTAAAATTAATGATCCAACTAACATGCAATTTTTTTTTGTAAAATAATTCCATGTTATATTTTTTAAAACATAACACTACAGATGATTACTTTCTTTTTTAACAAATTTTAGACATTTCAAAAGAGGCGCTAAAACCAAATTCTAGAAAACTACTGATTTTTGAGTTGGATGACTTATTATTTACTATGTATAAAACAAAAGATATGAAAATATATGTTAAGGGAATAAAAAAATAATTTACAATATAAAATATGTCATACTACATTTGATAACGTTCCACAAAATTTTTGAAGGTGGCATTGCAATCTTTTTCTCATGTTGGCCTTTGGTCAATGATAGAGAACAATCATTTGAGGCTTCTCCTTCAAGCCATGGATTACACAAGTTCAGATTTAATGTTCATTTGGAAGAAAAAATATTATAATCCCTTTAATATAAATAAATTAGATGAGTTTATTTTTAAATAGACCTTCGGAGATGATTTTTCAATTGCCAACACAATGTTCTTTGATTGTAATTCTTGAAATTGTTTGGTTACAGAATAAAAATTGATAATGAGTTTTATTACTTCAAGTAGATATATTGGGAATGAAAATTCAAAAATCTGAGAAGGATTGGAGAATAAAAATGATGTCTATCATCATATTTATGGGAGAAAGCATAAAATCCATGCCCACAACTATGAAACATTGTTTAGAAAAAATAAATATTGAAAATATAGTTATAACTTCACTAAATGATTATTTAAAGTGCATTTATTGATTAAAAATTATAATTTTAACAACATTACCATCAATTTTATAAAAATAAATTCCAAATTATTTCAAATGTAATCCAATTTAATTCAAATTTATGGATTTTAAATTAGAAATACTTTGGTGTTGTTTCAAACAGTTTATTTGTAATGAGCCTTATTTATTTCAAATATCTTGGTTTAGCTTAAAATATTTATAATCCCATATATATATATATATATATATATATATATAACAACATTACCATCAATATTATACAATTCAATTCCAAATTGTTTCAAATGTAGTCCAATTTATTTCAAATTTATGGATTTTAAATTAGAAATACTTTGGTGTTGTTTCGAGCAATTTATTTGTAATGAGCCTAATTTATTTCAAATATATTGTTTTTGATTAAAATATACATATACATATACATAGATATAGTTGGATGTTATTTATTTATACTAGAATTAAATTATTTATAGTTGGATGTTGTTTATTTATACTAAAATAAACTTATCTATGATAAAATTCAATCCAAAGTATTTTCAAATTATTTAAAATATAGTTCAATTTATTTTAAGTATAATCTAGTTCATTTTAAAAGATAGTCAAATTTATTTCAAATATATTTATTTTACATTGGATTTTTTTAACCTCATTCCAAATTCATTTAATGTTTGCACTTTATTTATAATGAACGATGGTTGGAAATAATTTGGAATTATTACAAATACATTATATAGACGTGGTTTATTTTTAATAATTCCAATTAATTCTTGATAAAGTCCAAATTATTTATGATTATTTTTCAAAAATTATAATACTAATAAATCCATATGTTTTAAAAAAATTAGACTTATTATAAATACATTAGATAGATGTAGTTTATTTGTAAGAGGTTCAACTAATTCTTGATAAAGTCTAATTTATTTCTTTTCAAAAATTAGACTACTAATAAGTTCATATTATTTTAAATAATTTAGACTTATTACAGATACATTAGATAGATGTGGTTTATTTGTAATAAGTCCAACTAATTCTTGATAAAGTCTAATTTATTTTTGACAGTCTTTCAAAAATTGGAATACTAATTAGTTCATATTATTTTAAATAATATGGACTTATTAAAAATACATTAGATAGATGCAATTTATTTGTTAAAAGTCCAACTAATTCTTGATAAAGTCTAATTTATTTCTGATAGTTTTTCAAAAAATAGACTACTAATAAGTCTTTATTGTTCTAAATAATTTAGAATTATTACAAATACGTTACATAGATGTGGTTTATTTATAGTAAGTCCAATTAATTCTTGATAAATTATAACTAATTTCTGCTAGTTTTTCAAAATTTGACTGCTAATAAGTCTATATCATCTAAAATAGTCCTTTTGGAAAAAATAGAGTTCTTACAAGTTTGTTAATAATTAGAGATGAAAAGTCTATATTTAAAGCATCTAAAAGCATGAAGCCACATCTCTAACGACTGAGATAATGTATTTTCAAACCAATAATGATTTCACTTTTTCAAAAAGCATCCACCAAACATGGAAATAGTTGAAGACCTTCCCCTTAAGTTGTGCAACCTCCTCAAGTGGTTAGTTTTTATTTCAAGTATGAAAGAGCTATAGATGAGTGAATTAGTCCTATTTTGGTCAGAATGAAGACTTATTTTCATGTAGAATACCTATCAAGGGATTTAAACATTAATAACAAGTCAATATCAACTATATTATCCCTGACATGCATGCCCAAGGGAAAGTGGTGAGTTCATGGCTCTTAAGGGTAAGAAGACTAAGTCTATTTCATGATAAGCTTTTTCAAAAAGATAACTAGAATTAATATAGGATGTTTTTTACCCATAATACACTTAAAAATGGTTTATTTTCTCCCATATATATATAGGAATTAATGAAGATAGTTGAAGGAAGTTAATGTCCCTTTTTGTCTCACTAATTGTATTCTTATATATATGACTATTTTTGAGATGGAATAAGGATCCCTCTCTTTGGTGTAGTAAAAATATTCCCTTTTGAGTGTAACATTAGATTTATGCCTTTAATTAAATAAATAATATATGTTTGCCTCTTTTATACTATCAATTTTATTGAATATTGTGTGATTTTGAGTTATTGATCTTCACTTGTAGATGTTTTATTCTATTTTGATGTTGTTTGATCATCCTTACACTCTCTTTTACAGGTTGTTTGTTGTGTAGGTTATTAACTTCATGAAAAATAATTATGTAAAGGTTGAGAAAGTTGTAGATTGTGTGAAATTTGTGTGATTTCCTATCACTTCTAAATATTTCTTGTATTGTTTTAGCAGGTTGAGGAGATCTCTAAATTTGGTGCATCACCATTTTTTGAATTTAAATTAATTATACTCCATTTTACATGATGAAATCATAGTTATAGCTATAATTATGTCCCTTTTAGTACTATTTTAAGGTTAGAAGCTGATATTACATTAGGTGCACATAGTTTACGAAGGAATCCAACTTTCTCTAGAGGTTCATCCTAAGGAGCCAAGTTCTCACACCTTGGGGATGTTCCCATTGTTTCCCTAAATAATCTATCTAATAAAATAGGTGAAAGACTCAGGTAAAAACAAATACCAATGTTAATACCACTTATATTGCATTCCAATAGATAACTAAAGCTTTCACCTCTAGCATGAATGCTCTT
This sequence comes from Torreya grandis, assembly GCA_037957365.1. NCBI lineage: Eukaryota > Viridiplantae > Streptophyta > Pinopsida > Cupressales > Taxaceae > Torreya > Torreya grandis. The sequence continues at coordinate 2,710,465 of JARHVA010000651.1, read as the reverse complement.
GATTCTCAAAAAATCATGTTACAATCCATGAACCAAATGGATAAATTTCAAGTCTACCTAGATGATCCTTGCCAATAGTATCTTTGTTTATGAGCGTATGTGTATACATGTTTAGGCTTTCTCTATACTAAATAATCTGGTATAGCTATAATATTTATTAGAATTATCATAGATAAATTTATGTTGCAGAACCCCATTTGGTTAACCATTTTACCTTACCCATTTATAATCATTCTAACCCTCCTTAGTTTAATTATTTTATTTACAACCATGGTATATTTTTATTGAGTTCTAGTGAGAGATACATAATTATGTCATAGGATTAGGCTTTGGAATCCTTTCCTATTGACATTTGTGTTGTAGATAACCCTCTATTATATATATGGAATTCATTTTGTCCTTACTTGATTGTCCAAGTATTGTAGACTCTATTTGATTGACCTTATTTGAGTCCTAATCTATTGAGAGAAACATGATATTTTAATTTCATATTAGCCCATGCATACACTCAACATGAGTCCATTTATATTACACATATGCCACACAAATTTATTATCCTTATCAGCTCTTTTGTTGCTTGTCATTTTTATGCACCTTAACCTTTCCCCTTGTTAATTCTAAAGTTTTATAATGCACATATATTTTCCTAAATCATATCACACACAAATTTTTTTTTATATCAATAAATTGTAGAGAATGAGATGACAAAATCACACAAAATAAAAATCTAAATTTCAAACCTAGAGCCGATCATCAAACATCATTCCTCCTACTTCAATTTAAGCTTCTTTGAATCACATCCTACACACTCCCAATAGAGTTTTTATTATTGGTACATCATAATTTATCTTTTTCCATAGGAGAGAATAAGATTGAATATATTTACATTTCTCACTTCTAAGGAAGAGTAATTTCAAAACTATAACTCTATATATTACATCCACACACTCAAATAATTTTGTAGAGGTATGATTATGAGTGTGCGAGATATGTAGTTTTTAATGCCACTTTGGTAGTTTCCCAACTTCATAAACATTTTTTTGTTTTTGAATGTTAAACTAGGTAATATATGAATAAAATCAATTAAATGCATTATACCTAGAAAAATAGTGAAGCAAAGGTACAAAAAGATTATAAAAGATGTAGTTCACTAGAGATAGAAAAAATAGTTTGCATAACCTTACACATGTCAAACTCAATGATACAAATACATACCTTTCAATAATGATTCTTACTAGGTCGTGTGTCACATTTGGTTTCTTCTATAGAATATTTAAGCATTAAATGATGGATTATGAGACTAATGATTAGTAGTTTTATTATATATTTTTGAGTTGGATTTGTATATGTAGTTTGATTGGCAGTTATATTACTTGTTTCATGATCAGTATCTAGATAGATAGTTATTGCATATGTTTTATTATGCTTTATGATCATGATCTTACAAATTACTTGAATTCAATCATTTATTATGGTTACGTGTTGATGATTATTTTTATTTTGGAATAACTACCAATTTGGTTGATATGGTGGATGCAGGACTATCTTGCCCTCATAGGTAGTTCAGAGAGAGGGAGAGTATCATTAGAGAGGGGGGTACATAAACCAACAATGGCCATTGAGAGATATACACTAAACTTGTGCATAAACCACATTAAATTATTGAGTGAAATAAATTTTATTTGCATTAGTTTTTTGGTTACAAATGAGTCTTATTTATTTGATTTTACCATGAGTCATAAATTTCATATGTATGATAAACCTCTATTATGTTATGTTGTTTTTCATTACATTATATCTAGTAGAATCATGAGTGTATCGATCTAGTTGATTTACTTGGCTAGTCACATTATGTTTTTATGATATAAAATAGGAAATTTATTTATTGAGTTAGGTTGCTTGATCCATCTCATTCAATTATGCTTCTATAACCTTGATTGTATTTCTAAGTATTGACAGTTCGAGTGATCCTTGTCTTGTTTAGATTTCTTAATTACCTTGATTTTGATATCATTTTCATATTGGTAATAATGCAAAATGGTATAATAGAATAAAATATAACCCCTCCCAAAGCATGTCAATTTAGTTATAATTTTAAAGCTTTATACACTATGAGATTTCTCATACTTAGGAATATAGATACATTATGAACTTGAAAGGGAAATAAAAATTAGGTTATGTTTGGAAGTTTAAATATTTATTATTATTATTATTATTATTATTATTATTATTATTATTATTATTATGTTCTATTTTAAAATGAAAAAAAGGTAAAATAAGAATTGAATTAGGGTTTAGTTGGTCATTTATATGATTACAGAGGTTTGACCTTGCCAAGGAAATGATGGCAATCTATTCATCCATCATGCCTAGATATGGAGATTAAACTATGATTTCAACAAGATTAATGGAATAGTGTTTTAATGTAGGGGATACATAATGTGTAATGGGTATAAAAATAGGAGATATATAAGGGTACAGAGGTCATGCATGAACAAGAATAAATGAATAAGCATGAAGGTTAGAAGGAAAAATAGAATCATCACAACAAAGTGTAGAAAAGAGAAAGGAAGCTCATAGTAGGGAAAAGAAAAGTTATCCATATATTTAGTAAAACTTTGGACCTTAATTATGAAAGTAAAATTTTACACTTATGTACATGAAATCAAATGGGTTTTATTCTAAACATAAATTTTGTTGAGGAAAATGAATAAATTCCTAGGATATGATTTATTTACGTCAATTACATATATCGATTGACTCTTTTTCATGATACAAAATATTATGATTATATCCCTAGGAAAATAATTTCATTCCATTTCCAGGGCTAAAAAAATAATTTCTAAGCCCTTCTCCTTTATTAAATTTGGAATATTTTATTTATGACTTGTGTAGAGTCATTTAACTCCTTTCAAGGGTTTTGTTGGGAAAATTTTTGTGTTTTAATTTGAGTAAACTATTATTATTTCTTTGAATACCTTGAGGACATATTTTTATAGGATTATAGAGAATTTATACAACTATAGGTTAAATGGAAAATTTCACATACCTACACACACACACACACACACACACACACACACACACACACACACACACACACACACACACATGGAATTTTAGAATAAATACATATTACCATATGGATAAGATGTCAAATGTATTTATGTATATGTGCATGTGTGTGTGTCAATATATATGTAATTATATATATGACTACATTATAACTTGTACATATTTGATGCAGTAGTATTTCGACTGGGCATTGTCTAATGTTACCAATAGGTATGCAAATAATCCTTGGTAATGTTATTATTTTAACCTACATGAATGAGACTATGAAATTTATTGAAACATGTACATGTGTAATCAACTTATAACTACATATTTGTTATGTACTAAAATAAGTTTATATATATTCCTTTGTGAATCACATATAATTGTGAAGATAGTAATGTCTAGTGGTGGTATGACAATATAGATATTCTTAAAATATATTGTCATGCTTGAACTCCTATAAATATCTTTTTATAACTAGTTTAAGGTTTTAAATGGAATGTTATACAAACCTATAGAATATATATAAATTTTTATAAAGACATTTGAATAAATAACTATGCCTCGGAATCTAGTTATGTTGATCCAAAGATATGTTAAAAATTGTGTGTGTGTGTACTTATTCTAAAAGAGAGTATATTCATTTATATATCTTTAAGTATTTAATCTATGCCTAAACTTATATTTTTTTAGGGTACTATGGGTTGAGATATAAAATGACTATTTGTATAACAAAGACCATAGTTTTGGTTAGCATGAATTTAGGAGCAACTATAGGCTTTAAATATAGACACTATGACATCTATTCAAGTTATAATTATTGAATTTGAATAAATACATAGTAGATGAGTTTACATGAAATTTTGTGTGTAGTTAAAATTAATATCATTTATAATGAATTAAGTACATATATGGAAGAAAATGTGTTGCTTTTAAGTAATATTAGTTGGTAATAAATATAAGGAAAAGATATAAACATATTATATGTTCATTCTCATATTTTTATAATGTTTATGATGGCTCTTTTATATGTAAAATAAGGGTAGTTTATGGGGTAAAGCATAAGTAGAATAGAATGTATTACAATTCAGCCTTATTTTATGTTATAACATGTTAAAATAGACTTTGTTATGAGAGAATAAGAAATGTATGGGTTTCATGTTGACTAAAAATTTGTTATCAGTTATGTAGACATGCCTATTTGTGAATTATGATAGAAGGATATGTTAGGAGAATACATAGAATGAATTGATCCTTATTATAGTCTACTGAACATATATTGTTTTGAATATTGTTATTTGATAAATCTATGTTACCACCTTGGTGTTTAAATTATTGGAAATAGTCAGATTCATAAACTGATGTTTGCTTACAACATTTAATATGTTATGGGATTTAGTGCAAGTTGAAGTTGTATTATTCTACTTGAATATTTATATGTAGAATATATTTGTATATCAAGAGATAGTTATATGAGTATGTTAATGGGTAACTCATATACCTGTCCCCTGATATCATATAAAAGTCATGATTTAGTAGCATAGAGTTTTGTGTGAGTGGAAATGACTCAGATTATTAAATCTAAATTCTATAATGAAAACTTTGGCCAAAGTAATGTTATAGTTGAGACATTGTCATTTCATTTTAATTATAGTTTACATGTGTTTACTGATATCATTTATATAGAGGATTAGATTATATAATCTATTTTATTATTGCATATAATAGTGATAGTATACATATGAGTTCTAGTTGATTTCTTGATATCTGTATTCTTCTTATCTACCCCTCCCTGAATGGTAGGGATACTCCCAATGGGGATTGTGAGGGAGACTATTGGTCTATGGTTGGATTTAAAACACTCGGATGATGATCTCCCTTTATCATCTAAATCAACCTTGGAATTATACTCAATATATGTTATGGATCATGAAGCTATTTGAGTAGCTCATTTGCATTGTTGTACTCATTGTATTATATATTTGACCTTGTATTATATTGTACATTATTATTTGATGGATATTCAACACAATAGTTGTTGTGTAATTTATAAATTATTCTAAAATTATAAACAATAGTGGTTGTAAACTTATTCATGGTTTATTTATGGATTATATTAGTATTTGATTTACTTTATTTATTATAGTATAATTTAATTAAAGTTAAACTTACAATCTGATATACTGTTTAAACACTAAATAGATTAGATTTAGCCAGTGGGTTAATTTTATTATAGAATTTATTACTTTAGATTCATTAAGTAGTCAATCAACAATTTAGTCAAATAGTTTTAAATGATTTTATAAGTAATTTCATATGTTTAAAAAAATAATGTAATTTTTGGTTAATCTAATAGGGTCTAATATTGTGGTTTTAAAGCTTAATTTTTAGCTCTCAAACCTAATGGTTCCACTAACATAATTTTATTATCCTAGTTTTAGTGAGGATAATGGCACGAGGTTAATCAGTTGGTGAAGGACCTTCTAATGCAAACCCTCTAGCTAATCCTAATAAGATAACAACAAAACAAGCTATAAAATTTGATCAAATTCTCACTGTCATGAATGAGACTAAAAATAAAATAGCATATCTAGAGTGAGAAGTTCATGGACCTAAAGAGGAAGAGAAATAGAAAGTTCTAGAGGAATAACCTAAAGAGTAGGAAGTTTCTCAAAAGTAAGGTCATGAGGAAGTTATTTAAGTGGTTAGATCTCAAGTAGTTGTAGAGCTTGCACATGACATAAAGAAAGTTAATCCACCTAAGTTTGATGGAATAGTTTTGGGTGATGGAGTTGAAGCTTGACTCATAGAAATAGAAAAGTAATTTAAGATTTAGAACTACTCTAAAGTAACTAAGGTTGTGTGGGGAGCTTACCAACTGGCTGGTGAAGTAGAAACTTGGTGGGCTAACTTGAATCTTGAGATGAATATTGATTCTAATAACACCACATGAGAGTAGTTTGTGTCTCTTTTCAGAGCACAATGATTACCTAAGCTCTATTTTAACCAAAAAATGATAGATTTCCATAACGTGAAGCAAGGGGATTTATTGGTGAATGAATACTAGGAACAATTTATAAAGTTCTTGAAATATGTTCCATAGTACCAGAAGAATGACCATTTTTTAATTAAGAAATTCATAATGGACTTGAAACCCTGAATTGGGTGTGAAGTAGATGTGTATAGACCATCCACCATGGACAAGGTATTTGAGAAGGCAATAAAATAAGAGTATAAGTTGAAATCACTGGCAAATGTTAAATAAAATTTTAAGAAAAAATTTGGTAGTTCCAAGACACCTTGAAAGAAGAAGAACCAGTTCAATAATCAAAATACAATATTAAGTAATACTTTTGGGAATAGGAAACCAAGAGGTGATTTTAGAGAAGAGTTCAAGGTTGAAAATTAGGCTGAGAGGAAGGGGCCACTAAGTGTATTTTTCACTTGTGGAGGATACCATTATGCCAAAGATTGTCCTCAGTGGAATACAAATAGAAAGAATAAGAATAAAACCTCTTCTTCATAGCAAGGAACCTTTCAATAGCTTATTAAAATAGTAGTGAATAATTGATAACATGAATTCTAAGCCTCTCCCATAAAAGTATTAGGTACTTTTTTGGGGAATCCAATTAATTTTTTGATTGGTACAAAAGCTACTGAATTCTTTATCTCTCCAATAATGCTAACCAAATTATCTAGGAAAGTTGGTTTTAATGGCAAATTCATGGTCAGTATAATATGGGAATGAGTCTAGGGTCAAGGCTGACAGATGTCTTATAGATGTTGAAATTAAATTACTAGAATTCATGATGGTTGTTGATATTTATGAAACACTACCAGGATCATATGATGTGATCCTAAGAGTGAATTGGATTTCTAGGCACAAAGCCAAAGTTGATTGTTTTCTTAAAAATATTTAATGTTCAGATGATTTGAAAAACTAGACTTAAATCTAATGAAATTAGGAGTTAAAGTTAGGGAAAATAATAACCATTTATTTGAATAAGGCTCAACATAATGGATGCCAAGAATTCCTAGTTAAAGTGGATGAAATTGGTTTCATTCTAGAAGACTATCCTTTTCTGTAAGAATTTTGATATGCCTTTCTAGAAGATTATTTTTTGATTTCACCATTGATATCATTCCTAGATCAGAACCATAGTATTAATCACCATATAGAATTACAACAACTAATTTAATTGAGTTGAAGGCACAACTTCAAGCCAAAGGATTGATTTGTCTAAGTGTTTCTCCATGGGGTACATATTTAGTTTTTATCAAGAATAAAGATTGAAACCTTCATTTGTGCATTGATTACCACATGATTAACAAAGTAATGATCACAAACAAGTATCCATTGCCTCATATTGATGATATTTTTAATAAAATGCATAGAGCAAAAGTATTTTCAAATATTGATCTTCATGCCGGATACCATTAATTGAGAATTCAAGAGGAACATTTTTTGAAAACAATATTCAAGACTTTTTATGGGCATTACGAGTTTACAGTACTTAATTTTGGGCTAATGAATGCACCAAAAACATTCATGAATATCATGAATAGTGTGTTTAGAGATTACCTTAATCAGTTTGTGTTAGTATTTTTGGATGATATTATTATCTATGCCATGAATTAATAAGAGCATATTGATCACTTGAGAATAGTTTTAAAATGATTGTAGAAGCAAAATATTTATGGAAAGTTGTCCATGTGTTCTTTCTTTCAAATAAGAGTATAGTACTTGGGACACATCATCTCTAAAAAGGGAATTTAAGTGGATCTAGCTAATATTAGAGCTATTATGGATTGGATAGCACCCAAAAATGTGCATGATGTGTATAGTTTCATGGGTTTATTAGGGTATTACATGAAGTTTATACCAAATTTCTCCAAGACAGATAATCTAATTACCTATATTCAATGTAAAGAGTAGTGTTTTGTGTGGTCAGATAAGTGAAAATAAGCCTTTTAAGTTATGAAATAGATGCTTATGCACTAATTTTATGGATTATGGATCCAAATGGAAATTTTTTAGTTATAATAGATGCTTTAAGAGATGGTTTAAATGGAGTTATCATGCAGGATGGTTCAATTATGGCCTATAAATCTAGGAAACTAAAGCCTTATGAATCAAATTATGCTCTTCATGACCTAAAACTTACTATCATAGTCCATGAATTTAAATTTTGGATGAATTATTTATTAGGTTAAAATTTTGAGCTTAAGACTAATAAATTGAGTCTTAAGTATAAATTCACCCAACCTAACCTCAATGCTCATCAAAGGTGGTTGATAGAGTTTATATCATAATATGATTTTTATATCAACTACATTAATGGGAAATAGGATAAAGTTAGATGTGCCCTTAGCCATATAAGAAACATTACAACATTAGTTGTAATAATAAGTAATTTCCAATATCAAGTAGTAAATTTATCACCTGGATATGAATTCTACAAACAGGTTAAGAAAGTTTTGGTTGAAAACTCTCAAGATCATAGATATCAAGATTTTTAATTTGAGAATGATAGGATTTTAAGGTATAATGGTATAATTTATGTGCCTAACATGTAAAATTTGAGGAATATTATGCTAAATTAATTACAAAAGTCCTCTTATTTAGGACATCCTAAAGTGACTAAGATTTTAGCAAAGTTAAAATCATTGTATTTTTGGAAAGGAATTAAAAGATATGTGGTTGATTTTGTATCTAGATGCTTTGAGTGTTAGTGGGTTAAGGCTAAACACATACAACCTACTGGGTTGTTGTACCCACACTCCATACATGAATGTAAATGTCACATTATTAGCATGAATTTTGTCCAAGGTTTGTCTAAGTTTAGGAACTATCATGAAATGATCTCGATAGTTGTGGATAAGCTTACCAAGGTAGCTCAATTCATTCTTGATAATTTAAAATTTGATGCACCAATGATTTACAAGAGGTTTGTGCAATAAATTTATAGGTTGCATGGATTTTAATTTTTTTTTAATCTCAGATAGGGACCTTGAGATGACTTTGAGGTTTTGGTAGACTTCAAATTCAACTTTGGGAACTCAACTAAATTTTAGTAAAACTTACCATCCAAAAATAGTTGGATAAATAGAGAGAATAAATTAGATATTGGAGGACATCTTTAGGATTTATTGCATGGATCATCAATATAAGTGGAAAGAATACCTTTCATTGGCTGAGATTTGTTATAACAACTCATACCACTCATTTATTAAAATGAATCCTTTTGAAGCATTATATGGTAAAAGGTCTAGAATACCAATCAGTTGGGATAAATTATAAGATAGAGTGGTATTTATATCTGATATGCTTATATAAATGGAAGATCAAGTAAAATTAATAAGGCAAAGATTGGTTAAATCCAATGATAGGTAGTAAAGTTATGTTGATCTAGAAAGAATAGCAAGGTAGTTCTCAATTGGAGACAAAAAAAATTTGTGGGTAAAACCTCAAAAGAGTGAAATAAAGTTTGTAAAATTATTAAAGTTATCACCTAGATGTGTGGGACCCTTTGAAGTTCTAGAAGGAATTAATCTTTTAGTGTATAGGCTTGTATTGCCACTAGATAGCTCAAATGTATAATGATTTTCATGTTTCATATCTTAAGAAGTATATTTTTGATCCTACATATATTTTCGATTGGAATTAATTACAAGTTTAGGATCTAAGGATGGCCACAGAAGAACCAATTAGAATAATTGATACTCGTAAGCTAATAGAGAAGTATCATAGTGCAAGGTCTAGTGGGACCACTATTTTAAGGATAGTGATACATGAAAAGATTATGATATATTATTAAGGTTATTTTTTCATTTATTTAAATAATATTTCTATTGAAAATTTATTTATATTTTGTTGAACATTATTTTTTATTTTCAGAACAACTGTTAAAATAAGTGTCATTGAGATGATGAGTTATTTTGGGGGAGAAGGATGTTACATTTAGTTTCTTTTCCAAACTATTTAAGTATTAAAGGATGGATTATGAGACTAATGATGAGTAGTGCTGATATTTATTTCTGACTTGGATTTGTATATACAGTTTGATTGGAAATTACATTACTTGTTTCATGATCAATATCTAGATAGATAGTTGTTGCATATGTTTTATTATGATTTATGATCATGATTTTGTAGATTAATTGAATTTCATATCTTATTATGGTTATATGTTGATTATTATTTTGATTTTGGACTAACAATTTTTTTGATAAGGTGGATGCATGATTTTCCTAACCTCATAAGTATTTTAAAGGGAGAGTATCATCAAAGAGAGGCAAGGTTGAGAGATCTCTATCAAAACTATGTACACACCACATTAAATTATTGATTGAAATAAATATTATTTGAATTAATTTTTTGGTTAGAGTTGAGTCTTATTGCTTTGAT